>CM067322.1:22210363-22657863 GCA_034231615.1 Meghimatium bilineatum
ACTGGGAGTCAACAGCCAATGAGATGACACAATATCTAGTCAATCAAAAAAAGCACAAAATAAAGTTCAACAACAAGCAACCTATAATACTACAATTCACCGTAATGACAAATTGGTTAGTCAGTCAACATCTGACAATGTTGACTAAAGTAGCAGACCAAACTAAAAAAAAAAGATTAGCAGATAATTTAAAATTGTAATGGTAATGCGATTTCACATATGAGTGGCGGCCAAACATTCAAGAACATATGCATAGCTAGCACATAAGTTCGCATAATTAATCTACATCATTCATACATATTAATTTATGTAGATACGTCATTAATACATAATTAGTACAAGAATCAAGATCTTTAATACAATATTAGTATATATATATATATATATATATATATATATCTACATCATTAATACAATATTAGTAAAGAAATCTACATCATTAATACATATTAGTAAATACATCTAAAAAATTAATACAATATTAGTATGTAAGTCTACATCATTAATAAATAATACACTATTAGTATATATATATATATATATATATATATATATATATATATATATATATATATATATATATATATATATATATATATATATATATATATATATATATATATATATATATATATATATACTAGATTATTACAATATTAGTAAATAAATCTACCTCATTAATACAATATTAGTATAAGAGGCGACATCATTAATTCAATATTAATATAAGAATCTAGATCATTAATATAATATTAGTATACGAATCTCCATCATTAATATAATTTTAGTATACGAATCTCCATCATTAATATAATATTAGTATACGAATCTCCATCATTAATATAATATTAGTATATGAATGAGTGTATCAGCCAACATAAGCACACAAAAAATGACAATATGCTTCACATTTTGCATCAAAAACAGGAAATAATTTAAAAATAATATGCACAGGGTATTTGCGTATCTGAGCACGCAAGTATCGATTCAACCTGTCACATATTCAAGATTGTATATGTGGAACAAATCTCATATCCCGGAGCATGTCCCTCAAACCTGTCCAATCTATAAACAAGCCCCCACACCTACTCTGACCACAGGAAGCCACGAAAGAAGACACACGTAGGGAGCAACAAAAATATGTCTTTATCGAACAGAAAATTGTATCTAGGAAATGAATAATGAAGTCTGAGCCAGGAAACCACGAATCTCAAATGGGAAAAAAATATAATAAAAGTAATATAAAGAATATCTATCAATTATTATTACTGTGGCGCATGGCCGAGAAGCTAGATCATTAGTCTTATAACAGAACAGCAAGAGCATACGATCTTTATCACACAGCTACAAAATCTCTCCCTACAACTCTTAAAGAGAAAAATTCAGTATTCGACAGTTTAATATAAAGATAGTATCAGATGTGCTCTATTATTATTTGATATAGAGATGTAACTTTATCTGGTCTATTATTATTTGAAGTGGAGATGTCACTTGTTCTGTTCTAATATTATTTTATGTTGGAGCTGGCACTTGTTCTGGTTTAATATTATTTGACGTGGATAGTACACGTGATCTGAACCACCATAATTTGATATCAGCTGGTATTTGATCCGATTCATTATAATTTACAGGAGGTAAACATAAACATACAGGGAGAGAAACTACAAGTAAAACAGTATCAATATCTTGGACACATAGTCACAAATGATGGCAGATGTGAAACAGAAGTTAAAAGGAGAATAGGAATTGCTAAAAGTACCTTCAATGATCTCCTGATTTTATTCAGATCCCCATTGCTACACATCATATAAAATCTCACATCATATTAATGTACTTTGTTTCCAATAAATATTTCTAATAAGTCTGATGTACTTTATTTAGTCCAAGCCCATTTCATGAAGGAATTCAATTGAATTGTGCCGTTTGATTCCTGTCAACCCATTCCAACGATTAGCAAATTGTGGTCTGTATGCCAATTCCAGCTAGCAAAGCAATGTATGTTGACCTGCTAAAATACTTACAATTACTAAATGTGCTGGCTCCTAAACTCATTAAATACTACTTAGTAAAATACTACATAGTAAAATACTACATAGTAAAATGCTACTTGTTTTAAAGGGTTAAATAAAGTATACTTACTCCATCCGACGAGAAAAGTGTTAAATTGGACCTTTCAATTAAAAAAGGTTTGCCATCCTGTTATATTCTGATTCTCTATTTAACAAAAAATGATATCATTTCTTTCGAGAATACATCAATCACTGAGAATGTTTTGAATGTAGTGATTTCCTAGGATACAACAATCAACTCAGAATGTTTGAATGTAGTTATTTCCTAAGATACAACAACAAACTCAGAATGGTTTGAATGTAGCGATTTCCGAGGCAATATAAATACGTTCAGTAGTTTGTTACTGTCACTGTTTTCTGAACGGTCCGTATTCACAATTCGCTGCATGGGGATTTCAGCCCCGGTACCTTGACCTTCACAGACTCGCTCTGTACCACGCCGCCTCTGTACCACAACTAAATAGTGCAATATTCTTAAATTTACGTAATTAATTTTGTCATCAAAAATCAAACTTTTATATTGAGTTTCTACATATTTACACCTGTTTGTGACAGATGTTGTCTGGTATTGTTATTATCTATTTTGTATTCAATCTCCGTGTTTAGTTTCAAGTTAGTTACGGTAATTAAGTTTGCCTTAAGCAAGCCTTGAACCTTTGGTAAAGAGCTTTCAAGTGATAGAAATAGCGTAGTTTTCTTCAAATAGCTTCCAGTTCATCCCTTTTAGGGATTTAAAAAAAAAAATCAAATATGAACCCACAGACAATATGAGACTTCTAAGGCGTAATATTAGATTAAATCTTCTTCGGCTTGGGGGAATCGAGGCACTAAACGAGGTTTCTTTCATTTAAATATATCTAATCTTTTATTACTGATACTGTGTTTATCTTCATATACAATATCCAGGAAATAATTAATTTTATTTCTTAGTTGTCGCCTGTTTTCCTTGAGAGATTTTAGTGATAAAATGTTTTTTTTTTAAAGTACAATTTTACTAATTAATTTCTATCAGTTATTTCCATTTCTAGCGTCCTTGTTCTATCCTGTCATATGACTACATCTAAAAAATACTGCGTCAATGTTCTATCTTGTCATAGGACTACATCTAAAAACTATTGCGTCAATGTTCTATCTTGTCATAAGACTGTATCTAAAAAATATTGCGTCCTTGTTGTATCTTGTCATAAGACTGCATCTAAAAATACTGCGTCCTTGTTCTATCTTGTCATAAGACTGCATCTAAAAAATATTGCGTCCTTGTTGTATCTTGTCATAAGACTGCATCTAAAAATACTGCGTCCTTGTTCTATCTTGTCATAAGACTGCATCTAAAAAATATTGCGTCCTTGTTGTATCTTGTCATAAGACTGCATCTAAAAAATATTGCGTCCTTGTTCCATCGTAGCCACAGGAGTGACCAGAATACACAGAATTTGAAACGAGGTCATAATAGAAAGAGTGGGTGTCATATCAATTCTACAATACATACAAAACCAACAGATACAATGGTTCGGTCAACTGGAAAGAATACCGTGTGGTTCATTAGTTTATAAAGCATATGTGAGGAGAGGAGAAGCAGAAAGAAGAGCCAGTGGTAGTTCTAGAGTACGCTGGGTCGACAACATCAAAGAGACATTACACTAACACCAAATAACATTATCTGAAGCTGCCAGAAAAGCGAGAACAAGAACATTGTATCTCCCTCGACACCTGTAAAGTGTAAACAGGAATGAAAGTAGTAGTCGTTTCATTGTATCATAAGACCATATCTAAAAACAAATGCATACTTGTTCCATCTTATCATAGCACCAAGTTTAAAAATAACTGTCACTAAGAAAGCTTGATTTTCCATTAGCCACTAGGTATTATTAAGTAGATGCACACAGGCACATCAACAGAAATGGCTAAGCGAGCGGTTCTTTACCTATTCCTGCCACATGCTTTGTGTGTACACGTTCACAACACTGAAATATTAGCTGATCAACAAGCTACCGATAGAACATTTTAATGAGTATATGACAATGACAAGATAATAGAGAAGAACATCGGGTCTAAATAATAAAGACCAGTAATAATAAGTGTCACCGTGACACATACAAAAATAACTCAACAACATTACTTCGAGAGCTCATTAACAGGTGACATACTCCTATCAGAAATCTGTCTCCAGAACAGCCATCACGATGACTCTATATTCTGCGCCAGACGTCCTTCCTACAAATCTGACATTTGCAGACTCTCCGTTGTGTCTTTGGCCCCGGTTCAGCTGGAGCGATCGCTGTCTCTCTCAATTTGGATTACATCTTAAATTATTTTTCTTTTTTAATTAGTTTCTGACAAAATACGACCATATTGAATAAAATCCGGCCAGTATGTCAAATCCGGTTTGCCAAATCATTTTTTCCTGACCCACTAAGCTGTGTTATAACTTTTATACGCACTGGCCTCTCAATTCACACAATATTTCTTTGTTAAAAAAAACCCAAAAAAACACTAACAGATTTTCGGCAGACAGCAAGACAAATTTAACCAGCAATCTGTTCGTCATGAAAAACACGGTCTTCACATTCACACCATATTCACTAATACTCCTCAATAGTATGGAAAAAGTAACATCTTTACTTGTTTCTGTCTTTTCCCTTTAAATTCCTTTTGGCCATGCAACGCAATTCAGTTAGATAGTTTGTATGTTCCTTTCGTGCCACAGGAAGCGTATATTGCAGAGATTTGGGTTCTACATGCCTTGCTGCCACCCGCCTGTACTTTTAATTCTTGTATGGACTTGAAACCTATTATATTTCCTTCTCTATGTATGGCGCTTTTGAGGGTAAATTTTTTTGTCTTCTTTTATTTTCGTAATGAGTAATACATGTTCAATAATAAATAATTAAGCAGTTGGATTGGGGGGGGGGTGAGATGGAGGTGGTGCTGGGAGAGTTGCATTTTTGACAGTTGTTGACAAGGGGGCAGGAGTGTAAAATTGGCGAGAAATGATGTAATTTATGGACAGATGGAGAGGAATTAGCTGTGGTAGCATGAAATAAAAATGCATATGTTCGCTGAATAAGTATAAGTGTTGTACATAAATTATAGATAATGGCAGGAACTTGTGATCCATGACAACATCATAGTAAACGTGACATGGCATCTCATGAATTGTGAGTAGTACATATAGATGTGGTAGATAGTCGAGGCGTGTGGTAGATATTGGAGACATGTGGTAGATATAAGAGACACATTGTAGATATAGGAGACATGTGGTAGATAGTCGAGGCGTGTGGTAGATATTGGAGACATGTGGTAGATAGTCGAGGCGTGTGGTAGATATTGGAGACATGTGGTAGATAGTCGAGGCGTGTGGTAGATATTGGAGACATGTGGTAGATAGTCGAGGCGTGTGGTAGATATTGGAGACATGTGGTAGATAGTCGAGGCGTGTGGTAGATATTGGAGACATGTGGTAGATAGTCGAGGCGTGTGGTAGATATTGGAGACATGTGGTAGATAGTCGAGGCGTGTGGTAGATATTGGAGACATGTGGTAGATATAAGTGACACATGGTAGATATAGGAGACATGTGGTAGATATAAGAGACACATGGTAGATATAGGATGCATGTGGTAAATATAGGAGACATGTGGTAGATAGAGGAGACATTGTCAGATATTGGAGACATGTGGTAGATATAAGAGACACATGGTAGATAGAGGATGCATATAGTAGATATAGGAGACATGTGGCAGATGGAAGATGCTTGTAGATATAGGAGATATGTAGTAGATATAGGAAACACGTGGTAGATATAGGTGATATGTGGTAGATATAGGAGACATGTGGTAGATAGAGGAGACATGTGGTAGATATAGGAGACATGTGGTCGATATAGACATGTGGTAGATAGAGGAGACATTGTCAGATATTGGAGACATGTGGTAGATATAAGAGAAACATGGTAGATAGAGGATGCATATAGTAGATATAGGAGACATGTGGCAGATGGAAGATGCTTGTAGATATAGGAGATATGTAGTAGATATAGGAAACACGTGGTAGATATAGGTGATATGTGGTAGATATAGGAGACATGTGGTAGATAGAGGAGACATGTGGTAGATATAGGAGACATGTGGTCGATATAGACATGTGGTAGATATAGGAGATATGTGGTAGATATAGACATGTGGTAGATATAGGAGATATGTGGTAGATATAGGAGACATGTGGTAGATATAGGAGACATGTGGTAGATATAGGAGACATGTGGTAGATATAGGAGACATGTGGTAGATATAGGAGACATGTGGTAGATATAGGAGACATGTGGTAGATATAGACATGTGGTAGATATAGGAGATATGTGGTAGATATAGGAGACATGTGGTAGATATAGACATGTGGTAGATATAGGAGATATGTGGTAGATATAGACATGTGGTAGATATAGGAGACATGTGGTAGATATAGGAGACATGTGGTAGATATAGGAGACATGTGGTAGATATAGGAGACATGTGGTAGATATAGGAGACATGTGGTAGATATAGGCGACATGTGGTAGATATAGGAGACATGTGGTAGATATAGGAGACATGTGGTAGATATAGGAGACATGTGGTAGATATAGGAGACATGTGGTAGATATAGGAGACATGTGGTAGATATAGGCGACATGTGGTAGATATAGGAGACATGTGGTAGATATAGGAGACATGTGGTAGATATAGGAGACATGTGGTAGATATAGGAGATATGTGGTAGAAAGAGAGCTGATGTGATGGATAGATAAATATTGTGACACGATTATCTGAGCTTCGATTTCTTTTATTTATAAACGATCTTAGGTCAAATATGTGATCTTTCGACCACTATTGAAACGATGTATCTCATAAAAGAGCCATTAAAATTGTGTACATAAATAATACCGTAAAATGAAAACTACGCCTGTTTGGTCATATAAAGAGACACAACTGTTTAGAAAGACAAATAATGGAGGGCAGATAACATGGATGGAGAAGGAAAGTTAGACCAAGAAAACGATGGACTGACGACATTAAAGATAACATGAATACGTTGTTGGAAAAAATTAAATGCTGATTTATACAAATAAACATATCAACCAGACAGAGGCATATGCACGAATTTAAATGGCGTAGTGGATAAGTGAACGTTCTGAGCGTTAAGTGGAGTGACTTTAAATCTAACACTACTATAAGAGAGGAAAGCAAACAAACCTATATATCTTCCTTCATTAGACAAAGGCGTTGGACTTACATCGGCCATGTTCTCAGAATGAACAGCCTAAGAATTCCCCAGCAATCACTATATTGGGTGCCACCTGGAGTAAGAAGTAGAGGGAGACCTAGAGAAACTCTACGAAGAACCATTAATAGAGAAGGCATGTCAATGAACCTAAACAACACGCAACAATTGAAAGACCTGGAAACACAAAGACAGAAATGGAAGGCTATGGTTTCTGCCCTATGCGCCGCCAATGGCCCTGGAGGAACACAACATAACATAACAGTGGATAAGTCATTTGCTTTGTGTGAACGATGTTGCGAATTCAAAGCGAGACCATAATGTCTTGTTTGAAAATTGTTTTTTTTTCAGTGATAATTGGGGTTATTAGCTACGAAGTCTCGTTCTATAAGCGATACCATCATCAGGTAGTGTTCTGTTCTTTTGAGAGAGCTGTGGATAAAGTCAATCCTCTACTTACTCCTTTTGTGCCATATTTAGAGCCACATACTTTATAACTGACATAGCTGGACATTATACATCACCCGTTTACATTAGTCGGGCGCCACAGTGATAAATATATATCTGTTATTTATCTAGTAATAAATATCATATAACCGGGAAACTAGACTTTAAAATTGCGTGCACGCTAGGGAGAAGAAAGTGAGAGGATGAATAGAAGTATTCAACAGAACATCACACAAATAATCTACCTCGCCTGACACAATATATCATTTATGCCATAGCTCTTCTTCATTACAGACATATTCTATTTTTGAATTGTCAGTCGCCTTCTACAAATAAAACTTACAGTAAGCCATGTTTACAACATACAATAACGTGCAATGTCAACGTTTCAATCAATAAGTCTTTGTTGTGCAGAAACGTACTTCTCATCAAGCTTACTTCGTTCGTGTAGTACTTATTTCTCCATACTGGAAGTCAATAAAACTGTAGGTAACTCTTGTGCTGATCTAGTCCTTACCTTAGTTTCTAATACATTATAGAAGTGTATTACCTAAGTTGGAAAAGGGAGCAAAGAATAGTATTACTTTCAATTACCATATTTTTTTCAGATACCCTTAGAAAATTAGGCGTGAATTTGGCTATCACATCTTATGTTCTCTGATGAAGACTCATGCCTGTACTGCTGAAAGGAAATCACAAATTGTATCTATAAAGCACGGCTCTAGATTTCCGCCTTCAGTGGTAGAGAGTTTACTGGTATGGTCTACACAAAAACAAATCAGTTATTTTATATGTATTCCTGGAATGTTAAATCTTTTAGATCGTTATTTGATATGTATTACTGGAATGTTAAATATCTTGTTATTTGATATGTATTTCTGGAATGTTAAATCTCTTGTTATTTGATATGTATTCCTGGAGTATTAAATCTCTTGTTATTTGATATGTATTCCTGGAATTTTAAATCTCTTGTTATATTGTATGTATTCTGCGAGTGTTGAATCTCTTAGATCGCAATTTGATATGTATTCCTGGAATGTTAAATCTCTTATATCGTTACATGATGTGTATTCCTGGAGTATTAACTCTCTTAGATCGTTATTTGATATGTATTCCTGGAATGTTAAATCTCTTATATCGTTATATGATGTGTATTCCTGGAGTGTTAACTCTCTTAAATCGTTTTTTGATATTCAATTCTTGAGTGTTCTCTTAGATCGTTATTTGAGACGTAGTCGCTCCATTTAAATTTGGAAATTTTTCGCAGACATTTGTTTTCCAAGCTGTTTAACTTTTGATCTATGCTTTAGTCGATTTCCAGCCTCACTTCCATTGGTCCGCACTGGAACAATACAGAAGTTGAACAGTCTTAACTTGGTGTTTCTTACCAGATATTTAGATTTCAGATACTTGTTAATTTCGTGAACATGCTATGGCGTATGTTTATTTCGTTCGTTTAGCCTCCAGCAACGGACATTCTGCTGCAATAGATAAAAATTAGACGAGTTCCTGGTATTATATTTACTTCCAAGAATTCCAAGACAGGCGGTAATGGTTCTATAATTAGACTATATTCACGGTCTATGAGAAGTGAGAGCTGATAAAGCAGACTCGTCCTAGTTTTAATGAATGCTTGAATACCTGGCTTGTGTGACAGATACCTGATAAGTCATGTTCTTTATAAATCTAAAGAAAATGTCTAGCGATACACATTGCACTTAAAGAACAATGATTTTGGGTCACAATACGTCCAGATATCGCCGTCCACATAATGGACGGTTATCATATCAAAATTTACCTCTTAGGTGATCGAAGTGAATCGCTGTGGACACATGGTGTACACAAAGTGACCAATGAAAATCAGGGTAAAGGTTAAATAACTTCACTTTTGAAAGATGATTCGATTTCACAGGGCTGTATTTTTAACAAGGGCCGAAAAAAAACCTGAAGATCACTGAAATACTGCCATGGTGACAACTGAACAAATGTAAAAAAAATTTAACAAAAACTTATAAAAATGAACACAATAGTATGATGAAAGGAAAGAAATTAGAGGAAGCGAATATATTTTAAATATATAAGATCATACTAATGTAACGACAGATAATCCATCAAAAAAAAAATGAACACTTGTAGACAGCTGTAACGAATATGTACATACTTCAGCGAATATGGGAAAAAATTAGCATAATAGTTCAGGCTAAACGATATGGGGAAAAATGAGAGTCACAGTTAAGGGTAGACTATATGGGATAACCTGAGTACCGCAGTTAAGGGTAAACTATATGGGAAAACAAGAGTATAGCAGTTAATGTTACAGCATATATCCACCCATAAACCCATAACATGTCAGGGATACCACATTGAGCTCTTCAGCACACAGAGTCCTCAAGTGATTTATATCTTCAATGATGCGGATGAATGAGGAAAAATCTTTTCCTGTTCAATCCTTGATCTTGTCTGTCCATGTCTTTATTTATCCTCCTCTACCACCTTCAACGGATCCCTGCGGTACTGTTTTTGACAAGGAATCGTGTCTGTACATGTCTACAACCATGCTAGTTTTCGTCGTTTCACTATTGAAAGCAATGGTTCTTATACTTTTGTCTTATACTTGGTTATTATACATATATCTCTATTTTATATCTTACGTACAAATTTGTCTTATGCTTCCTATAGGAATTCGTCTGTAGCATTTGTACTCGAAAGCCTGTAATCGTCTATCCATGTCTACAGTGGGTGTCCAAGTCTCACACCGTACAGCACGGCATAAGAACTAGTGACATATACAGTTTGATTTTCACTCCAACACTGATGTTGCTTTTCCAAATCACATTTAGCCTTGACATAGACATCTCCAGCCTTATTTTTAATTCTGCTTTATTTTCTATCCGGTATGATGTGCTCTAAGTATATGCTCTAAGTATATACCACCAAAACAAAAGAAAGCGGATGTTGAAGGTCTGTTGTAGAGAAGGCAGCCGTTGATAATGACCATACCAGATTTTGTGACCGTCATTCGTTGTTGTTTCACAAAATTCTCGCCCATCTTACCACTGACATGTCCATGATGTCACATGAGTGCTTGTGTAGTTCGTGTGTAAGTTTGCTGACCTTTCCGTAGGCGTGAAGAGTGCGCATATTCTATTTGTCGATAACACAATTCTCGGTAATTTTAAGAGCTTTGTTTATTCTGTGTGTGATTATCCATTGTAGTATTTCAGTGGACGAATGGTTTAGTTAGTGGTGCCCATCTCCTCTCCAGCTGTCCCTACAATGTGGTTATATAGATGTGCTTTCTCTCGCGGTCTTCATTGCACCTTACATATGTTGACACTACATCACGTTTGTACTTCGCGCTGAGTGCTTCACTAACATTTAACTAGATTAACATCGTACGTTTCCAAATAAAGACTTTATAATCTTGAATATTACATTAACTTTGTTGTTATCTTTGAATCCGTTGACAAAAGAACCTTCAAGATAGTATCCCAACACATTGGTTTGTTGTCTAATGCATATTATTTCACTAAATATAATATAATAACAACACAGATCCCTGTAACACAAAGAAAGTATCCACAGTCATGTTGTCGTGCTGATGCTAAAGCATGAGGGAGGAAATTGGTATCGCTGTTAAGATCAAACACAGTATAAAAAGAGTCTATGCATGATGCTGTATAGTTGCATGAAAATTAAATCATTTCCATTTTACCCGCCTACGTAAATTACTAAACATCCATTGGTGGGAAGAAGTACCAGATTACGAGTTCTTGGAAAAATCAACCTCAATAAGCATCTACACACTACTTATGAAAGCGCACGCACGCTAGGTCATCTTGTGCGTATGGAGGACTCGCGCTTGCCAAAACAAATATATTATGGAGCATTCAAGACAGGAATTCGAAAAGCTGGTGGGCAGAAAAAGCAAAGGCACGCTCAAGTCATCAATGAAACATCTTAACATTGACGTAGGCGCTTGGGAGAACCTAACTCAGGATAGAACAGCATGGCATTACAGCATTAGATCGGGAGCACTAGCGGTGGAAGAGACCAGACAAGATACTGCAAGACAGAAGCGGGCACGTAGAAAAGAAAAAAACCTCTCTACGTCCCATTACACTCACTACAATTATCAATTCTGTAGAAGAACATTTTGTGCGCGCATTGGACTTGTTAGACATTTAAAAACGCACTATTAACTTTATTATTGTTATTTCTTATTGTTATTATTATTATGGTTGAGTTTTGGTCATCGTCGATTACGACGGACGAACATCATAGTTGCAAGACCTGAAACTCAAGAAAGATCTGAGACCGTGGACATACATTCTATAGACAGATACTGCAGATAGATACTATAGAGATCTCACGAATATGTCAGAAATAAAATAAACATGAACGCAGCATTTCAAGAATTATAATTTTTCAACAGTTAAAGAAATATGATGTGGATTAAGCCATGCCACCCGATACGACTATCTATCAAAACAATCTTCCAGGAAACAGTGGGAGCGGAAATACAGTCAGGGACTTAAGAAACAAGGTCAAAACATGTAAATGATTAACTTCAATGTACTAAGATATCTCGATATCACCCCGTCCCTCTCATCTAAGCTGCATGTCCCTTGACATGACAGCCAACTATAATAGTATGCAATTCTATAGCTTCAAGTAATAATCACCAGGGATCTGCTTAATAATTCAGTATGTTAATACGGGGTGCCATGAAGTAACAACATCAAGGAAATGTCAACACTTGAATTATACACACACGTTAACAACGCAGACAACATGATAAAATGAATATCTCTATGTGTTGTCCTATGTCCCCCACCCCCCTCACGTCACTCGTACAACATAAACATTTGTGATATACAACAACAACAACAACAACAACTACTACTACAACTACTACTACTACTACTACAACTACTACTACTACTACTACTACTACTACTACAACTACTACTACTACAACCATATTACTACATAGAATTAAAAGTAATTGGACAGGCGCACTTAGACAATATACAACCAGCAGCACGCCCATAAATTAGGCAGGGATTGGGGATTGGAGAATATTCTATACCCTCATCCCTATGAACTAAGAAAATTGGGCGTTACTTTTTGTGCTAGGAATTAGGCCAAATTGTGGGTAATTCCTCCCCCTCCCTCCTCGCCACTATTTTTAAAAGAAATTTCCACAGAGTATTATCAAATTTCTCATGAATAAAAAGTAAACGTCACAAAAGTATTATCAAATTTCTAATGAATAACGAGGAAGTGTCACACAAGTATTATCAAATTTCTCATGAATAACGAGGAAGTGTGACAAAAGCATTATCAAATTTCTCATGAATAACGAGGAAGTGTCACAAAAGCATTATCAAATTTCTCATGAATAACAGGGAAGTGTCACAAAAGCATTATCAAATTTCTCATGAATAACGAGGAAGTGTCACAAAAGCATTATCAAATTTCCCATGAATAACGAGGTAGTGTCACAAAAGCATTATCAAATTTCTCATGAATAACGAGGAAGTGTCACAAAAGGGCGAATGTCCTCATTTATGTTCATTATCCCCATGCTGACAACGTACTTTTGGCCCTGACCTTGAGGAAGCTTTTTTTGTTGTAACATGATTATCAGAATATTGGCCTCACATAATTTTGATCTATAAAACGACCTACTATATCTAATGTTGATTCTCGTTCGTGGTTGAACAGATCGTCCCTCACCATCACTAGGCTGTAATCAACAACCAATAAACAATTTGATGAATACAGATTATCTCATTTGAGGTTGCTGTAACTGGTTCACCCGAATATCGACCTCCAATATTGATAAACATGCGCCCTGATACTACTAAGGTTTACCAGCCATCGTGATTAAAAAGGAGCGGGTCTTAGAGAATATTCAATCTCCAATCTACCAACACATCAGACTAATAGTTCAATTGAGAAATTCGAATATCTTAGATTATTTTCCCGTTCACATTTGTTTGTCAAGATAATCAAAAACTAACGCTAACTATAAACAAAATTATATTGATGTAGATAGTATGTCAACCAGGTGCGTTTGGTGACACCTATTCGCCTCGCGACTCAAGTCAACACGTGTTCCGAATGCAACCACACAACATCTCTAAACTTTGAAAGTGATGTGTTCAAGACTTCTAACGTGTATTATCTCAAGTTAATATGAATATGGACAGCTCGATCGAAACACAGTATACAACAGCAAAGTGAACTTTATTTTCCTACAAAATATTAACATCTAACAAGTTATTTGTATTGCCCGTATTTACGTCACAGCTGACTCAATGATCATTGTAACTAATGAAATTATACAAAAGATGTACGTCACAGCTGCTTCAATGATAGATGGTACCAATGAATTTTAAGAAGAGATATTTACATTCATTGGCACCTGTCCATCAAATACTCAACAAATTTGTTAGCCAATGTTGAGCCCCTCCCCCACTTCCTTTCCAAAAATTGTCAAGATTTGGGCACCTTTTTACCAGATAAATTATGTAAAAATATTAATTCTAGCCCTCCTCCCCCTACCCTCACCAAAAAAAAAATTTAAAATAATAATAATCTAGCAGAAAATGTACATTAGACATAACATTTGTTCAAACATATTTAGAAGAATTGTTCTAATTCGAACAATTCAGTTTGTTTGTTTGTTTGTTTTGCGTTCGCTCCATTGTAACCATCACGTATATCCGTGCGATTTCCGCCGGGAGCGTGATTACGTGTGCCACCGTTATGAGCCTTGTAGGCCTAGCACATCCGATTTCGGCATGCCTTGACAATTCGGGTGGGCTACCCTTAGCCTGTGACAGCCTCTATAGCTGTCTCCAGGCACGCGTAGTGGCGACTCTTCGCCAAGACGATTTTTTTTGCTCTCGTCTGACTCGCACGAGGTGTTCCACTGTCTATGAACTTGCCTCGTGTAATTGGACGTGCTGTGCCTGTGCCCATTGGGTACTGAACCGTTTCTCATCCGTGAGCCTGGTTCCTTAAGGGGAAGAACTCAACAGAGGAGTTGGACCCTGGCTCTTTTGCCCTCTTAGCCGAGGTGTCGTTCACCGACATTGTGTACCCCTTGTCCAAGTTCGAGTCTCACACCACGCGTTTGAGAGCAAGGCGTTCTCGAGCTGAGCGTCCTTGTCCCAATAGCGCCTGAGCCCATTAGGTACTGAACCATTTTTCTCTTCAAGTGTATTTCTGGTGTAGGAAAACCTGACAGTAGAGTTGGGCCAGGGCTAAATCGTTGTCCCTTTTGTGCCTGAGCCCATCGGGTACTGAACCCTTTCTCTCTGCAAGTTTACATCCGTTATAGGAAACCTTGACAGTAGAGTTGGGACAGGACTACCATCGTTGTCCCTTTCTTGCATAAGCCCATCGGGTACAGAAGCCTTTCTCTTCGCGAGCATATTTCCGGTTTAGGAAGGCTCGACATAAGAGTTGGGTTAGGTCTTCTTGCTTTACCAAACGCCAATGGATGGGTCTGGGTCTCTGCCTGTAAGGAACACAGGTAACTAGAAGCTCGTCTCGAGCTGACGGAGCTGAACAATTCAGTTGATATGTAAAAACACGTTTTTATCGTCCACTTTTAACAGCCTCCCCTGTCAACAACTGTCAGGCTGCTTCCAACCCCCTCCCCCTTACTCACTACTTCCCCGGTTGTAGAATTAATTTATGAGGAACATTATCATTGGGGGACTACTTGTGACACACATTGAGAACCACTGTTCCAATTATTACTTCTGAAATGCAACACGAACACGCACAAAAACCATGCAGCATTAGATCTCTACGAGAATAATGTACTGTATAAATATCAAACACGTCATTTCTCCATCCATCCGTCCTGTCAGCTCTCTTTCACTTTTCCTCCGATACCCGTGTCCTTGCTTTTTTTGGGCCATAATTCGATACATTTGTAAGGATGATAATAATTATGTTTGGTCTTCTTTATTATTTCAGGTTATATTTTAATTGTTAAGAATATTTTATTCCCAAGTCAGATTTCAGTTTTGTATTTTGTGACTTTTTCTTTTAGTGTGATTTAATTTCGCAATAATTTCGTGCATTCATATTGTTGGAGAATTGTTGTAGGCGGATTGTTAATTGTTGAATAAACATTATTCAGTTTTTCATTCGTTTTGTTTCAAGAACATGTTTTGTCTCTCATTCGTTTTGTTTCAAGAATATGTTCTGTTTTTCATTGGTTTTGTATCAAGAACATGTTCTGTCTTTCATTCGTTTTGTTTCAAGAACATGTTCTGCCTTTCATTCGTTTTGTTTCAAGAACATGTTTTGTCTTTCATTCGTTTTGTTTCAAGAACAAATTCTGTCTTTCATTCTTTTTGTTTCAAGAACAAGTTCTGTCTTTCATTCGTTTTGTTTCAAGAACATGTTCTGTCTTTCAATCGCTTCGTGTCATGAACATAACAATGTTCTGTCTTTCAATCGCTATGTATCGTGGACAAAAGTTATTATTTCTTTCAATAACCATTCTTCTTCAGTGTTTATTCTCAAACTCCAGCTGGATTTCTCTTGTATCAGAACAATGGTCCTTCTAGATTTCCAGCAGAATGTAGTCCAGTAAATGGAAATGCGGAGCGCCGATGTTTTATTTGCTCCAATGGTCCGACGCACCCATCTTTGACAGTCAATGGTCCGGTCGTAGTGTACATACACTCTTCCTTCTTTCAACCACAATGAATCATCAACCGAAATTATTCCTTCTTTCAACCACTATGTATCATCAACTTAAATTGTTCCTTCTTTCAACCACAATGTATCATCAACTTATATTGTTCCTTCTTTCAACCACTATGTATCATCAACTTAAATTGTTCCTTCTTTCAACCACAATGTATCATCAACTTATATTGTTCCTTCTTTCAACCACTATGTATCATCAACTTATATTGTTCCTTCTTTCAACCACAATGTATCATCAACTTAAATTGTTCTTTCATTCAATATTTTTATGTTGTTGACATAAAC
This sequence comes from Meghimatium bilineatum, assembly GCA_034231615.1. Lineage (NCBI taxonomy): Eukaryota > Metazoa > Mollusca > Gastropoda > Stylommatophora > Philomycidae > Meghimatium > Meghimatium bilineatum. The sequence goes on from CM067322.1 coordinate 22,227,169, forward strand.
TATTCTTTCTTTCAATCACACTGTGTCTTAAACATAAAGTGCTCTTTATGTGCATGGTATTCATTTATTAACTTCGAATAGACGTAATTGGAGAGATCTGACCTCTGCTCTTATACGCTAACTTCAGCGCTAAAGTAACATGAATGAATGAATTCATTTATTAAGTATATTCTACTAGAAGTTATCTTTTTATCTGTGACTGTTCGACTGACTTTAGGTTGTCCCTGTCAAGACAAAGAATTCTGAAAATATATTCATTTTACTGCACGTTTATTTTCAACCAACATGGATTTATCACCCTTCTTTCCATACATCACTCCCTCTTTTCTATCACCCAGCCTGTTTCTCCTCTTATATGGTCCCATGTTCCTACTCATCCTTATATAAATCGTATTTACCCAAGCAACTCTGCAATGTCTTAGCATTCGTCCTGGTCCAAATATACGATCATCATACAACCAAATTAAATTCCTCGGCTTTCATTACTAGTCGGCTCTTTCCAGATTTAGCTCAGTGTTTATCGTTCTCACTTTCTGCAAATGTTACGATATTATATGGCTGGATTGAGATTTAGTTGCTGCGAGTTGTTTCCAGACAGAAACTGTTTACTTCTTGGACAATAAAATACAACACAACATGTTGCTTGATTTCCCTTTTTATAGTGTTGTAAAGTAAACTCAATAAAATAGCTTTCCAGAAATGTAAAGTCTGTTTTTTGTTAAGATTTTGTGAATTTGGAAGTTAATCGATATCTGGCTCGAGAAGAGGTTTAGATTTGTTGAATTAAATAACATCGTATTTCAGCTTCTGAGAAGTGAATTCTGTTATTGATTAATAAATAACATCGTATTTCAGCTTCTGATAAGTGAATTCTGTTATTGATTAATAAATAATATTGCATTTCATCCTTCTGAGAAGTGAATTCTGTTATTGATTAATAAATAACATCGTATTTCGGCTTCTGAGAAGTGAATTCTGTTATTGATTAATAAATAACATTTTATTTCAGCTTCTGAGAAGTGAATTCTGTTATTGACTCTTGATTATGAATTAGGAACCTGCATTAATGCACAAGGGGTTTCCCATAAATTATCTGCTCAACATTTCGACAGCCATATTAAAGTACATAAGCTCAGTGTCCCAGTCAGTTGTTGGTTGTGCGTTCTTCTGATCTTTCTAGTGACGAGATACTCTCTCCCCTGGTCTACTTGGTACATTTCTATCATTCTTTGCACGTGTACATTGTCTATTTCAGAATATTCTTCGTCGTGTTGTGGAGTATTCATGACTGTTATAGTTGATTCAGCCCAGTCTCTTTTCTTCACTTTACCATCCACTAAAGCTTCTTTAATGTGTCCACTTCATCTCCTACCGTCAATGTGTCCGCTCTTTCGTTGACATTGACTCCCGCATGTTCGGGACAGTAGATTCATGTTATGCTCTGGACGTTGTTGAGAAAAGTATAATATTCTTTTTCTATCATGGTTAATTTTTTTTTTTTTTTTTTTTTTTGCGCAGCATATTCTGGGAGTATTATAAAGTCACTGTAAGTGTTGAGGTTGCGTCGTCAGCCAAATTAGAGCTGCTGTTACTACCCCTAACTCCATTCACATGCTCGATTCTGTTGTGGGATAGGCAGCAGATTTTAATACTACTTCATTACCATTTTTGTAGATGAATCCCTCAAATGTATCTGATTGATCTGTGTCATTACTATTCTATAGTATTTTAGGTTGCGTAGTGCGTTATACGTCACGCCAATGTCGCTATGTGTTCTACGTCACGCCAATGTCGCTATTTTTTGCCAGTGTCGTATGTATTTATTTTTCAAAATTGTATGTTGATATCATAGTTGTTGGTTCACATCAGTATTTTCTAGAGCAGACTAGTTGAAGCTGTTAAATTGATGTATTTGTTGAATTATAAAGAGCGATTATGATTATTATTAATTATATTAATTATTTTGATGTTTATATGATGATATAATTTACTACAATATCGGAAATACACTTGAAGAGAGAAAGGATTCAGTACCTGATGGGCTCAGGCGCTATTGGGACAAGGACGCTCAGCTCGAGAACGCCTTGCTCTCAAAGGCGTGGTGTAAGACTCGAACTTGGACAAGGGGTACACGATATCGGTGAATGACACCTCGGCTAAGAGGGCAAAAGAGCCAGGGTCCAACTCCTCTGTTGAGTTCTTCCCCTTAAGGAACCAGGCTCACGGATGAGAAACGGTTCAGTACCCAATGGGCACAGGCACAGCACGTCCAATTACAGAGGCAAGTTCATAGACAGTGGAACACCTCGTGCGAGTCAGACGAGAGCAAAAAATCGTCTGGGAGAAGAGTCGCCACTACGCGTGCCTGGAGACAGATATAGAGGCTGTCACAGGCTAAGGGTAGCCCACCCGAATTCTCAAGGCATGCCGAAATCGGATGTGCTAGGCATACAAGGCTCATAACGGTGGCACAACGTTATCACGCTCCCGGCGGAAATCGCACGGATATCCGTGATGGTTACAATGGAGCGAACGAAAAACAAACAAACAAACTACAATATCAACACACTGAAGCGTTCACTATATAGGTACAATTGTACTTACGTAAAACACAGGTTTATATTGTTTAAAAACACTGTTTACACGACAGACTATAACTAAAACTAGTGGGTAATAATGAGCACACAAGAAAACATACAAATTACAATACACAAATCAATTTTACGTAAATCTAATTGTTGTTACGTTTCACACAGTTACATTATATTGACTATATAGTACACCAGTTTAACGTATCTTGTGAATAAACTCACCAGTAGACGACCTGAGACGTGTTCAGGTTCCACGCTCGACTAACATCATGTTAAGTAGTCATAAAGTAGGTGCTGCCATGCTGAGACTGTCTCTAAAATTATGGCAGTCTTCTTAACCAATACACGTAAAGTCTGATATTTGGCGAATTTACGCGTATGAGGCAGGATAATTGTTTATACAAGTAAATATAAGTAGGAAGCCAGAGGACAAATTTTACAAATTTTTGAGACTAACGGGAATTGAACCAGTCCGTTCAATGACACCAAATCGCCTAGCAACTATTGAACACGCGCTCTTCCGTACTTGACTAACCGCATCTCCAAAAAAAAGATGCGATTTCATCAAGCCTTTCAAACCGTGCACACAAAGTCACCAGAACGGACCGATCGAGACAAGGACTATTACAACAACAACAAACATCCTGTACAGGTATTGAAATATCCTCAGTAACAACAAACATATAACATAATATCCGTATTAATATCTTTTTTTGGAGATGCGGTTAGTCAAGTACGGAAGAGCGCGTGTTCAATAGTTGCTAGGCGAATTGGTGCCGTTGAACAGACTGGTTCAATTCCCGTTAGTCTCAAAAATTGAGGCAGGATAGTTTATCGGTTCACTTAATATGTAGGCGAACTCCAGCTACGTGTTGCGGACCGCATCGAGCATACTGAGACACAGTGAAGACCATGGCCATCCACTACATTGAACCTCATTTCCAGTCCTATCGATTCGTCTTGCCACTGGTTTCAAATGAGGTCCGACAAGAGAGTGAGGTTGAAGCTTTGCACTACTCCTCTTCACTTTAATCAAAATCCTCAGCACAAGTCATTTTTACATCCACGAAAATTCACTCGAAGGGGAAAAGGTTTTCCCACTGACCCTAGGATCATAGAATGTAAATCGGAGAATTGCTAAAAAGTCACGGGCAGACAAAATACCATGTACAGTGTCCATTCCATACCCAAACTGTCCAATGACATTTGCTACCCAAAATTGGCTTATTAGCCATCTACGAACACATAACAAACGACATAATTCTAATTGAATGTTCAAAAGTGGATATACCTAATTCTAATCATCACTTGTGATAGACTAACAACATTGTTCTATGAGTTTCTGTATCATTTCCTCTGTTTTCTTTGCAGCCCAATCGCGACACCCTCTTCCTCGTTCCATTGCAACATTGTCAATGATTTCCTCTCTTTTCCTAGTTTCTTCAAACATCTCCCAGCTCACAGATCTGATTTCCTCTCTTTTCCTAGTTTCTTCGCACATCTCCCAGCTCACAGATCTCCTGATTTCCTCTCTTTTCCTAGTTTCTTCAAACATCTCCCAGCTCACAGATCTCCTGATTTCCTCTCTTTTCCTAGTTTCTTCAAACATCTCCCAGCTCACAGATCTCCTGATTTCCTCTCTTTTCCTAGTTTCTTCAAACATCTCCCAGCTCACAGATCTCCTGATTTCCTCTCTTTTCCTAGTTTCTTCAAACATCTCCCAGCTCACAGATCTCCTGATTTCCTCTCTTTTCCTAGTTTCTTCAAACATCTCCCAGCTCACAGATCTCCTGATTTCCTCTCTTTTCCTAGTTTCTTCAAACATCTCCCAGCTCACAGATCTCCTGATTTCCTCTCTTTTCCTAGTTTCTTCAAACATCTCCCAGCTCACAGATCTCCTGATTTCCTCTCTTTTCCTAGTTTCTTCAAACATCTCCCAGCTCACAGATCTCCTGATTTCCTCTCTTTTCCTAGTTTCTTCAAACATCTCCCAGCTCACAGATCTCCTGATTTCCTCTCTTTTCCTAGTTTCTTCAAACATCTCCCGGCTCACAGATCTCCTGATTTCCTCTCTTTTCCTAGTTTCTTCAAACATCTCCCAGCTCACAGATCTCCTGCATCTGCCATTAAAGACATTCCTCGTTGTGTGTACCTCGTTATGCTCCTTCATTTTGTGTTACCTAGAGGCTGGTAGTTACGGTGATGTTCATTGTTGGCAACTTTATAGTATTCTTTCACCTTCTCTACTCTATATCGTACTTCGATCTTAAGTTCGTCTAGAAGAAATCTCATTGCAGTGATTCATGTATTTATGGTACATCTGGTACAACTGCCGTCATGGCCTCAATCTGGACTCTTTCCATCTGCCCAGCCTATCAACTTGTGTTTACAATAGTGTGAGTATTATATATTGTGTTATAGGCTTTATTTTTGTGGAGTGTTAACACTATTTAAAAATTTGACTTTATTTTTGAGGAGTGTTAACACTGTTTAAAAATCTGACTTTATTTTTTGAGGAGTGTTAACACTGTTTAAAAATCTGACTTTATTTTTGAGGAGTGTTAACACTGTTTAAAAATCTTACTTTATTTTTGTGGAGTGTTACAATGTCGAGCAACCTTTAATTTCATAATCGTCTCTCATAAAGCTGTGCTCCGTATTCTTCTTCTTCTGCGTTCGTTCTCAAAATCCTGCAGATTAGCAGGGTGTAGTTCAGAGAACGGATTGCGTTGGGTCATGGTTTGCAGCATTGCTGCAATATCTCCGCCTTTCCTCCTGAAACATCCTACTTCAGCATGGCTTTGGGGCACTGACCCTATATGGGATGAGACAGCCAACTCCATCCCATAACCTCCTTAGTCGCCACTTACGACGTGCATGGAAGGTAAACAGTGTTGCTATTCTTTGCTCCCATTTCGAGCCCCGGCTGTTATATTTTCTGATGCTTCTCATTGGCGGCGACACAAAATGTACAAAAAGTGCCCAACTGAAATGACTGGAAAAACAGAACTTTGAAGGATAATTTCCGATGTCTACATCGCTGTATAATTAAAGAGGGGCTCGTTTCAGCAAACATCTCACTTACGATATTATTATCTGTGAACTGCATCATTCATCTTGGCTGAGCCGCCTTATCTGTGCTTCGTAATGGTCACTTTATTTAGGCCTGTTGTCACTAGTCATTGAAAAAAGCACCCATAAAATCGGGTCAGCCAAGAAGAATGTCGCAGTTTGCAAGCGATAATATCAGAAGTTGGCACTGCTCAATCTGAGTTATGTGTATTCTTGAGCAGATAATCCTTACATCAGCAAAATTCATTCAAGCCTTTAGAAAATATTAACATAATCAACAGAAATATGAGACACGAAGTAATAACTGTTCTTCCTTCAGCGTTCGTTCTATCTTTCATGTTGGCCTATAGTCTAGAGAATACAATCAGAAGGTAGAAGAGGAGAACAAAACCAGGTCCATTCAGCTTACACGGATTTGTCTACGAACTTGAGTCAAGGCGTTTTTTAAAATCTGTTTATGGTATGGCACAAGTCATTTTTACATCCACGAAAATTCACTCGAAGGGGAAAAGGTTTTCCCACTGACCCTAGGATCATAGAATGTAAATCGGAGAATTGCTAAAAAGTCACGGGCAGACAAAATACCGTGTACAGTGTCCATTCCATACCCAAACCATACACTGTTATCAACTATAAGATAATCCAAATTTGGTTATATCCGAGTTTTTTCACCATTAAAAATCTAGTTGAATTCGCAGATCTGGTAACCTTCGCGGATCTGGTAACCTTCGCGGATCTGGTAACCTTCGCGGATCTGGTAACCTTCGCGGATATGGTAACCTGGCCACAATGTTCTTTGAAGATAGTCCATTAAATCCCCATCAAGGCCAGCACCTTGCAGTGGTGATGGGGCTTAGTTCAGCCATCAGGGGCTGGAAACTAAGACTGGTCGGGCAGTCCCATTCGAGCAGGACCATAGTCCTGCCCAAGTAAGCAAAGTGCTGAAGACGGAGGCATCCAGCCAAAAGGCGCACAGATAATCAGGATGCCACGCACAAAACACAATGGAAACATGTCTGTATCTATAAAAAGTTATGGTGCCTGCCCTGTGGCGGACGTTCAGGCAGGGACGGTGCCGGGCCCTATACCTCGAAAGGGCCCAACCTCAGTTACTGAAAGTCCTTCTCAATTGCCCCGAGGAGCCAGGAGGCAAGGGAATAGAGCTACTGGCCAAACAAACAAACGACCAATAAAAATAATGCACTGGAATGCTGAGGGTGTCAACAGTAAAAGAGATGGATACAGCAAAAAATTGGAACTTGAAAATGTCCTCAGTGAAGAACAAGTTAATATATGCTGTATCCAAGAAACACACCTCAGCAGCGACATAGCCTTCAAAATCAGAGGCTACCAGTGCTACCGATCTGACCGAAAGGACAGGCGAAAGGGTGGAATTCTGACACTTGTTAAAAACAATATCAGCTCATGTCAGCTGGAAGTATATATGGAAGGGGCAGAATACCAGATGCTCCACCTAAAAACAGACAGTGCAGAATTCCATCTCCTGAACTACTACTGCCCAAATGATAAACCATTGGCACTAGACACAATTCCAGATAAAGAGAGACTTATGGTGTGTGGTGACTTCAACAGCCACTCTCAGAGCTGGGGCTACGATCATATCGACAAGAGAGGTGAGGAACATGAGAGCTGGCAGGATGAAAATAATCTCATCCTTATTAACCAGCCAGCTGACTAACCAACCTTCTACTCGAGAGCATGGCACACCACCTCTACACCAGATCTGGCATTCCACTCACCAGGCCTGGAATGGAACATCACACGTGTCGTTGGAAAGCAGCTTGGGGGTAGTGACCACAGACCAGTATTTCTGGAAATCCACAATGAATTTACCAAGGACAGCAGCACGCTCACTAGGTGGAACTATAAGAGAGCAGACTGGAAAATGTACCAGCATTTAACCAGTGTTCTAGCTAAGGACATGAACTTGGACAAAGACATCAATAGAGCAGTGAGTGAATTTAATAGATGTATACTACATGCTGCTAGTAAAACCATACCCAGGGGGGCACGCAAAAACTACAAACCCTACTGGAATTATGAACTGGAGAAGCTGCAAAATGAGATGGAAACATCTAGACAGTAGGCTGAGAACAGACCTAGCCAAGAACATCACAACAAATATCAGCAAACAAAGGCTAAATTTCAAAGAGCCAAGTTACAAGCCAGACGGAGTAGCTGGAAAGAAAAAACAGAGTCGCTGAACCTAGAAAGAGATACTAGGAAATTATGGCAACTTGTAAAACAACTAAATGATGAAGGTACAGGGAGAAATACCAGGATCACACTTTATAAAGATAGAAACATTTTAACAGGTAAACATGCAGCTGATTACTTTGCAGATTCCTTTGCAGAAGACAATAACATCAAAGTCAGCCCAGACAAACAACAGGAGGTTCGAGAGAACCAGCAAAACATTGGACAAGGCGAACCTATACCTGAAGTCATGGAGGCACCAATCACAATGAGAGAACTGGAGCATGCAATATCCAAATTGAAAATGAAACAGTCGCCTGGAGCTGATGGAGTGTCCAATGAAATGATTAGAAACCTGGGAATTGCAGCAAGAGCAAAGCTACTGCAGATCTTTAACACAAGCTGGTCCACGGGTAATGTACCACAGGCGTGGAAAGAAGCAATAATGATACCACTCCTCAAATCGGGAAAAGATGACAACATAGTCTCCAACTACAGGCCCATCAGCCTCACAAGCTGTCTATGTAAAACAATGGAACGCATTATCAATCTTAGGATGCAGTGGTAACTTGAAAGTGAAAACCTTCTGGTATCACAGCAAGCAGGTTTCAGACAGTGCTACTCTACTGAAGATCAGGCAACCTACCTCTCCCAAGAGATTGAGGATGCCTTCCAAGATAAGAAATTGGTACTAGCAGCATGGATAGACCCCAGAAAAGCATTTGATAAGGTCTGGAAAGAAGGGCTCCTAAAGAAATTGCGAAATTGCAGGGTTAGCTCAAGAATGTACAAATGGGTAAAAGCATACCTGCATAATAGAAGAGCCATGGTACAATTAGATGGTCGCAAGAGCAAGAAAGTTCTACTGCGTCATGGAGTCCCCCAGGGAGGAGTCCTGTCGCCCACACTTTTCTTGGTTTACATCAATGAACTAGTTGCTGAACTACCACACGGGATCAAAGTGGCAATGTATGCTGACGACTTGGTGATCTGGTGCACAGAAGAACATGCGACATTGGCCACTAAACAAATACAAAGAGCTATCGATGCCCTAACCTTATGGGCTAATAGATGGTGCGTCAGCATTAACACAGATAAGTGCAGCACTACACTTTTTACCCTCTCACCAAAACAAAAAGCCGGTCATATCAAAATAGATGGAGAGCTCTTGAAAGAAGACAAACAACCCACATACCTCGGAGTTACTTTTGATGATAAACTGACAAGAAGCAGCACATAAACAAAGCAACAACAAAAGCCAGGAGGAAGTTAGCTATCCTGAGAAAACTAAGTGGAACCACATGGGGAGCCAGTGGAAATATATACTCAGTAAAGTTTACCAGCAAGGCATAAGACCACACCTGGAATATGGGTCAGCTGCGTGGTGTCCTGCAACAAACATCACATTACAAGATCTAGATAAAGTGCAAAACCAGGCACTTAGAATAATGTAGGGAGCAATGAAATCAACACCCATAGCATAGATGTAGAAAATGGGAAGAATGCAAACACTTGGCGAATGCAGAGACACAAAAGTACTAATTCAGGCAGAAAAGTTTCAGTGTATGCCAAGTCATCCAATGAAGGAAAGATTCCAAAATCTAGCAATGTGACGACTGAAAAGACGCAGTTTTATCCATCAAGCTAAACGACTCCGCAGACAACTTACAGACCTACCTGAAGTTGACAGCCCCTTAAGGCCTGTACCAGAACAAACCCCGTGGAGTGAAAGACATGGAATGCCAATATACATTCAGACCCATGTGAAAGGAATACTAAGCATGGACGAACAGAACAGTGTGCAGCGAAGGACAGTCGCCCTCAGTTTCCTGGATGAGGAATATCCACAAGATATATGGGTCAGAGTATACACAGATGGGTCAGCACAAAATGCCGTGAGGAATGGAGGTGCAGGTGTATATATAGAATATCCACACAAGCCTAGAGATACAATCAGAACACCGACAGGAAAATTCTGCAATAATTGTGATGCAGAAATCCAGGCAATTAGTGTGGCAGCTAAAAAACTGCTGAACTCCAACTCTGACCTACAGCCTATGGTATTCCTGACAGATGCAAGGTCAGTGCTTCAAGCTCTCCAGTCTGGAAAACTAACAGACTTGAAAAAACTACTTAGCGAATTGTCTTACCAGTATAGGGTAACCATGCAGTGGATACCCTCTCACTGTGGAATACCAGGAAATGAAAAAGCAGACCAACTGGCTAAGGAAGGTGCTGCCGAAGACCAACCAGATATACCAATCACCTACCATCAGAAAAAACAGATTAACAAGTCAATAAGAAAGCCACAAACACCAACACAAGATGACTATCATATTATGAACAGACCAGAACAAGTTATAATTCTACGCCTCAGAACAGGACACAACCGACTCCGCAGTCACATGTATACAAAGTTCAAGATTGGCAACACGGCCATGTGTACATGTGGACAGGCAGCACAGAGTGCCAAACATATACTTCAAGAGTGTTCTGAGCATGAAACGCTGAGGCAGACATATTGGCCAGAGGAAACAACACTGGAATCAAATCTCTATGGGACACTGTATGAACTACAAAAGACAGTGAGTTTTATTAAGGAGACAGAATTACAGATATAGACATGTTTCAAGTGAACGAAAGAAGAAGAAGAAGTCCATTAAATATTAATGATATTTTTTTCCTAATTGGACCTATTGCGTCATATTTATTTTTAGCTTAGCTGTTATACAGCACCCTTCCGTCTGACATATTGAACTTCAGTATCTATGAGTCACTTGTATCTTCTATGGATTGAGACAGCCAAAACTATTCCCAAACCTCCCTAATTACCTCTTGCGATATGTACAGTATGCCACGGTATTACATTTCTGTGCTGCTCTCTTACGTCCCCGTAACAAGCAGGCAATTGGAATACTTAATATGTGGAAGTAACTGGAAGGACACGCTCAAAGAAAAGTAAATGGAAGGACACGCTCAAAGAAAAGTAAATGGAAGGACACGCTCAAAGAAAAGTAAATGGAAGGACACGCTCAAAGAAAAGTAAATGGAAGGACACGCTCATAGAAAAGTAACCGGAAGGACACGCTAAAAAAACAGGAAATTAACATTGATAGAGGTTCGATCAAAACTTAAGATCTATTTGGAATTGACAGATGTATTGAGAAGTTATCGATAAAAAACAGAAAGGAAGGGAACTGGCCATTACATCATAATAGTTGCTACGGCTTAGTACATGAAGAGTTATCTTCATCCCCGACGGCAGAATGCTGCCATGGGACCTACCTTTACCTTTATTGCGAAGTTGATTATGAGATGTCAGAGTACAACAGAGGTGGATGGGTAACCTTTTTTGTGTCTGCGGGCAGGATTGAACTTTTTTCCTGTGGTTTGGGGCCTCAAACTTTTCCTAGTCGTTTGGAGCTCCACGTTAAATTTGTAGTCCTGAGACTAGCGAACTTAAAGTAGTTGTAGATCATCCCGTTAGACCAGAAAAAAATGGATTGCCGAGCCGAACTTGACAAACTGGCTGTGTCTTACCCACCACTGGCGTAATACGCTCGTACATTACACTAATACTAGACTTAATCAGCAAGTAAACAGCTAAAACTGAGATTGTAACAAAACAATTCTCAAAACAATACAATCTCAAAACAAAACAATAACAAAACTCTCGTAACCCAGAGATGTTGTTACGTAATGTTTAGAATTTACTGTGCAATTATAGATACAGATTAATGTAAAAATCTCCTCTTTGAGACGTTGATATTGATGTAGATTGACATTAAGATTAATGAAGATTTATATGCATAATCTGTCTGATTTGTTAATTTTGTTTTGTGGAACCTGTTTCGACACATAAAGACTGTATAATTTTGTAATTACTCACTCAAAGTCAAGTGTAAAATGTCTTTTTCAATTCTCCTGGAAGCTCATTATTTTAATCCGCATGCAGTCTAATCCTGTGGATACGGATTGTTGACACCAACTCTGAATGTTATAAAAGTCTTTCAAATCCAGGCTTGGCACCCATATGAAATAATTGCTTCCAAGTGTTCATAATTGTTGGAACAAATAAGGGATTGTATTTCGGTGAAAACCAGGTGTTAAGTGTTCCAGATATTTTAACATGTTGACAGAAAAAAAACCAACGGAAAAACAAGAAGAATATAGAAATATGACAAGAATTAATGATTCAATATTGGGATTGGGGAGAGGGGGGGGGAGGTGCTGATGTGGAATCTTCTCGGTTTCAGTCAGGTGTACGAAAATTGAAGAGTTTCCTTTTCTAACATGCCAGGTAGGATTATTGTCGCTCAATGACTAGTAGTAACTGTTTAATAATTTAATTAGAGGAAAATATTAACATCTAAACAAATTACAAACAAGTTAAAAATGAGAATTATAAAATGCTATATTTACTCTATATTAATATATGGCTCAGAAACATGGACACTAAATAAACAATTAGAAGACATAATTGATGCCTTTGAGATGTGGGTATATAGAAGAATATGGAGAACATCATGGAAAGAGAAGACAATAAATAAAGTGGTGCTAAAGTCACTTAATATGAAGAAAGAACTACTAAGAGACATAACGATCAGGCAAATACAATATTTTTGTCACATTAAAAGACATGACACCCTATTGAAGACCTTACTTGAGGGCAAAGTCAAAGGGAGGCGAGCAAGTGGTAGGCAGAGATACAAGTGGGAGAGTAACATCACACGATGGACAGGTTACAGTCTAGCAGAATGCACCACCATGACAAGAGACAGGTGATGTAGGAGATCTGTTGCAGCCAACCTTCGTTGCGGAGACGGCACTTAATGATGATGAATAATTTACATGTAGAAAGTAGGCACAAATTCATGGAAGATTCTTACACAAGATAGATCCGACTTGCAGCGCAAAATTAGGTGTGTAACAGCTGTAGAGAATTTCAGACATCATGCTGCGGAACAAAAATGCGGTAGACAAAAGGCCATAACTGCTCAATATCCCTCAGACTCCTCCCACACATGCTCACAGTGTGGTAGATAATTTCAGTCACAGTGGGACTCATTAGTCACAGCTGAGCATACCACAAACATCATCATCTTCTCAGGTGAGGTGAATGGTCATCGTCGACTCGTCCGACGAACGAACACATTTCGAAAGTTTATGTTGATCACTTGGTGATTCGTTAGTTCAGGAAATTTTGTATTTACTTAAGTACCTAATGCTTCTCAAATGTTCGATCTCAAACTTCTGCAAATTAGCAGGATGTTGTCCGGAGAACAGAATGCTTTGTGTCATGGTTTACAGCTTTGCTGCGGTATCTGTGCCGGTATCGGCCTGACACATCAAACTTCAGTAGTTTCTGGGTCACTTTAGTCTAAATGGGATGGGGCGGCCAACTCCAATCATAACCTACTCAGTCTCTTCATATGACATGCATGGAAGGCAGTTTTGTTATTCTTTACTCCCCTTTCAGAGCCCCGCAAAACATGGTCGTTACACAGTGTCTAATCATAGAATATGTTTGTTCTTCATAGAATAACAGGAATCATAGAATATGTTTGTTCTTCATAGAATAACAGGAATCATAAAATATGTTTGTTCTTCATAGAATAACAGGAATCATAGAATATGTTTGTTCTTCATAGAATAACAGGAATCATAAAATATGTTTGTTCTTCATAGAATAACAGGAATCATAGAATATGTTTGTTCTTCATAGAATAACAGGAATCATAAAATATGTTTGTTCTTCATAGAATAACAGGAATCATAGAATATGTTTGTTCTTCATAGAATAACAGGAATCATAAAATATGTTTGTTCTTCATAGAATAACAGGAATCATAGAATATGTTTGTTCTTCATAGAATAACAGGAATCATAAAATATGTTTGTTCTTCATAGAATAACAGGAATCATAGAATATGTTTGTTCTTCATAGAATAACAGGAATCATAGAATATGTTTGTTCTTCATAGAATAACAGGAATCATGAAATATGTTTGTTCTTCATAGAATAACAGGAATCATAGAATATGTTTGTTCTTCATAGACTAACAGGAATCATAGAATATGTTTGTTCTTCATAGAATAACAGGAATCATGAAATATGTTTGTTCTTCATAGAATAACAGGAATCATAGAATATGTTTGTTCTTCATAGACTAACAGGAATCATAGAATATGTTTGTTCTTCATAGAATAACAGGAATCATAAAATATGTTTGTTCTTCATAGAATAACAGGAATCATAAAATATGTTTGTTCTTCATAGAATAACAGGAATCATAAAATATGTTTGTTTTTATAACAGTAATCATAGAATATGTTTGTTCTTGAACGATGTATTTAGAATATAGTTTGGAATTCCAGGAATCGCCAACAAAAGATCTCCTCGGATCACATATTTCAACATGAGATCTCCTCACAATTTTATTTTCTACCATTTTATTTAAGAAATTACGTTAAGTCATTGGTTATCAACCAATAGGATATAGGTTAAACGTTTTACGACAATGCATGGAAAAAAAAATAAAGAGTCGTAGTATCTAGTAATTACGTGGTTAGTGACTGCACTAGCTGTCTAGTGAGGTGTGACCCAGTACGCCCCAAGGGAGTTTAAAATATAATTTTACTTATTATGCAAATACCTAATAGTCAACAATGAGAAGATGCTATAATATGTTTATTGAGGACATGTAATCGACAGGAAGTTGAAAGATGAATATGTAAAAATGATAATGGGAACAAATATGGCGACTGTGACCCAGAAGTAATAAACTACATTTGTAGCTATAGTATTTAATGGTATAAGTATATTATATTATTTTGTTTATTGGACAAAATACATTCAAGAATGCCTGTGCATGTCACTGACAGAGACAGGACAACTTGCTCAAGACTGCGGAGAATTCAAGAAATCCATAAGGAAGACTACGTTCTGGGAAAGAATATGTCACCTGATGATGATGATGAGATATATTGTTGAAATGATAAAACTCATATTTATTGGTAATTGCGTCATCAATTTGTGCGTTCCTTCGTAAGTGGCACTTTTATAACAAAATATGACGTGTACACAGAAACGTTATATATCAGTTCTGTCTACGCCCCATGTTCACGCCATCTTCAATTTTTGAGATAACTACAGAAGATGTCACACAAGATGAAATTGGAAACCAAATTCTGAACTCAGGCTGTCCGTTCACTCCTCTTCCTGATCTTTTTTTCCTGGCCACTTTTTTTCCTATTTGATAATCGATTGGATTACATGCTCCACTTTGAAACAATCCGCATATTAACAAACCTAGCATTTTTCATTGCTAAAATGTTCTTTGTGTTAAGGGGCTAGAGATCTTCTTCTGTTTTTCTTCCAAACTTCTGCAGATTATCAGGGAATGTAGCGAATTTTATTTGAATGAAAATAATTTTATGATTGGGGGTAAAAAACAACATGAAGAACTGTGTTAAAGGGTCCCGGCATTAGGATGGTTGAGAGTAGAATAGTACTGAGGCTAGAGTATTGTATCTTCTATACAAACACAATAAATTAGATCACGAACTCGAATGTCAAAAATTATCTCTGGATGTAGGAACATGACCGTCTGTATTATGAAGACCTCTGCACAGAATTAATTAGGATTTCATTCGTTATGTTTTGGTTGTTATCGTGATTTTCGTTGGTCATTATTTATATACTTTTAGTCGCATGTCATATATATCCACGGTGATTCCAAGTATATAAATAATGCCCATCGAAAAACACGGCAATAATAAAATACGTAACGAATGAAGTCCTAGTTAATACTGTTCAGAGGTCTTCTATATTCAGACGGTCATGGTAGGAGATGTTTCGAAAGAAAATCTGAAATATTGTGTACTGTGTTGAATATATTTTGGAAAAAGTAAAACATAACCGTATCATTTTTTTTCGATCTAAAAACATTGCAATATGGAAGAATATTCTGAAAGTGAAATAAATGATATTTTTACTGAGCATTTCAGACATCTTGAAAACGAACTCCATCGTTATTTCCATGGATTGACAGAAAAAGAAGCTGCTTTGATACATAATCCGTTTCCCTCTTCGCTTGACTCGGCCAGTATTCTACTCTACGTAAAATACAGGAAAAGTCTTAGTTCTGGGGAAACGATTCGTCAGCTCAGAACTTATTTCATGAGACATTGCAGACTCAGTTCTGGTGTGTTCTATGTATCAGTAATATCCAAATCATGTCATGCTTACGTTACCAGTTGTTCTCCCTTTCCCTGTTATATAGTTTTATCTCTGTGTTGATTTTCAACTTTTCAAAGATATTGAATTTAAAACCAAAACAAGAAACAGTAAACTATTTTTTTTAACGAGTTGTAATTTCTGTTATCTTATTAAATATCCGATAAGTTAATATTATATTGAATTATATTTCAGTTATTTGTCCTGTATTTTGGTTGGCCCTTATAAAAAGTACGTTTTAAGTGTATGAAGTCTGAACGTTTTAAGAGTTTGCCCCCCAAATACACTGAGACATCCGCTACAATTTTGTAAAAATTAGGTATAAGTTGAAGTTTTTTTCTCTAATACCTCAAAGAACACCTGAATATTCACATACAGTAACAATAATACCTATAAGTAATAACAAGGGTTCAAAGAGAGATTGCGATAAATACAGAGGGATATCGCGACTGAGTTAAGGTGGGAAGACATACGCAAAGATAGATGAAAGACTAACACATCGCATAGACCACCAAATAAGTAGAAACCAATTTTGTTTTAGGAAGGGCATAGGTTGCACATAGCCCTTTTCATACTTAGAAAACTGAGCGAACAGATAACAGAATACAACTATAAACTGAACATCACATTTATCGACCACGAGAAGGCTTTCGACAGAGTTAACAGAAACAAACTGTGGACCTACTTAGACGAATAAGCGGTCCACGGCCAACTTCTCGAAAACAACTTTATCAGAGATGCGAAGCCAGAATAAGATCACCAGAAGGAGTGACAGACACATTCACAACAAAACATGGAGTTAGACAGGGATGTGTGTTATCCCGGTTCCAATATCTATACAGACAAAATAACCAAAGAAACCTTAAAAGCAATAGAACACGAAAACCAACCTGAACAAGAAAACGGAGAAAAATAAGACAGTAACATCATTAAGGAATTGCTATTTGCAGACGATGTAGATGTTAATATACAACGATATATCTGAACTGCAAAAAACACATAAACACACTAAATACTCATTGCGAAACCAACAACATGAGAATCAACAAACCAAAATCAGAAACACTGAAGATATGCAGAAATCAATCAGCACTAGAAATATACATAGACGGCATAAAATTCAACCAAGTGAAGGAATTTAAAAATCTAGGTAGCGTGTTGTGTTCTCGAAGACGGGAGACTAGATAGAGAAATAGAGGCAAGATGTCAGACAGCAAACGCAGCTTTATACCAATTAGCACCACTGCTGAAACTCCAGAATATCTGCATGATCTCCAAAAGAACGATAATAAACACTGTGTTCACGCCGACACTGTGTTACCAAATTCCCGACCTGGAACCTGGCAGAGAAACTAGAACACATACTTACCGTATGCGAAATGAAATGCCTGGGATACTCACTGGGGGTAACAAGAAGAAATAGAGTAAATAATGACACTATAAGAAATCTGATGAAAACAATATCGTGCAAAGAATACATAGACACACAAAAGATCAAATGGTTCGGCAACCTGATCAGAATGGAACCAGATCGCATTCCTTTGATGGCCTTTAATTAAAGATCACCTGAAAAGAGAAACAGGGGAAGAACCAGATGAAGATGGATAGATAATCATAGAACACCAAAAGGCTGCACTTTGGCAGAGGCATCACAGTTAGCTAAAGAAAGGATGAGGATATACACACATGGTTCAGCACATAATGCAATGAGGAATGGAGGTGCTGATGTAAATATAGAATTTCTACACAAACCTAGAGATACGATCAGAACATCAAAGGGAAATTACTGCAATAATTATGATGCAGAAATAGAAGAAATTAGGTAGGCAATTGAAAAACTGCTGAACTCCAACCCTGGTCCACAGCCCGTGGTGTTCCTGACAGATGCAATGTCAGTGCTTCAAGCTCTCCAGTCTGGAAAACTAACAGACTTACAAAAATTATTTAATGAACTTTCTTACCATTATATTCTAACCATGCAGTGGATACTCTCTCACTGTGGAATACCAGGAAATTAAAAAGCAGACAAATTAGCTAAGGAAGGTGCCGCAGAAGACCAACCAAATGTACCAATCACCTACTCTCAGAAAAAACAACAGACGATCAAATCAATAAGAAAGCCACAAACATCAACACAAGATGACTATCACATTATGAACAGATCAGAACAAGTTATAATTATATGCCTCAGAACGGGACACAACCGACCACGCAGTCACATGTACACAAAATTAAAGATTGGCAACACCGTCATGTGTACATGTGGACAGGCAGCACAGAGTGCAAAATATATACTTCAAGAGTGGCTCTGGCCCGAGGTGGGCCGAAAATCCACGTACTTCCCAGGAATATAATGCCATTTAAAGGCTTTGGGTCAAAGATCATGAGCCCATGGACCGCTGGATCAGCAACTAACCAACCATCTTGTCACTTTATCCTGAGAGGTTTGCGGATACAGTATCTGTAAAAGTGATTTAAAATGTTGGTGTGTCTGCTGTACGCAGTCACTGTCTCACACGTGTAAAACAAGGTAGTGAGCACAATGGCGCGACATACGTTTAGTTTTTGTAGCAATGCTAATGCCCTTTCGTTCCCACAGATTGTCGCTTTAGATATTCAAGTAGGAAGCATGAAGGCAAATGCAAATAATTCTTACAACGGGAATTGAACCATGTCTGTTCTAGCAGCACCGAATTGCTGTGCAAGAAGACCTATTGGCCCTTATGTACGAATATGCATGTTTTGTGATTTAGTTCCTGACGACACTTTAATACTTGTACGGGATGTTCGTTAATGTTGTAATAGTCCTTGTTTCGACTGGTCTGTTCTCAGTGACTTGAGTACACAGGCTGAAAGTCTTGACGAAACCACAACTTTTCCTGAGGATGTGGTTGTCAAGTACGGAAAACATGTTTACTTGTGTTGCAAAACGATTAGGTGCTGCTAGAACAGACCTGGTTCAATTCCCGTCAGTTGTAAGCTTTAGATATTCTGTTGTTGACATGGGCATAATTGACATCAGCTCTGGAGAGAGTACTACCAAGATAAGTGAATCTGTAGATTGGAAGGAGACAATTGTTATTGATCTTAATAACTGAGTCATGGTACTACATGGGAGAGTGTCAAAGCATTATCTTCGTTTCTTTTTATATATATATATATATATATATATATATATATATATATATATATATATATATATATATATATATATATATATATATATATAATGAATTCATTCACAAAGTTAGCAAGTTCCCTTCAACGATGATCTAGATTTTTTTAGTCTGCAGATTAAAGGTGTTATAGTATAAGATCTAAGATCTAAAAAAATATTATTAATCTGTTATAATTTCACTTTAATGTTTAGCAGCGCGAAGTGACAGCTGTGTCATTTCTTGTGACCACAAATGGAAGTCCATTTCAATGTTTCAGGACTATTCGCATGGAATATGTGGGTTTTTTTCTGTATGTGTTAGTCAGAGATCGCGGTGTAGACATGTGAATTTCCTGTTGCAACACTGAGACAGGATTAGAAAAACGTCAGTGAGAACAAAACGGCTCATAGTAAAATGGAGTATTCTGATGACGACTACAAGACAACAGGTTAAATGGTATGCACACATCAGCAGACTACCATCAGACAGCATACCACAGCAAGCTATGCTACACAGATACAGTGAAGGCAGACCTAGAAGCCGACCACGAAAACAATGGACCAACTAATAAAAGAGGCGACAACTTCCACAATATAGGCGACAAAAACACACAAGAGAGCCATCTCCAGAAAACTCTTCTACCCCTGACGCTGAAGGGCAACAACGGGTTTAGCGAATAGATAGATAGCTTAGCAGATGCTTTATTCCAATACATTAAGTGAACATGGCACTCCTGGGAAGTGTTCTGCGCACAGGGGCACAATTCTAAGAAGTCTTTATCTTCCCGTTCCCTCTTCATTACTCTCTATGATTGTCACACTGTGAATAAATGACATTCAACCAAAAATACGAAAACAAGAAATTTCACCGAGACAAAACAGTGATAGGCGATTGCGCACTGCGAAATGGTGGTGGCAGCGCAATGCTAGAGACCGCTACACCAACGTCATTTTCCACAGCTAGTTGCTGGAACAAATACCATACAATACTCACTAAGCGCTCACTCAGGCATTCTTGTAGAAGGCGTACATTCGACTTGATGCACACGATTCCATGCATAATACTACTATTATATACATGAAGCTACTTTAAATATAAATATAATATTAAACGTGTGTTTGTAGGTTGATTTGAGGAAACGATCATAGAAACAACAACAGATGTGATTTGGATATGTTTTCAAATTTTGTTTTTATAGCAAATGCTTTCTGGAGAATTTTGCAAATGGTGATATAGGAATTTTATTTATACATATATATTTTTGCCAATTTGTGTTTATTTGATCAGAATAATGTTCTTTATATGTCTGTTTGCGACGTAAAATTAATTTATAGCTTTGAGCTTTTGATGTTTTTGAGATCAGTTTGTGGATATTATTTGATGCGAAGGTGGATTATATGGCAGACCCTTTGCAGGTAATTTTATCAATATTTTATGATTTCTTACTATTTATTAGTAAATGATGCACTTTATTGTGCTATTTTTGTTTTATGTTTTATTTTCTGCGTCTCTTCTCTTCTTTCTTTTTGATGTTTGTGCTTACCATTTTTCGACTATTAATATTTCTTTTACGTTTTCATATAGCCTGGAACATTATCCAATATTTTCGCCTTGTTTTCCGAGGTTCTTATGTGGCATTCTTTTTTCCCTCTCTTTATTTCTGGTTGCTAAGAATTCATCTTTTATTTTCAAAGCATCCTTGATGATTAATTTCCTTTACTCATTTCCTGTCTTTTGTGGTTATTAGTCGGTTTTTCCATTCTAACCGTTATTTTGTTTTATTTTTCCTCTTATGGAACTTTTATTTGATTTCAGATTCTATTTCTACTCATTTTTCTCCCTCATCTATTTTCACTTCTTCATCATCGTCTACATCTAATTCTCCTGTATCCTCATAGTTTCCTTATTTTCAGCATTCTAGTATTTCCGTGTTTTCTATGTGTCTGCATTTTCTTGCTGGTCATAATCTATATTACTGCCCGATAATGTATTATAAACTCTATTCCTGATTCATAATATATATTACGACCCGATAATGTATTATAAACTATATTACTGCTTCACATCGTTGCTGAACGGGAAGCATACAGTAGCAATATCGTGACCATAAAAGCATATTGTGAAAGGCAACTAATGAGGTTTCATGGGTAGGTATGGCTGTCTCTTTCCAAATAAGGCCAACTTTACCCAAAGCCCTCTGCAGTCTTTTGTATGAGTCCACAAGGCGGAGATATCGCTGACACACTGTAATCATGACTTAGCGCACTCTATTTATTTCCTTATTACATTCTGTTAACTAGCAAGAGTGTGTGAAAGTACAAAGAAGTACTAGAAGAGTGTGTGAAAGTACACAAAACACTAAAAGATACACTGAAGCTCTGTCCATGGCTGCTGTCCACATGGACACAGATGTGACAGAACCAGTTTCAGTCTATTTAAGTGGGTGTTTATTCTGTTTGTTTTGTGTTTTGTCCGGATGCGGATGGTATATCTGCTCAGCTCTTGTCAAGATATTGATAGCTGTCTTCTGTGTTGTCGACTTTCCTGATAGCTTTGATGAGAGTCCTCTTTTCTTGGAAGGTCATTTCTTGATCTTTTTGTTCCTGTGTTGCTCCATTCATTGCCAGCAAATTTGCCTCCTCATCTCCTGGTATGCCAGAGTTAGATGGTATCCACTGTAGTACAACCCTTCTTCGAATACTTACTTCCCCGTATGGCTTTCTTCTGTTCTGGCAAAGTATCGCTGTCAAATGCTTGTAGGACAGACATTGCATCATAAATATTACCAGTTGACATTGGCTTGCTGTGTTTTTAATTATTTCTGCAGCAAAATTTGGGCCTTTACTTCAGAAGAGTATTTGGAGCCTTAGATTCCAGTTGGTGAACATATGGATTCATTTTCTTTTTCTGAACATTTTATGTAAACTCCAGTACCTCCATTCTTCACTGCTCTGGTTGCTGATCCATCAGTATATACTTGTATCCACGATTCTCTGGGGTACATATCTTCCATCATGTTGCATACTGTTGTTTTCTTTTGGAAAGAACTAAGTTCTCTCATAGTGTAGTTTTTGTTTATGATGGTTCTGATAGTGATGTTTTGATATTGCTCCCACAGAACTGGGAACATTATTGGTGTTATTTCCTTTGTTTTGTAGTGGGTCCTTATATTATTTAGTTTTTAGATCGATGAATAAAACTGATTCTCTTTATATATCCACTGGATACAGAATCAGGTCTTCATAGTAGCGTACTGACTTCGCATATGCGCGGTTCTGGGTTCATTCCCCAGTTGAGGCGGAAATATTTTTCAGATCGCAACGGCTCCCGGATCGACCCAGCCTTAAATGGGTAGCGGATTAATTCGGGAAGTAAAGACTGCGAGGGAGAGGAGATGGCTACCACCCTCATTTGCAGAGCCTCTGAAATGTGAGATCACTAACATCTCGCACCCCTACGGAATTAATAAATGATATGGGTTACTTTACTTTTACTTTTTATGTTAAGGGGATAATTCCTGTATTTTTTTTTCAATCAATTTCATTTACAGGAGAGGTCCTAATGGCACATGTGGATACTATAAAAGCAAATACAATAAGTGAGAACTACATCTCCAATACTAAATCATAATTATCTTATATTGTAATAAAGCTCAATACATTCTATTCTATTATGTGCTTCAAGAATTATCTCGAATAGAGAAACAACTTGTTCAACTAAGACAAAGTCATTTGAGATTTCCCACTGCATACAGAAGCAGCTGATGATAAAAATAAATATAGTAACAATAATATTTAGAATAATAATAGAAATAATGCTAACAGTAATAATAACCATTAATAGTAATAATAGTAATAGTTTACAAAAAGATGAACATAGGTATTTTGAAATTACTGAAATTAAATGAAGGGTGGTTTCTAAGTATTATCATAAGGAAGCTACAGTATTTTGGACACTGGAAGATGACATGACGACATCGAAAGGTTTATTCTAGAAGACAGAGCACCGGGAAAGAGACGAAGGGGGAATCCAAGAAGACGATGGCCCAGTTACATCGAAGAATGCACGAACATGTACCTGTCCAATGCAAGCCTGCTTACCCGAAACAGAGAGGCGTTCAGAGTATCCACGACGAAGACAACATTCTGGAAAGAATATGTTACTTAATATATATATATAGTAACAATAGCAATATGAAAAAAATAATATTAATAAAAGTAATATTGCTAACACTAATATTAATAACACTAATATTAATAACACTAATAATAATAACACTAACATTAATAACACTAACATTAATAACACTAATATTAATAACACTAATATTAATAACACTAATATTAATAACACTAATATTAATAACGCTAATATTAATAACACTAACATTATTAACGCTAACATTAATAACGCTAATATTAATAACGCTAATATTAATAACGCTAATATTAATAACGCTAATATTAATAACGCTAATATTAATAACGTTAATATTAATAACGCTAATATTAATAACGCTAATATTAATAACGCTAATATTAATAACGCTAATATTACTAACGCTACTATTAATAACACTAACATTAATAACACTAACATTAATAACACTAACATTAATAACAATGACATTTGGAATGAAAGATAAATGTGACTTGACTCTGGTCATACATAAAATATGAGACAAGCAACAAATGTAATATATAATAAATGTGACAAGCAACAAATATAACCTATTATATATGTGAAAAGCTATATGAATTACCCCAACCACATGTTGCTAGCTTGATGTTATGCATTATTCAGGTGAAATATTCTGTCCAGAAGGTACTCTGTGTGAATGCTCGGAACATCTAACATTCTGAGAGAGTTGATCTGCGCAGCCAAGGTTATGTCAAGATAATGTCTCTTGTTCATAATCTTGTGAACATTTCTCCATGCTCTGACCCCTCTGTTCATAGAAGAGCATGCAAAGGGCAGTCTTAATTTTTAAACAAAATGAATGGATGATTTAAAAACAGCACGTTCACTTGACTATATAATATGTTTCCACTTCTCAAAGCAATATTTGGTACTCTACAAAAAACAGTGATCAGGTTTCTACGGAACACAAAGCAATCATAATTAAACGGAACGAAATTTGGAAAAAGACACATATACCAACACAGCTAACGTTCTGTCCGCTAGATCGGTATCCGAAGTCATGTCTTTCAAATTTCCGAGTCACGGAAGCTCTGTGCAATAGCGTATGAAATTAAAAAGTTGGTATGTTGTCACGTGATTTGGTCACTGATCCGTGTACTGAACCGCATATTTAATTAAAGATTTTAATTTAAACACAAGATTATCGCAGGGAAACATGGAAACGTTGATTACTGTATACACTATGTGTTCTAATCCTTCTTTTTCTTCGTTCATTCGCAAACTCCCGATGGATCTCCCTTGTAGCAGGACCATGGCCCTACTAGATTTCCAGCATGATGTATACCAGAGAATGGAAATGCATTGTGTCGTCGTTTTATTTGCGCCAATGCCCGATCCATCAGTCTTCGATCGGTGTTCAAGTCCAAAAACAACCAGAATGCACAGAATTTCAGAATATTAAAACACGACTTGTTTTTATGCCACTATTTTATGCGGAAATCTTAATCAATCCCAAAAATCTAGAATCCCAAAGAGCATCAAGTGAATATACTGTTGAGGTGATGCGGGAGTCAGAGTGTACAAAAGATCAGATTGATTGGTGGATAAAGTCTTGGTTGATAGCACATCATTGAGAATATGGAGTGCTGCGTTAATTAGCGAAGTTATAGACACATCACAAAACGATGAAGAGGATGCTGTCAAGGATACATTAAAAAACGATGAAGATGATTTTGTCATGGATACATTACAAAACGATGAAGAGGATGCTGTCATGGATACATTACAAAACGATGAAGATGATTTTGTCATGGATACATTACAAAACGATGAAGAGGATGCTGTCATGGATACATTACAAAACGATGAAGAGGATGCTGTCATGGATACATTACAAAACGATGAAGAGGATGCTGAAAGAGACCAGGAACATGTTGAGAGAATGATAGAAATCGAAGTGACCAGGGGAGAGGGAAGAAATTGAGTCTCGCTGGATAGATTTTAAAAAAAAACACACAACAAAGGAATAACTGGGGCACTGAGGTTATACTCGGCTTAAATGGATGACGGATTGGCAAGTAGAGCGCTTATGGCAATTCTACTTGTCCAGTAATACTGACTCCAATAAGGAATCAAATACCCTCCATTGCCAGTTTTCCATGCTTTGAGATACTTCTTTAGCTTGTCCCAAAAAAGTGTTTGTGTTATATTTTTTTTCAGTCACCAACCCTTTTTCAAATATGATGTTCTTTAGAAGACAACCGTTTTTCACATATAATATCCTTCAGGGGCAAACAATTTTTCACATATAATATCCTTCAGGGGCAAACAATTTTTCACATATAATATCCTTCAGGGGCAAACAATTTTTCACATATAATATACTTTAGGAGCAAACAAATTTTCACATAAAATATTATTTAAGAACCTACCCGTGTTCACATGTAATGTTCTTATCGTTCTTGATTGATATCTTTCATTATGCATAGTATTCTCAATATCCCTCTGTAACATCTAATTTCGAAAGAAGCAATTTTCCTTGCCACTATTTTATGAAATGTCCACGTTTCGTAGCCATAAATTATTCTTGTGAATATATTCGTACTTGCTGTGATCAGATGTAATTTGGTACCTCGTCAAAGATCTTTCATTTATGAGTTTGATGTCGCTGTTGCGATCCTTATTGTAACTGTAGCTTTTTTGCAATCGATGGCGACATTTTCTGCGTTATTTACATCATTGTCCATGTAGTATAGTGGTGGTAATGTTTCTCATCCTTGAACCAGACGATACAGGTTCAAGTTCACTAATAACTCTCTCATTATCTCCGCTGAAGACGGATATGTCGGGTCATTGGTGCAAATAAAACTGCGACACAACGCGTTATCATTCCATGGACTGACTACATCTTGTGGAAAATCTAGTAGGACCATTGTTCTGCTTCAAGAGTAATTCAGCAGGAGTTTGAGAATGAACGCTGAAGAAGAAGACTAGTTACTCCTGGTTTTACAGAGGAAATCTCCCATATTCCACGAACCCAGCCTCCACGAATTGATAACGAGGCTCTCTATTGGAAGTTCGAGGAATGACGAAATCTTTACAGAAAGAGTTCTGAATACAGTAAGACAATATTTGTATTAGTAATACCTCTGAGGTCTAGGTAGCAGGGCTACCTCAGCCACAAGTGACCACGACCTTCACTATTTTTATGGTGAAAACATGATATAAAGAGACCGGACTATTGTTTACGGTTGAAGGAATGTTCCTGGCCATAAGACGTAATTTTTTTTTAATTTAAAAAAAATACCAATAGACAATAGTGAGATGATTACCAGTCAACCGTGACTAATTATTTGTTCACTTATCGGTAAAAGTACGTTCTAGAAAATTGATTCCTATTTCAACTATATCTACCTTAAATTATGTGTTTTAGGCTGTGGCAATATCCAAGGTTCAACAAGTCTCAAAATACGTAAAGGACTGACTTCACTGTATTTCAATTTCCTAATATTTACTCTGCCCTTTCTACGAAGCGACACACCGTTTTCTCTGTCCTTTATACGAAGCGAAACACCACCTTCTCTATCCTTTCTACGAAGCGAAACACCACCTTCTCTATCCTTTCTACGAAGCGAAACACCACCTTCTCTGTTTTTTCTACGAAGCGACACACCACATTCTCTGTCCTTTATACGAAGCGAAACACCACATTCTCTATCCTTTCTACGAAGCGACACACCACCTTCCTCCTCCTCTCCCAGAGTACAGCTCCTCGTAAGTAACCCTTTGTAATTTGATGCTACATAATGCTAGTTTGAGTTTAGTCAGCATCAAGATTTAGTGGCGCATTCTACTTAAATAGCAACACTGTCAAAGTAGTCAGCAAAGTCAGCAGTAAACGGAACCTCTGTCAGGCAATGTCATTTTAAACCAACCAGGAGATATATACCCAATAGACTTATCAATATATTTAGCTTTTATGTAGGAAGAGTCAGGTGTGCTAGCCTACAAGATTGCGTGTTGTGTCAGCAATTTATTCACTCAAATGTTCTTGATGACAAACTGCCCATACTGCCCATGTTAAGCGCCTTATTCCTAGCAATATACAAGTAGTAGTTTACAAATGTCATGCAAAGGTGACTTCCAGTGATCATGTAATCAATCACTAAAAGAATATATCAAGTGGCATGCCGAATAGCGTAGGGGATCATGTTTCTCCATGACTCTCTGTCTCTTGTGTTGTCAATAAGCTCAGTTGTGAACTTCTACCGTGCCACAATACTAGTCCATCTAGCAATTTATCTCTTTGTCATCCCCTATCTCTTCTCCCCTTGATATTTCCAGTGATTATTTAGTGTTGAATCTGTGTTCTTCTCAGCACATGCCATAGAAACCGTGACTGTCTGCCCTTAATGTTTGATGTGAGTGATCTTTTTACGCCAGCATCAATGAGAACATATGTATTCGTTTTCGTAGCTGCCCATGGTATTTTCATCATTCTTCTCAGAAACCATATATCTGCAGCCCCTAGTTCATTGTGAATGTTTTTATTTACAGTCCATATTTCCAATCCATAAATAAGAATTGGTTCGATATAACATCTCCTCGTAGAATTCGGGTCGGTATTGATAGTGTTCCATTGCACAAAATGGCTCTCATTTTTTGGAATGCTGATTTGGCGTGAGCTGTTCGGCTCTTTATCTCACTTGAGCATCTATCCAATGATATCTTTCCAGTGATATCTATCCATTGATGCTGACATAGAAATATCTATATAGCTGATGGTAATACAGATTACCAAATGACTTTTGAACTATAAGGTATGTACTGAATATATCTACCAGATCAGAGTATTTTTGGACTTCTGGCAGCGCCAACATAGTAACAGACACACTTATTTTATCGTTAGAATATATGTTTGTTTGTTTGTTTTGCGTTCGCTCCATTGTAACCATCACGGATATCCGTGCGATTTCCGCCGGGAGCGTGATTACGTTGTGCCACCGTTATGCGCCTTGTAGGCCTAGCACATCCGATTTCGACATGCCTTGACAATTCGGGTGGGCTACCCTTAGCCTGTGACAGCCTCTATATCTGTCTCCAAGCACGCGTAGTGGTGACTCTTCTCCCAGACGATTTTTGCTCTCGTCTGACTCGCACGAGGTGTTCCACTGTCTATGAACTTGCCTCGTGTAATTGGACGTGCTGTGCCTGTGCCCATTGGGTACTGAACCGTTTCTCATCCGTGAGCCTGGTTCCTTAAGAGGAAGAACTCAACAGAGGAGTTGGACCCTGGCTCTTTCGCCCTCTTAGCCGAGGTGTCATTCACCGACATCGTGTACCCCTTGTCCAAGTTCGAGTCTCACACCACGCGTTTGAGAGCAAGGCGTTCTCGAGCTGTGCGTACTTGTCCCAATAGCGCCTAAGCCCATCAGGTACTGAACCCTTTCTCTCTTCAAGTGTATTTCCGGTGTAGGAAAACCTGACAGTAGAGTTGGGCCAGGGCTAAATCGTTGTCCCTTTTGTGCCTGAGCCCATCGGGTACGGAACCCTTTCTCTCTGCAAGTGTACTTCCGGTATAGGAAACCTTGACAGTAGAGTTGGGCCGGGACTACCATCGTTGTCCCTTTCTTGCCTAAGCCCATCGGGTACAGAACCCTTTCTCTTCGCGAGCATATTTCCGGTTTAGGAAGGCTCGACATTAGAGTTGGATTAGGTCTTCTTGCTTTACCAAACACCAATGAATGGGTCTGGGTCTATGCCTGTAAGGAACACAGGTAACTAGAAGCTCGTCTCGAGCTGACGGAGCTTGTAGTTCCCCTTTCCTAGGGACTTTTCACTTTCTATTTGCAGTTCGCGCTGCCCTCTAGAGCTGTTCTGCCCTTTCATTGTTTCATTGTACTCGGTATGAAACCTATTTGTCTCTCGCCATGCATCTACCTTCACGTGCATTTTACATTGGCCGCCCCTCCAATGTTCGAACTGGACTGACTAGCTTCACTGTATGTCGACAGTGTCGCTATATGTGGTGATGCTGGTGGTGTCGGAGATATTGTCTGTCTCTTGTGCAGTCAAATCTCTTTCCATCTGCTACCGCCACATTCTCGGACACGATCCCCAAAAGATTTGGCCAGAATCAGCACGAGCTGCTGTATTTCTGTTTCCAGTGTGCACCGCGCGGAGGTACATTTGGGATCTTTGTTATCTGCTAACCCTGGGTCCGCCTAGAGCAATGCGTTCCCTTTGCACCCCGTTAGAATATATATTTTTTATTCTACGAAAGAAAGTAAACCTGCATGAGGTCCTCTGAAAAGCAGGTTTCCATCCAGTTTTAGAAGATGCTATACTGCGTCGAAATCTTAAAACGGCGGGCTAAGTAGTGCGGGCCTTCTTAAAACACAGCGTCTAAGAAACACAATTTAATCTATGCACCAACTGGTAAACTGTAACAATGGTAATATCATTGTAAAGGGCGGTCATTAAACAAATATCGGTGGTCAAAACAATCCGGACTAAACAAAATATTCAAATTTTGATAAACAGACACTCGCTAAAAATGGAATAATGGACCTCGGAGGAATTCAGAACACAAAAACAACAATATATGTACAGTAAGTCAAAGACAATTTGCTGTACATCTGCTCGCATTAATTTCATAGATTTATGCTAACGTCATGTCAAGACAACGTGTGTGGTTACATCTGCTGTCTAATCTTGGTCTTGTTTTGACAAAAAATTGCAACAAATATAAATAATGCCGTGTGCACTATCCTTTTCCATAGACTGTTCATCATCATAGAGTGCCGTCTCCGCAACGAAGGTTGGCTGCAACAGCCCTTCAACATTAGTTGTCTCTTATTTTGGTGGTGCACTCTGCTAGAATGTAACCTGTACATCTTGTGATGTTACTATCCAACTTTGTATCTCTGTCTATCTCGTGCTCGCCTCCCTTCAACTTTACCCTCAAGTACGTTCTTCAACAAGGCCATGTCTTTTAATGTGTTCAATATATTTTATTTGCTTGAGCTTTATTTCTTTTAATAATAATTCTTCATATTAAGTGTTGTTCTAACTTCTTTGTTTATTTTCTTCTCTTTCCATGATTTCCCCCCATCCTTCTATATATATATGTACATCTCCAAGAGATAAATTCTGTCTTCTGACTGTTTATTTATTATCCATGTTTTTTTTCTTCCTACGTTAATATAGAATAGATTTAGCATTTTATAGTTCTTGTTATTAGCTAGTAAGATATTTAGATGCTAATATTTTCCTCGTGTCATTGTAAGTTCTTTTAGCCATTCCTGTTCTCCTTTTAACTTCTGTTTCACATCTGCTATCATTTGTGATTACGTGTTCAGGATATTGTTAATGTTCTACTTGTAGTTTGGTTGGTTGGTTGCTGATTTAGCGGTCTATGGGCTCATGTACTTTGACCTAATGCCATTAAAATGACTATTATATTGCTGGGAAGTCTGTGGATATTCAGCCCGCTGCGGGTCAGAGCCCACGAATAACTATCGCACTACTAGGAAGGTATGTTTCTACCTATGCACTGCTCCAAGCCACTGTAGTCAATATAGGGTTCACTGTGCCCATTCACCGGCACCAGTTGACTGCTGGTTATGCCGAACTTCTCTATTGCTCTAGGCATGCAACCAAATGTTCATGTCAAAAGGTTGTCACGTCCTGAGCCACTGTGCCTCTATGATGGGCCTCAGCAACAGGAAAAAGAAGTGCTGCTTCCTCCTCCCCAGTGCTGCGCAGTACATCTCTGGCTCCCTCCCAACCACAGAGGGTGCATACATATATACAAATAGCAAAGCATAAAAAAACATTGCAACAACAAAATAAAAACATGAGAAGCATAACTGTATAGATGACTTGCCATGAAGCTTCTATAAGAAGATAACCTCAATATAACGGCATGTCATCTACTAAGGTTTCCTGTTGCATGTGTGGTATGTCTAGTGGGTCATTGGTGAGACCCACAGACGCAACCGCATGCGTACTACTTGTAGTTTATCTTCATGTATTACTATGCTTGGCATCTGTTCTTCTACGACTTTGCTGATTATCATTGCTTTTATTTGTTTTTTATGTATATATCTAATCGATATTCATTACTTGATTTATTGACAATCTATTAGTCTTTGTAGTTCATGTTCACTTTCTGCTAAAAGAACAGTACCATTTGCATATCTCTTGTTATTTATTATTTTCCCACTGTTCCTAGGTCCTGGAATTCTTTCTATATGCTTAAAGATATTCTCTGGGTAGATATTAAATAGATATAAAATATATATTTGTTTTACGCCTCTTCTTTTTTTTATGTATATGAGTAGCTGTTTTCAGATCTTATCGATGCAATCCATTCTCAGTATGTATTTTCAATCAGTCTGATGTCTTGTTACTCTATGCCTATTTCTTGAAGACATTCTATTAATTTTTCATGTTGGACTCTGTCGAAGGCCTTACTGTAATCTATGAAGAAAATATAGATACATTTTTTTTTTTACTTCTATGTATTTTTCTATAAATAGTCGAATACTTAGCTTCTCTAGTTCCTTTGTTTCTTATAAAACCGAATTGCTCTTCACCAACCTCAGTGTCTGTCTTGTTTTTAATTCTTTCATGTATTGTCTTGAATGATAGTTTGGTTTTATGACTCATGACACTTATTGTTCTACATTATGTACACCCACATCCCTGGGCTTCTAAGATAATGGTATGAATGTTGATGATTTCAGGTCTTCAGGTATATTGCCTGTTTCATATATGTCATTGCAAAGTTCTGTGATAGTTTTCACATCAAATTCATCTAGAGCTTTTATTATGTCTGCTGTTATGTTGTCAGTGCCTGCGACCTTTTCACATTTTATTGCGTTTTCTACGTCTGCTTTCAGTATTGTATTCAGTATTTTTAGCTTTCTTTCTAACATTTTCTCAAATATTTCATCTGTCATCCATGTTTGTTTGTTCTTGACTTTTCTCATTTCATAAATTTTCATTTGATGCTTGAATACTTTTCCTTAGGCTGTCCCATTCATTGTCTATTTTCTTTTCTGGGTTTTCCATTCTATATTGTTCCATGTATTCTATAATTAGATGTTGATATCTATTCCGTACATCTACAAGGTATTTTTGTTGTATGTCTGGTTGTTTTAGTGATGATGTGTCTATCTGTGAATCTTGTTTTATGTTGTTTTATGTTGATATCTATTCCTTAAATCTACAAGGTATTTTTGTTGTATGTCTGGTTGTTTTAGTGATGATGTGTCTATCTGTGGATCTTGCATCTTCTATGTTTTATCTGTTTAAGTTGAACATGTATTTTGCACAGCAATGGATTATGGTCAGAGTTGGTATCTGCACCTGGATATGTTTTAGTATTCTTTACACTATTTCTCAACCTGTTGTTGATAATAATATAATCTAATGGATTGTGGTCAGAGTTGGTATCTGCTTCTGGATATGTTTTAGTATTCTTTACACTATTTCTCAACCTGTTGTTGATAATAATATAATCTAATGGATTGTGGTCAGAGTTGGTATCTGCACCTGGATATGTTTTAGTATTCTTTACACTATTTCTCAACCTGTTGTTGATAATAATATAATCTAATGGATTGTGGTCAGAGTTGGTATCTGCTTCTGGATATGTTTTAGTATTCTTTACACTATTTCTCAACCTGTTGTTGATAATAATATAATCTAATGGATTGTGGTCAGAGTTGGTATCTGCTTCTGGATATGTTTTAGTATTCTTTACACTATTTCTCAACCTGTTGTTGATAATAATATAATCTATTTGGTTAGTCTTTCTGTCTCCTCGATATTCCCATGTATATAATCTTCTATTTTCATGTTCAAAGAATGTATTACATAGGATCATGTTCTCCTCACAGAACTGTATACGTGTTTCCCCTCTGTTATTTCTTGTCGGTAGTCCAAATTGCCCTACAATGTTCTTGTAGTTACCTTACCCTGTTTTTGCATTTTTCTCCTTCTTCTTCTTCTTCTTCTGCGTTCGTTCTCAAACTCCTGCAGTTTAACAGGATGTAGTCCGGAGAACGGAATGCGTTGTGTCATGGTTTACAGCATTGCTGCGATATCTGCGCCTTTCGGCCTGACACATCCGACTTTAGCATGGCTTTGGCTCACTGGCCCTATATGGGATGGGACAGCCAACTCCATCCCATAACCTCCTTAGTCGCATTTTACGACATGCGTGTAAGGTAAACAGTGTTGCTATTCTTTGCTCCCCTTTCGGGCCCCGGCAACACACGGGCGGTTTTTGCATTCATGTCTCCTGTGATTATTAGAATGTCTGTTGATTTTACAGGCTTGAGTAGTTACTGTAGGTCATCGTAATTATGTAACATTTCTTCTTGAGTGTATCCTGTAGTTAGTGTGTATGTTTGTACAATGGCTAGATCAAATAAGGTTTGCTTTGATCTTTAAAATCATCATTCTGTCATTATTTGTCCAGTACTCTCTGATGTATTTTTCTATTTCTTTCCCGATAGTATTCGCATCCCCCGTTCATCGTAATCTCCTCCTGAATGTATAAAACTAAAATTTTCCTTTCTTGTGTACCCATCATCTTTCCATCTTGTTCTGGCTACCCCTAGAATATCTACATTTAATGCTTGTGTCTATAATATTACGTTTTCTAGCTTCCCTGTATGGTGTAGTGTTCTAACATTCCATGTGCTTATTCTAATATGTTGCTTTCTAATCTTCGGATGGTGTTGTTTGTTTAAAACGTTTATACTTTTAGACACAGTCTTTTAAAACATGTTAAACCTAACCATTGCCAATTAGCATTTCCAGCGTTGTCCGCGTCGTCTAGCACTCACCAGCCAACTTAGAACTGGCACAGACCAGGGGAATCTGAATGTTTAATGTCTAAAAGAAAGGATTCCGACGCTAGTCGACGGTGTTGACACAATGCGATTTAAACACGGTGCTCTAATGTTAAAGTGGAGAAATTTAACCAGGTGCCGGTAAATTGCGTGAGTGAGTAAATATGACTTTCTGAGTGAGTAGGTGGTGAACCGTCATGATGTAGAACGTAGAGCAAATAAACACTCGTTGGTTGTCTACAGATAGTAAGTGAGTGGGTGGTGAACCGTCATGGCGTAGAAAGTAAGCTAATACACACTCGTTACTTGCCTACAGATTGTCACAGGTTAGAAAACCTCACCTGAAACAAAATATGCCGAAATCGGATGTGCTGGGTCGAAAGGCTCAAATAACGAAGGGCCGATTGTAAAACCAGCCGCAAAATGAACTTCAGACTCCCTGGCGGAAATCATACGAAAGTTCGTGTTGGTTATCCGAGAGCGAACGGAGAAGAAGAATAAGAGTTATCATTTCAAGGTATTCAGTCCGTTCTGTCAAAATGTCATCTCTTCTATTGCTCTCTCCTAGACCGTAGCCACAAGTTAGACGTTTCACTTAATCACTGTCAGCCGTAGCTTTTCAAGTCTCCCACAAAACTATTTATTTGACTAACTTTGCATTGATCCCTGGCTACGTCTAATACTCTGTAGAATGTGTCGACGTTTTTCAGAGTTGTTTGTGGTTCGGGCGTATAATTATATTTTACTTATATATTGATGTTTACTGGTCGTCCACTCTGTTACATTAATAGAACAGGATTTGACATATTCCAGAAATGTTTCACTACAATTTATTATTTCTGTATTACCACTCCATCGTGTACTTCCATTATTGCTTACCTTAAGCAGTGGTCCTCAAATTTTTGACCCATGTTCCTCCTCCCCCATTGGGACAAATTTTCTCTCGTAGCCCTCATGGTACCTATACAAGGTAATAGATTTTCCATGCAAATCCCTAATGGTGTTTATAATTTATAGCCATACTAGTTGTTGTGTATTGCTAAACTTGCCACTTTCCTGTGTCTCCCATGGAAGGGTTAGTGCCTCACTTTCAATTTGAAAAATATTGCCTATAGCCCCCTTCACGCCTCCGTGGTTCCTTTATGGCTAATATGACACGTTGAGAACCAGTACCTTATAGTATATATTTTAGTGTTTATGTATTAATCGTCTTTGCACATATAGTATATATTTTAGATGGCTTTAGCGTCCTTGTCAAGGCTAACTGTGATTTGGAAGAGCAACATCAGTTGGAGTGAAAATCAAACTGTGTAAGTCGCTGGTGCTTTCTGTTGTGCTGTATGGTTGTGAGAGTTGGACACTCACTGCGGACATGGAGAGATTACAGCCTTTCGAGTACAAATGCTACAGAAGAATTCTACGAATTTTATAAAGGGAACATAAGACCAATGTGTACGTAAGAAATAAAGTAGAGATGTGTGCTGCAATTCAGAAGCCATTGCTTTCAACAGTGAAACGACGAAAACTAGCATGGTTTGGACATGTATGCAGGCATGATTAGTGGTCAAAAACAATACTGCAGGGAACTGTCGAGTGTAGAAGAAGCAGAGGAGAACAAATAATGGCATGGACAGACAACATCAAGGAATGGACAGGGCAAGATATGTCCACACTCATCCGCATCGCTGAGGATAGAATTCGCTGAAGGGCTCTGTGTGCTGAAGCATCCAATGTGGTACCCCTACAACCCTGAAGGGTTACGGGTTTATTGATTGATTGATATATTTTAGTGTGTATGAATTAATCGTCTTTGCACATATCGTATATATTTTAGTGTGTATGAATTAATCGTCTTTGCACATATTTACCAGATTTTACACGTTTTTATGCATATTTGAACGGATATTTCCCGTGCTCACTCATACCTGCGCATTAGCGCGACCTGAAATATCACTGCATGTTGAGTTAGAAAAGATCAACGGTAAACAAATACCTGGAGAAGAGTGGAAAAGTAAGCATATCAAGTTCACAACTATTGAAGTGTTAATCCTACGTTTCAAAGAATGTGACAATGATATTCCAATGTATACAGATTCAGAAGTCCAGGTTCTAATCTGTGAGAATTCTTCAGACAAGGATATTATTGTCTGCACTGATTATCTGTGGTTCCGCACATGCGCATTGCTTGGGTATTCATGGTTCAATAAAGTGGTAAGTGTATTAGGGAAAATGTGGTGCTTTCTATACAACCATTAGTAGTATGATGATGGAGGTGATGGTAGTGACAAACGTAATGATATGGCTGGAGTCACAGAGGGCTATAGGTGCCTGTTTTCTTACTGATTCTATGAGTATGGTTGGAAAAAATATTCAGTCAAGATATCTATACCGTTAGTGGCTTGAGTCAATGACGAAATCTGTACCGAAGAGAGTCACCTTCATTATTTTACATGGACACTTGGGTGTAGAGGGTATGAAAATAGCAGACAGACTTACCATCGTTGCCACATTGGCTAGTGGCAGTTCGATAGACCCGTGCTGATATTTTGAAAGCAATTATGGAGTTTGACCAGTTGAAAGATGTAGGGTGTATTTCTTCTTTCGAATCTATGGCTAGAATACAGGACATGGTCAAGTGAAACGTGGTGTTGCAAGAAACGAGCGACATTTAGGAATTAAAAAAAAGATGTATCAAATAACACATAATCATAACAGTATGGCAACCACGTGCTAAAATACATGCTGAATATATCGGGTCTCCTATATGGACGTTCAGAGTGTCGTGATGATGATATGATGACTAACTAACTAATTATGTAACTAACTAACTTAATGCTAATACGTTCATCTTCATATTTTCCACTATATTTTCCATGTCTAATTTTCAATTTTGAATGAGACTTTCCAGATGTCGATCGTTGCTTTTCTATTTATTTTGATTTTGCAAACTCGTGACTTTTTCACGTCACTGCTAACCATCGAAAAAAATAAAACCTTGAGCTGCTAAATTGGGAATCAATTTAACATAACGCATTATATTTTGTCCGTGATTTTCATTGGCTGTCAAAATAATATATATACAATTTCATCAATGAAATAACGAGGTGAGTCAAATACGTCACATTAAAATGAATATACAGATATGACAGCAGGGCTGTATAATTGACGATACACACGGATAAAGGATAAGTTGACATTTTCCCCTGTTGTTCATAGTTCACGTTCCATATAATTTGTATCTCCAGCTTTCTTATGGTTTGTGTTCCTTAAATGCTGGGTGATTTGTGTTCCTTAAATGCTGGATGATTTGTGCTCAAATGTCGTTCCAAGCAAACAGGTCGCATTGCGTCATGACGTAGAACATTGGTTCTAACATTCAAAAGAAGAGTTAAAGAAGTGGGCACCTATGGCTATGTCAATAGCAACGTCATACAGTGGAATAAAGATCAAGCATGAGGATGGTTAACTTTAAGCGTTGTGACCGGCGTGTAAGTACGAGAAGAAGTTCTCAATGCGCAGGTAAAACGATCAGGGAATTTGAGTAGGTAGTCACACAAAAGGTAACATAGGTCTGCATCGTGAGTGATTCTATGAGTATGATTAGGACAGTACAAGTGGGTCTCGTTCGCGAACATGGAATTGAGGCCTTGAGAAAGGCGAAGCTTAAAGTGGTTACACTTATTTTCGTGCCGGGGCATGTGGGAATTCGAGGCAATGAAAGAGCAGATCAACTGGCGTCATGCGCGATTGTGGCATAGGGTGATGTGACAATGGATGGAGCTGACGATTTAAACTCTTTAAGATATATAATACGCGAGAGTGCGACTAGTGTGGATGATGATTCCTTTTCAATGGCTAGGATTAACGATCAGGGTTTCAAATGCGGTGTTGCTAGAAGTGAATATTTTAGAGCGCGCAGAAGAATGGGGGTCAACCAGCAGAGGACCGGTACTGTTAGCAAACTCAGGGAGAGATCGAAGCAACTATGGTCATGTCCAGTTTACAGTGATGATGATCCGACGACTAACTAACTAACTAAAAAACTGCTGGAGAAACAAACCCCTAATATTTAAGTTTCGAGCAGAAAATAGGAGTCAATAGCCATTGAAACCGTATCATACACCAGCAACTGTGAAACTGTTGATAGTGCTCTCATCCTAACGAAACTGGGAATACCTCCTTAATGAGAGATAGTAGATGTTAGAGGTCCAACCTTCGTTGCGGACACTTAATAATGACGACGACAATATATTGGCTTGTGTTTTTAATGTTTTTTGTCGAGAAGCCACCAGTTCTGCCCTTCCTGGTCTTTGCATACTCTCCTATTACCTCTTTGTCCTTTATTTTCTCATAACATTTCTACAAACTGTTAATTTCAAATGTGAATATCGTCTTTCTATTACTGATGACATTTCCCGTGTCTCATAACTGAATGTCACAACCAAATGTCATCTCGCGAAAAATATACTTTTAAAAATAATTGACGCATTCATCGTCCGAACTACATAAGGCAAGAACACAGAGAACCTGGGATATTATAATCGTCAATACCCGGGATGTTAGTCCAAAGAGTAGTTTATAGAAGAAAATATTTATCTTGCTATAGATGGACTCAGTCAATGACTGAGTCAAGAACTATGGGATTGTGCTGTAATATTAATGCAACTGATGATTCTCATTGATGTGGTGAATTGACAATAAGCAATTATATGTAGAAACGTTTCCGTTCGCGTTCATAGTTTACTTAATCAGTTAACTAAATAGTTAGTTTAATAGTTAAATAGAATACGCACGCTGCACACCAGAAATTTACTGCGACACACATTCTAAAAGAATAGTTCACTCCCCGCCTGTGTGTTGCCGGGCCCGAAAGAGGAGCAAAGAATAGCAACACTGTTTACCTTTCATGCATGTCGTACGAGGAGACTAAGGAGGTTATGGGATGGTGTTGGCTGTCCCTTCCCATATAGGGTCATTGACCCAAAACCATGCTGAAGTCGGATATGTCAGGTCGAAAGGCGCAGATATCGCAGCAATGCTGTAAATTATGACATAGCGCATTTCGTTCTCCGGACTACATCCTGTTGATCTGCAGGAGTTTGAGAACGAACGCAGAAGAAGAAGAAGAAGAAGAAGCTCACTCCATATTATAAAACCATTATATGCCGAATGAATTGAGTCCGGTGCAGGTTAAGAGTGAGCACCTAATCAGTAAATCGAGGAATTTCATGATACTCCTTCGCAGTCGATGATGTGCTAGCAAGTTAAAAAACTTTCCTTCCATTGATTTCTATTGCGTTTCTCTGCCTCTTCCACTAGCCTATATTGCGCTTCGCTGCCCCTTCTACTGACTTCTGTTGTGTTTCTCTGCCTTTCTACTGACTAACATTGCGTTTCGCTGCCCCTTCCATTGACCTATTATTACGTTTCTCTGCAGGTTCTACAGACTTCTATTGTGTTTCTCTGCCCAATTCACTGATTTCTAATAGATAACATGTGGCATCGTGCTCTTGTGATGGTGATGATGATGACGATGTGATGGTGATGGTGATGATGGTGATGATGACGATGATGACGATGGTGATGACGATGGTGATGATGATAATGGTGATGATGACGATGATGATGATGACGATGGTGATGACGATGATAGTGATGACGATGGTGATGACGATGGTGATGACGATGGTGATGACGATGATGATGATGACGATGGTGATGACGATGGTGATGATGATGATGGTGATGACGATGGTGATGATGATGATGGTGATAGTGATGATGACGATGGTGATGATGACGATGGTGATGACGATGGTGATGATGATGATGATGATAGTGATGATGACGATGGTGATGATGACGATGGTGATGATGATGATGACGATGGTGATGATGACGATGATAATGATGACGATGATAATGATGATGATGGTGATGGTGATGATGACGATGGTGATGATGACGATGATGATGATGATGACGATGATAATGATGATGATGGTGATGGTGATGATGACGATGGTGATGATGACGATGGTGATGACGATGATGATGATGATGATGGTGATGGTGATGATGACGATGGTGATGATGACGATGATGATGATGACGATAGTGATGGTGATGATGACGATGGTGATGACGATGGTGACGATGACGATGGTGATGGTGATGATGACGATCGTCATAGCGAAATGACCGCTGTTTTCTGCAGCAGGGTAGCTTGTGACAGCCTCTAACCTTTCTTATAAAAGCGAATGTCCTCAGTTGAATAACCGATACGATACCAAAACCCACAGGACGTGTGCTGTCACAATGGCACTGTTTACGTCTCAGAACAGGACACAACCGACTCCGCAGTCACATGTATACAAAGTTCGACATTGGCAACACTGCTATGTGTACAAGTGGACAGGCAACACAGAGTGCCAAACATATACTTCAAGAGTGTTCTGAGCATGAAACCCTGAGGCAGACATATTGGCCAGAGGAAACAACAATGGAATCAAAGCTCTATGGGATACTGTATGAACTACATAAGACAGTGACTTTTATTAAGTAGACAGAATTACAGATATAGACATGTTTCAAGTGAACGAAAGAAAAAGAAGTAGAATGACACTGTTTGAGTGCACGAGGTCCCACATTGCTGTAGTGCAGACGCCGGGTTAGCAGATAACCAAAATCCTAAAAGTTTCTCCTCCTGGTGCACCCTGGAAACAGAAACACAGCTGCTCTTGCTGTGTTCCTGGCTAACACGTTTAGTCTCGTGTCCGTGAATGGGAGGCTGTTGTTTGCTTGTTTCTTTGTGTGAAAACCCCAGGAATTGCGAGTGATTAGTTCTTACTTCCTATGTACAGTGAAGTTTTTTTTCTGAGTTTTCTTTCATGCCCAGGAGACTTCAACTTTCGGCTTAG
Organism: Meghimatium bilineatum; assembly: GCA_034231615.1. Taxonomy (NCBI): domain Eukaryota; kingdom Metazoa; phylum Mollusca; class Gastropoda; order Stylommatophora; family Philomycidae; genus Meghimatium; species Meghimatium bilineatum. The sequence continues at coordinate 22,268,374 of CM067322.1, forward strand.
TGCAAGACGAAATGAGAACTGCCAGAAAAGAGACAACAATATCTTCGAGACCTCTACGCCACAATATTAAGTAGCAATGTCGACACACTGTGAAGTAAGGTATCCGAACATTTCACCTCGGTTTGCCACAAAGCAGAAATATTGAAAGTGCGGTCACTGTCGATGTCCTGACCGTGCGCTTGTCTTTGTAAGGATAACATATTGAGTATAATGAGAGAATCAGACTTGTACGAGCGGTTCACGATATCGGTGAATGACACCCCGACCAAGATGACGAGCAAACCTGGACCCAACTCTACTGTCCAGCTTTCCTATACCAGAATCATACTCAAAGATGAGAAAGTGTTCAGTAGCCGATAGACGCAGGCATAATACGTCTAATTACGCGAGGCAAGTTCACTGGCAGCGGAACATCTCGTGCGAGACAGACGTAGTCGACCCAAACCTAAATCCCTGATTACCACCTCCTTGGCGACTTCCACCCAGGGACATTTTTTGGTCCTGTAAAGTCCAAGGACACAGCTGGTGATAAACCGTCCCGTCGAAGAGTAGACACACATCCACGCGACAGATTGTTAGACTCACAGGCTAGGGAAGCAAACCTAAAGTAGAAGACTAGAAGTCTTAGTTCTGCTTGCCACATGGACGTGCCCTGTACTAGAAGTCTTAGTTCTGCTTGTCACATGAACGTACCCTGTACTAGAAGTCTCAGTTCTGCTTGCCACATGGACGTGCCCTGTACAAAAGAAATCCGGGTACTGCTTGCTACACGGACGTGTCCTGTACTAGAAGTCCGTGTACTGCTTGCCACAAGAGCGTGCCCTGTACTATAAATCCGTATACTGCTTGCCACACGGACGTGCCCTGTACTAGAAGTCCGTGTAATGTTTGCCACACGGACGTTCTCTGTACTAGAAGTCCGTGTAATGCTTGCTAAACGAACGTGCCATTTACTAGAAGTCTAAGCACTGTATACTACACGGATGTGCTACTCTGATAAAAACACTTATGTTTCTCATAAGATGTTGTTTTACGAAGTAACTTCCCACCTCTTGGCACTGGTATCATCTATTGGATCCAACTTTGTGGGCCATCAAAAGGTGAACATACCTGATGGTGGTAATATCGCTCTGGCGTTATAACTGTCCACAACTAGAAGCACATACATATTTTGTTTAACTAGTTCCATCAAACATAATCAGGAATAGCCTTCAACATCTGCTAAAGAGGCTAATAATATGTCTCCCTTGTCGTTAATGTATATATATCTGACATTTGTAGCATAATTCGTGTATACCAATCCTGCCAAATAATGTTTTTTTTAACCCATTGTTACATAATTTCCTTACATTTACATTTATACATGCGTGTTTTATTATTCAGCGCGGGGACACAACGAAATGACAGGTCATTCGTTATTTGATGACAGATTAATGCGCCATTCTGTTCCGGATAGCATCATTGAAAAAAAACCCCGTTCTGGTTAACATAAACATGAAAATCCAGGTTCTTAATCATCATCGTGCATCATAAATGGATGGGAGATAATCAATTCCCCCCAGAAGATGTTACTGGAGAGTTTAGATCATACAGACAAAGCCCTGTGTTACATATGCTCTTACATATGTCATTCCGTTACGATTCTTATATGTTTATATATGTTTTATATATTATGTATATATTATTGTTGAATCACTTTACACATATGCATGTAGTGCTGTCTTGACAACCATTTTTGAGACTAACGGGATTGAACCAGAATAACACAGTTCTAACGGTATCGAATCGACTGGCAACTATGGTAAACGAGTTTTTCCGTATTTGACTAACAGCATCTCCCAAAAAAGATGCGATTTTGTCAAGACATACAAATTGTGTACACACGTCACTGAGAGCGGACCAATCAAGACAAGGGCTATCACAACAACAACAACAAACATCCTCAAGGACTGAAGTCTCCTATTTAACACAAACATATAACATCTGTATTCGTACTAATGTATCCTTTTGCTTCCTATTTGAATTTTCTTGTCAAACATTACAGCTGGAGAGTTCTTTAAAATACATTTTTCATCTTATAGCGGGGTCGAAGCAAGAATTACAAGAGTTAACAGCAAAGTTGGAAAAAGTTATCAGCAAGTACGAAATGGAAATCAACACAGAAAAGAGCAAGATCGTTGTTAACAGCAGAGACACAGTAGAACAGAGACACATCTTGATCAATGGATATGAGCTGGAGGAGGTGAATACTTTTAAATACCTTGGATCCGGCATAGGGAGCGATATAAAATGCAAAGCAGAATTAAAAATAAGGCTGGAGATGTCATTAGCGCACTTGTCAAGGCTAAGGGTGATTTGGAAATCAACTTCAGTGTTGGAGTGAAAGTCACACTGTATAAGTCACTAGTCCTTTCTGTTGTGATGTGTGGTTGTCAGAGTTGGACACTCACTGTGGACATTGAGAGACGATTACAGGCTTTCCAGTACAAATGCTAAACGAACTCTAAGAATTTTATATAGAGAGTATAAGACAAATGTGTACGTAAGAAATAAAATAGAGATAAATGCAGAATCTGTACAAGAACCATTGCTTTCAATAGTAAAATGACCAAAACTAGCATTATTTGGACATGTATGTAGACATGATTTGTTGTCAAAAACAATACCGCAGGGAACTGTTGAGGGTTGGAGGAGAAGAGTGGAGAAAAAAAAGACATATACAGACAACATCAAGGAATGAACAGGACAAGATTTTTTCTCATTCATCCACATCGTTGAAGATAGAGATCGCTGAAGAATACTGTGTACTGAAGCATCCAATGTGGTACCCATATGTCCCTGACGGGTTACGGGTTTATTGATGGATAGATATATTTTGAGAGGGAGGAGGATTTTTATTTTATAGAAGCTGTGGATAGTAGAATTATGTGTATGGGAGGATTGGGTGATTAAGACATAAGGTATGGGGAGAATTCAGTGGTGGGGAGTTGATATTTACGCAAAAGTCTGAGCTGTGGAGATTTTATATATGTGGTGAATTGAGTTGTGGATAATTTCAGAATGATCGTCTCTAATAAAGATCTTTCAGCTGAATTAATTAGGACACCCATTCGTTACGTTTTTCAATATTGATGTGATTTTGGTCGGTCACAATTTACATACCTGGAATCGCATGCCAAAAATAGATAAGGCTTCTCCAAGTATATACATAGTGAGCAACCGAAATACCAACAAGGGCCACCGTCCGGTCACGTGTGTTTGCACTTGTTACCGCATTAATCTCTCCATCAGTCAGCCATCATTATTCAACCATTTTCTCACTACGAAGAACGACTCTTTCAAACGTGAGGTGAGAACACTGTTGAAATCTCTTCATTTGTAGTGTTTCATCCATCACTAATACTATTCCTTCAGTCATTTAATACTGTTGTTTCACTGTCCCCTATGTTGATCTTCCGGGAATGAAATCCATTTAGTCAGAAACTCAAACGTGCACTGTGGGATTGTTAAACGCTGCACATAGACGCTGGTTAAAAAAGATTCAACCCAAAAACAGTCATAAACAACAGACAACACTCTGTATACGACTCTTTATACGAGAGTCTCTCGTATAAAAAAAAACATGTGTCGAGGATTTATAGGAAAATATAGGAAAATATGAAAATAGGAAATTATATAGGAAAATAGGACACGATCTATGTTGTGGTATAATTTTCTAATGATTTTATTTATTTGTTTGTTTGTTTGTTTATTTGTTTGTTTGTTTTCTAGCTTGCTTGTTTATTTGTTTGTTTTCCAGCTTGCTTGTTTGTTTGTTTGTTTGTTTTCTTGCTTGCTTGTTTGTTTGTTTGCTTGTTTATTTGTTTGTTTGTTTGTTTTCCAGCTTGCTTGTTTTGTTTGTTTGCTTGCTTGTTTATTTATTTGTTTGTTTGTTTGTTTCTGTTGGTGAGAGAACGTAGATATGTGCTAGAACTATAATGCTTTAATTTTGCAATTGTAATCTAAAGCGATTTGAGCGATAATGCAATGCAATCACGGGTTGAAGTTGAGAAAAGCTACTGCTAGATGTAAATTGGTACTACCATGGTATATTTTCTATACGTGAATTGGTACTACCATGAGATATTTTCTATACGTGAATTGGTACCACCATGGTATATTTGATATACGTGAATTGATACTGTGATCATGTGACGTATTCCTTCCAGAACGTTGTCTTCCCAATGAACTCTCTGAACCTCTCTCTGTCTTGGGCGATGTGGCTTGCATTTTCTAGCGATGTATTCATGTTATCTTTAATGTCGTCAGGCTACCATGGTACTACCATGGTACTACCATGGGATATTTTCTATACGTGAATTGGTACTACCATGGGATATTTTCTATACGTGAATTGGTACCACCATGGGATCATTTTTATATGTGATATGGTACTACCATAGGGTACCTTTTATATGTGATATAGTACTACCATAGGGTACCTTTTATATGTGTTATGGTACTACTTTGGATATTCTATATGAACTAGTTGGATTAAAATGTAAGACAATAAAAGGCCAAATTGAAAATCCCTGTGAAAATGCAAGTATACGCCTACGCCTAAACATCATTAAGATGTCATTAATAAAAATGTTGGATCATACAAGCAAACCCTCTATCATCCTTATCTTGAATATGTCAGATCAGTAATGCTTATAATCTTCCTCTTCCGACCGTCATCAGATATCTACATCAGATATCTACCAAGATCTGTGATTCATCTGTGGAGTGTGCGATCAACACCCACCGCAATCTGTGAGATAGATGCAAATGTAGAGCTGCAGGATTTCAGACGGAAAAGAACATTGACCGAAAATGTAGAGAGATACAAGAGACAAAAGAATGGTAACCCAGATAAAATAATTGATACTTAGAAACAAATTTAAATTAAAAAAACCAATAGCAACTATTTCTCCTAGTCACAGCAGAATAAGAGAATAACACACATCATCTATCACACGATAAAGATCTGGGAAAAAACATATTGGAAGACTCCCCCACCCCCCCCCCTCACCCCCTCTTTCCGGGAGAACTTGAATCAACCAACTATCCATAATAATTCATAGATAAAAGATGCAGTAAGTGAAAACTACACACACTCTGTAAGACGCGTGCTTGTCGTTGACATCTTGCTTGTTGAAGCAGCAGAAATTGTCTTACATGTTGTTGGCTTAAACAATCAAAAATTGTCTTACATGTTGTTGGCTTAAACAATCAAGATTTGTCTTACATGTTGCTGGCTTAAACAATCAAAATGTGTCTTACATGTTGCTGGCTTAAACAATCAAAATTTGTCTTAAATGTTGTTGGCTTAAACAATCAAAATTTGTCTTACATGTTGCTGGCTTAAACAATCAAAATGTATCTTACATGTTGCTGGCTTAAACAATCAAAATGTGTCTTACATGTTGGTTACTTAAACGATCAAAATTTGTCTTACATGTTGGTGGCTTAAACAATTCTTTTTCTTCTTCTGTGTTCGTTCTCAAACTCCTGCAGATTAGAAAGCTTTAGTCCGGCGAACGGAATGCGTTGTGTCATGGATTACAACATTGCTGCGATATCTGTGCCTTTTGGTCTGACACATCCGACTTCAGCATGGCTTTGGGTCACTGACCCTATATGGGATGGGGCAGCCAACTCCATCCCATAACTTCCTTAGTCGTCGTTTACGACATGCATGGAAGGTAAACAGTGTTTCTATTCTTTGCTCCCCTGTCGGGCCCCGGCAACACACGGGCTGCTTAAACAATTAAAATTTGTCTTACATGTTGTTTGCTTAAACGATCAAAAATTGTCTTACATGTTGGTTACTTAAACAATCAGAAATAGTCGTACTTAATGTTTGCTTATACAGTTGGAAAAGAAATTGTCGTACATGTTGGTTACTTAAACAGCAAAAATTGTCTTACAAGTTGATTGCTTAAATAGTCAGAAATTGTATGACGTGGTGGCTGCTTGAAAGTCAAAAATTGTCTTACTTGATAATTGCTTAAATAGTCAGAAATTGTCTTACATGTTGGTTTCTTGAGAAGCCATGAATTAAAATTAGCAGGAATTTTCAAACATTTGGTTGGTTGGTTGCTAATTCAGCAGTCTATTGGCTCACGTCCTTTGACCCAGTTAAATCTTTTAGACTTCAAGCTTCATTTGTTCTTACTTTCACCTGTATACCATTTCAATTGTTATCATGTTTTCGTATATTTCACGTGCAGTTTTGTTTTACTACACCCACTTATTTGCGTTCATTCTCAAACTCCCACCGGATCTATCTTGAACAGGACAGCGGTTCCACTAGATTTTCAGTAAATGCGGTGTGACCAGGGTTTTTTTACACCAATATCCCGTTACATCCGAATTAGGAGATATTACTGTGCATCATTATTAAAGATTGTCTCCAGTCTTTGCAAACAGTCGAAACGTCATCTGTCTTTGTGTTTTTCATGTCAGCAAATTGTTTTTACTATTGGCAATACTTTAATGTACCTATTTTAGTTCATACTCGCATTCACCGTGTGTTACCTCAGTCCCCATATTTCTACCCTGATAAACTATTTCTGACACTCTGGTGATTTATCTCAGTATATCTTTTTAATTGCACGCGGAGTCATCACATAAATGATTCTTTTTCGCTTTCGCAATTACACATACCTACCACATTACACATGTCATTATTACATTGTCTGTGCTGTGATGGTAAGCACAGTGTGTCCATCCATTACAGCTTATGGGTCACAACAGCTCTTTTTTTGTCATGCTCCTGTTAGCCATATTGTTGATCCATGAGCAGCGAAGTCATATGTCTCTGATGCAATAGATATTTTAAACCCTTTGTTTCCATGAGAGAAAATTGAATTTATCATATTTGTTACTCAGTCATACAAACACAGACTACAAAACTAATAGTTCGCTGGTGAACTATTTCATCTTCTATAGCCTGTCCATTTCTATAGATAATATCACACGAAGCATCTAAAAATTAGTGACACAAAGAGATTGTTTCATCTAAATTCAAATTGGCTTGAATAGTTTCACTGAAAATTTCGCCCTCGACCTTTGTCTCGGTGCCTGGTTATCGGCTTGACGATACTCGTGTGTGTCTTCAAATTTCCGCTATGCTGAAGCGTCAATAAAGTATTTACATATAAATGAAATTATTGTTGATGAATTCTTCCTAAATATCACGGCGATCTACGGGTCGATTTCTCCACTTTAAATCTGTTACAATCGATGTGGATTATTGGCAGCAAGAAGATCAATAACTGAAGGATGTTTCAGTAGTTTGCTATCTGTCTAGCGCTGTTAAGAAATATTTTACCTTTTTTTAAAGTTTGTAGATTATTATTTCCGGGCACAATGATGAACCCATAATTTTTGGCTGTAATAATTTTAATCTAGGCGATAACTATATTTTGTAGGTTGCCATTGGTTTCTGGACATTCCGAAAGCGCAACTGTCTGCGGTGTATTTTAGCCTGGTAACGAAACAGTCTGAAACTCGCTCTGTATCTATACATATAAAAATTGGCAGTGTGGGTATTGGAAGACTTGTATCCACTGCATACACGATCAATGAATTGAAAGCGATACTGGAATGTGCTGAACTTGCTCGACAAACGCCTGCTGGATGTGGACGCTGAAATGTAAGATGTATCCAGCTTACTCTTGGGAGAGTTCCAGTTCCACATTAGGTATGTAACGAAAAGAACTTGGAACCAGCAGGGCAAAATAAGGAGCAGGTTTAGCTACAATCATCAGTGCGCATACACTTGGACATTAGCATTTGGAGAATGAGAACCTATAAGTTTACTCAAATATCATCTACCAGATGGAGTAAATCTGGCACGAAGCGAACATGCCTTATCATGGCTAAATCTGGGGGTCTATGGGCGATTTAGTTTGTTGCAGAATAAACATGGGAACGATCCATCGATAGACTGTTCCATCTTACGTTTCTAGGTACATGATACATGATTGTTTGACTGAGCAGGTTACATGAAGAAAGTGTCTTGCAAATTTTGAACTACCCCCTTCTCGGTTCTGTTGATATGACAATCAATACAAGGTAACTGCGTGAAACGTAACACCAATTGTACTTACGTAATACACAGGTTTATATAATCGCTTAAAACAGACACGACGCTTGATTCTGTTAATGAGATCCAAAGAAAAGGCAAGGCCCATAGGTTTGGTAATGACAAATATACGAGTTAAGAAAAATAAAATAATTCGGTATTTAAACTCGCTTTACTACGCTTACCATTTATGAGTATCCATTTGAATGTAATGAAGACTACAACAAAAACCGGAACAAAGTTGTCTTTGATTTTAATTCATTGATTGTTTTCCGTGCTGTAAGAAGGGTATCACACCAATTCTTCGTTTTGGATGTGAAGCAAGGACAGTATACAAGAAAAGCTCACAGTGAGTTACTGGATACATACTGAGATGTGAAGCACAGTATACAAGAAAAGCTCACAGTGAGTTAGTTAGTGGATACATACTGAGATGTGAAGCAAAGACAGTATACACGAAAAGCTCACAGTGAGTTACTGGATACATACTGAGATGTGAAGCAAGGACAGTATACAAGAAAAGCTCACAGTGAGTTACTGGATACATACTGAGATGTGAAGCACAGTATACAAGAAAAGCTCACAGTGAGTTACTGGATACATACTGAGATGTGAAGCAAAGACAGTATACAAGAAAAGCTCATAGTGAGTTAGTTAGTGGATACATACTGAGATGTGAAGCAAAGACAGTATACACGAAAAGCTCACAGTGAGTTAGTGGATACTGAGATGTGATTTGAGAAGAATGATGAAGCTTGTAGAGATAAAAACTAGTGAGGAAGTCATCAAAAATGTTGGAGTTAAAGGGCAAATTATAATAAAAATTATAAGCAATCAAGATTTTCAGGTATGTGATGAGGAGAGGAGAACTTTAGCATTTAGAAACCACCGGAGAAATCAAGGGAAGAAGAGACAGAGGAAGACAAAGAGAAAAGGTGCTGTATGGGTTGTTACTTTGGCATGACAGAATATCTCCAATTGAATTTATTAACTACAATAAATGGAATTATGGAGAAACATTATCGCCTACGCCACTCGGTATAGCCCTGGATTGATTGAAGATAGCAATTTGCAGTGACCAATAAGTTAAGATAATGAAAGTGCAGTTAGAACAAATGCAGGACTTACTAAGTGGCTTTCAGTAACACCTGAAGATAGACAGGTTTGTGTCTTATCGCTATTATTGTTTATCATTTATATGGATAATATTACCTAAACAGTAGAAACACCACCAGAAGCTTACCATCAAATGACATAACTGAACTACGTTTTGCTGACGATCAGTGTTAACTCCACAGTTCAAGTGAAGAGCTTCAAGATCACATAATCCTACTCAAAGAAAGCTGTCTCAATCACAACACGAAGAACGTCGAGTAAAAACAGAAGTTCTATCTATAGGCAGAAAACCTAATACAATCAACATAAAAACAAATGATCAACTACTGAAGCAAGTGCAGAAATTTAAATATCAAGAGAGCATTTCTACAGCCGATGGAAGAATGGACAGAGAGCTCAAGACAAGAATTCACAAAGTTAATTACGTAAATTATGAACATACACTAATTTTGAAATAGACATCTATCCAGATGGAAACCAAAAAAACAAATCGTAAATTAAATGTTTCAACATTATGTTTTCAATGTCAGACATGTACTCTAACTAAAGAACAAGAGAGAAAGCTACTACGTGTGAAATGACATGTGTAAGAAAGTAACAAACAGAACTAGAAGAAATCCTGTGAGAGATGAGGAGATTACAAGCACTGTTGGAACATCAGTGGTTAAGTATAGTGAAAACAGGGATTGAAATGGTTCGGCAAGTTAATGAGAATGAACCCTTATTGGCCAGGGGCAAGGCATAGAATATGAAAATGGAAACAACAATATACAGAGGAAGACCATGCAGAAGAAGATGGATTGAAGGAGTTACCAGCATTCTGACACGGCACAGCATTTATGCATATCAAGCGCCCAGATGTGCAATATCCCGAAAATGATCGTCATTCAACCCTGCGACGCCTCACAACATAAGCGGTGACAAGACAATATATAGATAGAACATGTTATTAGAAATTATTATATTTTCTAGCGATAATTGTTCCATGTTAGCTCTGATTCATTCTTTGTTCCATGTTAGCTCTGATTCATTCTTTGTTGCATGTTAGCTCTGATTCATTCTTTGTTGCATGTTAGCTCTGATTCATTCTTTGTTGCATGTTAGCTCTGATTCATTCTTTGTTGCATGTTAGCTCTGATTCATTCTTTGTTGCATGTTAGCTCTGATTCATTCTTTGTTGCATGTTAGCTCTGATTCATTCTTTGTTGCATGTTAGCTCTGATTCATTCTTTGTTGCATGTTAGCTCTGATTCATTCTGTGTTGCATGTTAGCTCTGATTCATTCTGTGTTGCATGTTAGCTCTGATTCATTCTGTGTTGCATGTTAGCTCTGATTCATTCTTTGTTGCATGTTAGCTCTGATTCAATCTTTGTTGCATGTTAGCTCTGATTCATTCTTTGTTGCATGTTAGCTCTGATTTATTCTTTGTTGCATGTTAGCTCTGATTCATTCTTTGTTGCATGTTAGCTCTGATTCATTCTTTGTTGCATGTTAGCTCTGATTCATTCTTTGTTGCATGTTAGCTCTGATTCATTCTTTGTTGCATGTTAGCTCTGATTCATTCTTTGTTGCATGTTAGCTCTGATTCATTCTGTGTTGCATGTTAGCTCTGATTCATTCTGTGTTGCATGTTAGCTCTGATTCATTCTGTGTTGCATGTTAGCTCTGATTCATTCTCTGTTGCATGTTAGCTCTGATTCATTCTTTGTTGCATGTTAGCTCTGATTCATTCTTTGTTGCATGTTAGCTCTGATTCATTCATGTCTACGTCTCTCATTACATGTTATTCATTTATATTTTACATTGAAATGACATTATCGACTTTGCATCTCAGCAACAACAACACAAGCCTTCCTTCCCTGTTCACTGATGGACAATATGGTTAACTTGGGCATCTAAAAAAACAAGATGTTGTGAATCAACATCGACCTAAAACAAACCGATTTTTAGATGACCAATATCGGATTAGACGATTATTAATTGATTGCAGAAGTTGTGTCACATCAAAAACGTAGAAACAGCTAAAATAAACCGTTGTATGTAGAGCTAATATTCAACATTTCGTGTGTGCGCGCGCGCGCGCGTGTGTGTGTGTGTGTGTGTGTGTGTGTGTTCGTTCTCAAACTAGCACCAGATCTCTCTTACAGTAGGATAATATTCCCTCTAGATCTCTATTACAGCAGGTCATGGTACCACTAGATGTCTCTTACAGCAGGACAATCGTACCACTAGATGTCTCTTACAGCAGGACAATGGTCCCACTAGATATCTCTTACAGCAGGACAATGGTCCCACTACATATCTCTTACAGAAGGACAATGGTACCACTAGATGTCTCTTACAGCAGGACAATGGTCCCACTAGATATCTCTTACAGCAGGACAATGGTCCCACTAGATATCTCTTACAGAAGGACAATGGTACCACTAGATGTCTCTTACAGCAGAACATGGTACCACTAGATGTCTCTTACAGCAGGACAATGGTACCACTTGATCTCTCTTACAGCAGGACATGGTACCAATAGATATCTCTTACAGCAGGACAATGGTCCCATTAGATTCCCAGCAAGATGTATTCCGAGAAAACGGAAACGCGTTATGTCACCGTTTTATTTGTGTCAATGGTTCGATACATCAAACTTTGGTAATGGTAACTAATTTGTTCAGTAGTTTTATCACTTACACTGAATGGTGGACGTCTGTAACCATATCGCTAGTAGGCATGTCGTACTAGAGAACTTGTTCCCATACTTACAATCAGGTCACCAACATTAAAACTACTATAATCAAATTTCGAATCCATCAAGATGAACAGAAATGTGTACAAGTGCTAACATAGTCACAGCTGCCCATAGCGGACTAGTTGCTTAGTATTTGATCTCCGAAATTACATTTATATAATATTACTAGTAGTATATTTTAAAAAAAATAATTACCTGTTACTTCGAGGGACGACTCGTTCAACCACAAGTATATATATTTTGATTATATTAGGGCCATTTGACGTAAGAAAAAACAACAACCGAAAGTCAAGGCTCTGGTCACCATGACCACGTTTAATATATTTTCAGTTGTTTAATTTCCTCTCCGATTGTTTAATTTTCTCCGATTGTTTGTTTGTTTGTTTGTTTTTCGTTCGCTCCATTGTAACCATCACGGATATCCGTGCGATTTCCGCCGGGAGCGTGATTACGTTGTGCCACCGTTATGCGCCTTGTAGGCCTAGCACATCCGATTTCGGCATGCCTTGACAATTCGGGTGGGCTACCCTTAGCCTGTGACAGCCTCTATATCTGTCTCCAGGCACGCGTAGTGGAGACTCTTCGCCCAGACTATTTTCTTGCTCTTAGTCTGACTCAAACGAGGTGTTCCACTGTCTATGAACTTGTCTCGTGTAATTGGACGTGCTGTGCCTGTGCCCATTGGGTACTGAACCGTTTCTCATCCGTGAGCCTGGTTCCTTAAGGGGAAGAACTCAACAGAGGAGTTGGACCCTGGCTCTTTCGCCCTCTTAGCCGAGGTTTCATTCACCGACATCGTGTACCCCTTGTCCAAGTTCGAGTCTCACACCACGCGTTTGAGAGCAAGGCGTTCTCGAGCTGAGCGTCCTTGTCCCAATAGCGCCTGAGCCCATCAGGTACTGAACCCTTTCTCTCTTCAAGTGTATTTCCGGTGTAGGAAAACCTGACAGTAGAGTTGGGCCAGGGCTAAATCGTTGTCCCTTTTGTGCCTGAGCGAATCGAGTACAGAACCCTTTCTCTCTGCAAGTTACTTCCGGTATAGGAAACCTTGACAGTAGAGATGGGCCAGGACTGCCATCGTTGTCCCTTTCTTGCCTACACCCATCGGGTACAGAACCCTTTCTCTTTGCAAGCATATTTCCGGTTTAGGAAGGCTCGACATTAGAGTTGGGTTAGGTCTTTTGCTTTACCAAACGCCGATGTATGGGTCTGGGTCTCTGCCTGTTAGGAACTCTGGTAACTAGAAGCCCGTCTCGAGCTGACGGAGCTTGTAGTTCCCTTTCCTAGGGACTTTTCACTTTCTATTTGCAGTTCGCGCTGACCTCTAGCGCTGTTCTGCCCTTTCATTGTTTCATTGTACTCTGTGTGAAACATATTTGTCTCTCGCCATGCATTTACCTTTACGTGCATTTTACATTGGCCGCCCCTCCAATGTTCGGACTGGACTGACTAGCTTCACTGTATGTCGACAGTGTTGCTATATGTGGTGATGCTGGTGGTGTCGGAGATATTGTCTGTCTCTATGCAGTCAAATCTCTTTCCATCTGCTACCTCCACATTCTCGGACACAATCCCCAAATGATTTGGCCAGAATCAGCACGAGCTGCTGTATTTCTGTTTCCAGGGTGCACCACGTGGAGGTACATTTGGGATCTTGGTTATCTGCTAACCCTGGGTCCGCCTAGAGCAATGCGTTCCCTTTGCACCCCTCCGATTGTTTAATCTCTTCTCTGGTTGCATATTTCTTTTTCTACAGTTGTTTAGTTTCTTCTCCAGTTGTTTAAATTATTGTCCAATTGTTTTAATTATTCTCCAGTTGTTTTAATTATTCTCCAGTTGTTTTAATTATTCTCCAGTTGTTTTAATTATTCTCCAGTTGTTTTAATTATTCTCCAGTTGTTCATTTATTTTTCAGTTTTTCAATTTCTTCAACAATTGTTTAGTTCCTTCTACAGTTGTTTAATTTCATCTTCAATTGTTTATTTGTGTTCACAGTTGTTTAATTTCTTCTCCGGTTGTTTAACTTTTCTCCAGTTATTTCATTTTCACTTTTGCTGTTCAATTTCTACTACAGCTGCTTCACTTCTACCCCGGCTGTTTCACTTCTGCCAGGGCTGTTTCACTTCTACTTCGGCTGTTTCAATTATGCCAGGGCTGTTTCATTTCTACTTCGGCTGTCTCACGTCTACCCAGGTTGTTTCACTTCTACCCTGGCTGTTTCACTTCTACCTTGGCTGTTTCACTTCTACCCAGGCTGTTCCACTTGTACTTTAACTGTTTCACATCTACTATGATTATTTTCTTGTCTCCTACAATAGTCACATTGTATACGTTGGTTGCTTCCTTTCGTCGCTGTTGGTTTTTCTTTTTTTTTTCTTTTCATTTCATCACATCTTAAAAGTGTAGCCTTATCTGCCTTATTTATGCGCTGGATTTGAACATCTGACGGGGGAGTTAGAGATAACTAACAGAATCGGCGAGACAAAGACAACATTCCAAAAAATCAAAAGGATATACCCTATAGATCTTTGCCAAATGAGACAAGATACATAGTTTCATAGTGCTAAATAGATTCTAATCTAAAATTTGAAAGAACAACGAGACGATAAATGAACACACAAAAATGATATCTGAGGTAGCATAGGTTTGTTTTTACAGAAGAATGTTAATAATCACATTCTTATTTATCATCTGGTGGCATTGTTTCCTGATGGTAATCTTATTTATGTATAATGAACTACTGAAGATTCTGCGTGTGGGAAGTTGATCTTACTGCACTCAGAAAAACGTTCACACATTATGTGGCGTCTCTTAAGATTCAATAAATCAGGAGTGAATAAATTATCTCAAAAATTAGGCTGGGGGAAGGGAGTCTGAAATACTTACTGACAGTTGTTGCTTATGGGGGAGTTTGGATGTTAGGCGCCTTTGACAAAAGTTGATCTCAGCACAACTTGTTTTTTTTAATATATATATTCAAAATAGAGGTGTAAAAAATATCAGGAAGCTTTTTTTGTTCATTTTCTGCTACATTTATATTTTGTGGAGGGGTTTAAACATTTATTTTTACGCATTTGAGCATGGGATGTCCCAGAAGTTTGTTGATACGGAGGGGATGGCGGAGAGAACTAGCAAATTTGTAGACGTAATGTATTGCCAGTCCCTTATGCAAATAACTATGAGCTGAATACAAAATCCTGCCGAAGACGGATGTGTCGGTCCATTGAGCAAATAAAACGGCGACATAACGCATTTCCATTCTCTGGACTACATCCTGCTGGAGATCTAATAGGATCATGGTCCTGCTACAAGAGAGATTCAGTGGGAGTTTGAGAATGAACGCGTAAGAAGAAGAAGAAGAAGAATACACAATAAATGTAAATATGGTTAACTGTTTCTTGAAAATTGGTAGCTAATCTCATTAAATATGTAGCTATAAAAACAGCATTTTGAGTTAAGTAGTGTGCCATTTCTTTTATAAATGGTCGGGTACAAATGTTATTTTATATATATATATATATATATATATATATATATATATATATATATATATATATATATATATATATATATATATATATATATATATATATATATATATATATATATATATATATATATATATATATATATTCGGCACCACAGTATTCTTTTCTGTAATAATCTTTGACATAGTTTTGTATTCAGTAGTTTGCTAATGCTTTCTGAACGGTTAGGATGCTCAAGTCCTGCTATAAAATTTGAACTTTTCTTCATGGCCGTCACGGTCGATATCCGTACATCATCACAGTCCAAAGCAATTGAAGTTTTACGTAGAACGAATACGCGGGATATACGTTCCACCAGTGTTGTGTCTCTATCCGTCATTGTCATGATCAAATCTTTGTGCCATATCTCTTATCCGTCATTGCCATGATCAAATATTTGTATCATATCTCTTATCCGTCATTTTCATGATCAAATATTAGTATCATATCTCTTATCCGTCATTGTCATGATCAAATCTTTGTGCCATATCTCTTATCCGTCATTGCCATGATCAAATATTTGTATCATATCTCTTATCCGTCATTTTCATGATCAAATATTAGTATCATATCTCTTATCCGTTATTGAAATGATCAAATATTTGTGTAATATCTCTTATCCGTCATTGTCATAATCAAATATTAGTATCATATCTCTTATCCGTTATTTTCATGATCAAATATTTGTGTAATATCTCTTTGTCGTTGCCATGATCAAACCTTTGTCCAATTACCAGCGACTATGTTCAACCCTGTGTCCAGTTACCAGCGTCTATAAACAACCATGTACCCAGTTACCAGCGACTATAAACAACCATGTACCCATTTACCAGCTACTATGAAAAACTATCAACCTTGTGTCCAGTTGTCAGAGGCTATGATCAACTCTTTATCTTGTAACCAGAGGCTGTGATCAACCCTTTCTCCAGTTACCAAAAAATGTCTTCTTCTTTTATGTTTTTTCTGAAACTATTACAGTACGGCAGGAAGTATTCTGGAATACTGTGTACGTTGTGTAATAGTCTATAGCTTAACTGGGATATCTGCGCCTTTCTTCATGACACATCCGAATTAACATGACTTCTAGATAATTTTTACAGTATATGAGAAGGGACATCAAACTTCACCCAAGAAGCTATTTATTCACCTATTACATAACGTTTTGCAGGACACAGTATTGGTATACTTTGCTCAGCTTTTGGGCATCAGCACATTCGGGAGGTCATCAATTTTGTCTTCTATTGCAAATGTTTCCATGGTATTAGGACTTGTCGTACGTGCACACAAACAAACCGTTATAATCTTGTTATAATCTTGTTATAATCTTGTTATAATCGTGTTATAATTTTAGTAACATGCTAATTTCATCCACTATCAATTTTTTCAACATTTCTGGAATCATCATCTAAATTATTTTTAAATAATAACTTTTCTAGGATTTTACTTCTAAAAACAAATATTTGGTTTCTATTTCTTAGGTTCCCATGATTCACTATGAAGAAGTTATCACGAGAATGCATGCGATCTAATCAGATGTACATTAACTTTCTCTGATGTACATTAACTTTCTCTGATGTACATTAACTTTCTCTGATGTACATTAACTTTCTCTGATGTACATTAACTTTCTCTGATATACATTACCTTTCTCTGATGTACATTTATTTTCTCTGATGTACATTAACTTTATCCGATGTACATTAACTTTCTCTGATGTACATTAACTTTCTCTGATGTACATTAACTTTCTCTGATGTACATTAACTTTCTTTGATGATACCCATAAAATAAACTTATCGGTTTCTACTATTTGAAATATCGTGAACACAAATCTTCTCCACATTTAATTTGTATGTTTGATTCCCAGGAATATTAAGAAAAAATTCGCTCATGTTTTCTTATGTATAAAGGGGGGGGGTGATGTCTCGAGATTTTATTTCGTACCCGGAAGACTTCAGATACCGGCGGTTACCTCGGTAGACTGTTAGAAGATATCATTGCTCACTGTTAGAAGATATCATTGCTCACTGTTAAAAGATATCATTGCTCACTGTTAGAAGATATCATTGCTCACTGTTAGAAGATATCATTGCTCACTGTTAGAAGATATCATTGCTCACTGTTAAAAGATATCATTGCTCACTGTTAGAAGATATCATTGCTCACTGTTAGAAGATATCATTGCTCACTGTTAAAAGATATCATTGCTCACTGTTAGAAGATATCATTGCTCACTGTTAGAAGATACCATTGCTCACTGTTATCTTGTAGACTATCTATATATTCCGTAAATTCTTTGCAGCCTTTCAGCGTGAGGGGTAGAAGAGTTCTCCGAAGATGACCCTCGAGTGTGCTGAGTATGTTGTGGAATTTGTCGCCTTTTTTTATTTCAGTGGTCCATCGTTTTCGTTTTCTAAGTCTGTCTTCACTGTATCTGTGTAGCATAGCTTGCTGTGGTATGATGTCTAATGATAGTCTGCTGATGTATGCAAACCATTTGATCTGTTGTCTCTTAATATATTCCAAGATTGGGGTGGTACCGGTATTTTGTCTAATGCCCTCATTTCTCACTCTGTCTCTTAGCGATATTCCAAGGATTCTGCGTAAGCATGCCATTTCAGCTATCACAAGTTTACGTTGTGCGGTCCTGTGCGGTCGTTGTCCATGTTTTACATTGATATCACAACGTTGGCATAATAATTGTTTTGAATAGTGTTTTTTTTTGGTATTTAAATCTACATTTTTGTTTCTGAAGATTGGTGTCATTTGCCCTAGGACTTGGTATGCTTTATCACATCTATTGTATTTCTTTGCTGCACTTGCTGTCTCTTGTTATATTGCTTCCTAGATATGTGAACTCTATCACTTGTTTAAGTCTGTTGTTTCCAATATATATATATATATATTTGTGTTTCTTTCTGTTCTTTCTATCTTCATTACTTCAGCTTTTTCTATATTTGTCTTCATGTTAAAGGTTTGGCATGGTTGATGTAATCTGTCTGTTTGTCTTTGTAGTTGCTCTTCTGATGATGCTACGAAGTGCTTGGTCGTCTGTAAATAGCAATTAGTTTTTTATCCTTCAGATTGTTGTTTTCGTTGTCTTTTCTACTTTCCTGACGTGATCTATGTATGTTATGAGCAATAGAGGGAATAGTATACATCCCTGTCTCGCTCGAGTGAATTTTAAAATTATCAGATGTACCTGTGCTCGTTCATTCTGCGCATTGATTATTGGCGTATGTGCTCTGACATAGGCTTATCAGATGCCGGGGAACTCCATACGTCTGTAGTGTTATCCATAGTTGTGCTCTATCCACTCTGTCAAAAGGCTTTCTCTTGGTCCACGAAATTCACATATAAGTCTTGGTTATGTTCTGTCGCTCTTTCTATATGTTTTTTGAGGGCAAAGATTTCATCTGTACAGCTTTTATTTTTCATAAAGCCCATTTGTATACTGTTGAGTTGTTGTTGTTGATATATATATATATATATATATATATATATATATGCGCCGATCCTTCTCTCTAGTGCCTTGCTAAAGATTTTTCCTATGTGACTTAAGAGTGATATGCCTCTATACTTATTGCAGTCCCTCTTACTACCTTTTTTCTTCCAGGTGTGAACAATCATCGCTGTATTCCACTGATGTGGTGTCTTTTGTGTCTTCCATATCACATTAAACATTCTGTGTTAGCATTTTTTGGGGAGTTCTATAGGTATGCCGTCTACTTTTGTTGCTTTTAGTGCATTGTTATTTGGTGCATGTTTAACTGCGTCTTCAATTTCAGATTTCAGGATGTATGGTTCTAGATCTTCTGCTATTGTATTTATTATTATAATCACTTCTCCTTGCATTAAGTTTAACAGTTGGTTAAGTAATTTTTGTCAATCTTTCCATGGTTTTTATGGGGCCTATTTAGTACATTGCCATGTTCATTGTTGATTATTTCTGTTGGTTCATGTCGTTTTTACTTATCATTATTTGTACTTTCTTGTAGAACATCTTTGTTGCGTTTTGTCTATCCTTGTTAAGCATTTCTTCATATTCTTGCCGTGAATAAATTTTTGTAGATTTGATTATTTTCTTTGTGTTATTCTTTGCTGTCTTGTATGGTAAACAATCTTCATGCATTTTTCTTTTTGTCCATTTCTTGTAATTTTGTTTTTTACCTTTCGTTTCTTTCTTCTATCCACCAAGCTGTTATTTATGTTTCGTGTTTTTATATCCGCATATGTTTCCTACTGTTTGTATGATGCCATTTTTGAAATATTTCCATTTTCTATGTGCTGGGTGTTATCTGGTAGCTCTGTGATTTTTTTGCTAACTCCCTGGATATATTTTTCGCGCATGTATATTTCTTCCAATTTCTGTATATCTAATTTCCCTTGGTGCTTTGTGCTTGTTATTTTTCGCTTTATTTCTTATATCTGTCATTATTACAGCCTTATGGTTAGTGTCTGCACACTTGTTAGGTATTACTCGTGCGTCTGTTTACCTTTCATCTATTGTTTCCTTTTGTGAGTATAAAGTCTATCTGGCTCTCGCATTCCAAGATATTCCATTTATACCATGTGTACACTTGTGACTGTCTATGTTTAAAGAAGGTGTTAGTTATAAAGAGGTTATGCTTGATGCATGTATCTATTAGTTTTTAACCAAATTCGTTAATCGTGTTTCTTGCATCACCGAAATGTCCTTTATATTCCTCTATTCCTTCTCTATTTGTACAAAGATGTGCGTTAAAATCTCGCAAAATATATAGGTCATCTTCATTGTTGCTGTAATTTATTAATCGGTTTGAATCCTCAAAAAAATTAATGTCTTTCGTTTTCGTTACTTGGTATATATAAATGCATAAATTTTGTCTTGGTAGGCTGTTAGAATATATTATTGCTTACTGTTACCTTGATAGGCTATCCCAATTTTAACTTTACAGGCCTGTTGCTTCTCTTAATTTCAAAAATGAAATATACACAAGATTAAAAATTGAAAACACAGAGAAGCTTGCAAATTGCTAGAAGTAAACATAAAAACAAGTATAAATCAACGTTTTCATTAAAAGCTTTTATAAAGAACACAACATAGCAAATGACAAGTAAACGACGAAACTAAAAATGATCACAAAACAATGAATTCAGGGTAAAAAATGGCAACACTCAATGCTTGTATCACTTTTCTATGTTACATATGACGTCAGAGGAGGCGAATTTGGTTTTATTCAGAACAAGGTGAGGGCTACTCTTATTATGAGGTCCACGGCTGTCAATCGCGGACGTTGGTCCAACAGGGTTATTTCAGAGCTTATTAACATAAAATGTCATGGATGTTTTGGTTCAGCGAACCAAGACTTTCGATAAATTATTTTATTCTCTCTTGATTAAGAGAGCCGCATATTTTTTGTTTGTTTTTGTTTTTGTTTCGTAAATTGTATCTCTTATGAAGTGCGTCGCTTTGAGGCATGGACGTTAGATCAGTTTGATTATATAAGATTATGAAGTGCGATGCTTTTCAGAACTGGTGTTAGATCAGTTTGATTATATAAGAGCCTTTAAAAGTCCAGAAAAATTGTGGAAGTCAGTCATATTTATCCAGCCACCATGACTTCTAAACATTATCATATGAAATGCGACCAGTGAGGGTTGGATGCAGAAATTAGTTGTATGTCTGTTAGATACTTAAAATGGCTTACAATTATCGTACTACAGTGACGTAAGATGTGTTTTATAGAATGGCGAAGATAACAGTGAAGTACATGTAAAATGTGTTTTATAGAATGGCGAAGATAACAGTGAAGTACGTGTAAAATGTGTTTTATAGAATGGCGAAGATAACAGTGAAGTACATGTAAAATGTGTTTTATAGAATGGCGAAGATAACAGTGAAGTACATGTAAAATGTGTTGTATAGAATGACGAAGATAACAGTGAAGTACATGTAAAATGTGTTTTATAGAATGGCGAAGATAATAAGGTGTAGTAAGAGGTATTTTATAAAAGAAAACGCGAAGGTATCACTCGGAAGTAAGAATTATTTTATCAAAAAAGGCGAAGATAATGCAGCGAAGTAAGAGGTATTTTATAGAAAGACGAAGAAAATACGGTGAAGTAAGAGGTATTTTATAGAAAGACGAAGAAAATACGGTGAAGTAAGGGTATTTTATAGAAAGGAGAAGATATTACAGTAACGTATGGTGTATTTTATAGAAAGGAGAAGATACAACATTGAAGTAAGATGTATTTTTATAGAATGGTGAAGATATTACAGTGAAGTGAGATATATTTTATAGAATGGTGAAGATATTACAGTAAAGTAAGATATATTATATTGAAAGGCGAAGATGTCACATCGAAGCTGCAAATTACTGATCATAGCATTGTAAATGACGTCACATTGCTGGAATCACACTCGCACAGCTTCTCAATAAACAACTCTGCATGCCTCATTCGAAACCACTTAAGTCTTACTTCCCCTTCAGGCGATGTTCAAATTAACTTTCCTTGATCCAATCCGCTTTCTGAGATGAACGACGTTATTTTGAGCTGACAACAGAGAACGCTGAGACCTCTACCTGAGTTGTTGAGATGTGTAAATGGGTTTGAGGTTCGATTCCCTGCAATAACTATATTTTCTAGTTTGAACCTCATTAATTTATGTGTTGTCTTGTGAGTTTTAGTTTCGACTATTCACTTTACTGCGGATGGTTTTTAAATGTATTTTATTTTTGCTTCACATTTTGTGTTCCCGATTGTGATGTATAATTGTGTGTTTAACTGTTACTCTGTTTGTGTGCACACATACGCTTCTATTAATTTAGTTTTTCTGTACACACAAAATTTTGTTACTTTAATTGCCGTGTACACACACATTTAAGTTGATTTAGTTTCCCTGTAAACACACGCTTCTGTTACTTTAGTTGTCATGTACACACAAACTTAAGTTGATTTAGTTTCCCTGTACACACAAACTTCTGTTACTTTAGTTACCATGTACACACAAACTTCTATTACTTTAATTGACATGTACACACGATTAAGTTTATTTAGTTTCCCTGTACACACAAACTTCTGTTACTTTAGTTACCATGTACACATAATAATACCAAGGAATATGTGACTTAACTAAAGGTCGCATCTCTTAACCCAGAGAGTACGAAATAATACGTCAATTAATGTTTATAAATTCTGATATAACCAAGTTGGGCTGCTGTTGAAAGCAGCATACCTCACCACAAAAGGTGTTTTTGACTGAAGGTAGACGTGAACTATACATAGTAGCACCTATTTCTGTTTTAATTAATTGTGATATTGAAGCATTATTTGTACCTGCTGCACGGTTTGATAACATGCATATCTCCAGTGTTATTCAATATATTCTTGGAACAAAAGAGACACTAAAAAACCATCAGAAAATAATTTTAATTAGTGCATATCTCTTTGTAACTTGCCGTTTGCAGATGACATTGATCTTATGACTGACCGGTGGTGAGAAATAACTTCAAGAACTTACTTCAGAACTTGAAAAAAAAACGTGAAAACTTATGGTAATTAAACAAGCATCGAGAACAACAAAATAATGGTAAAGATGATATCACGACTCCTGTTAACATATGGGCAAATGGACAGAAACTAGAAGTTGATACCTTCAAAAACGTATGATCTTATATGAGCAGTTATGGAAGCACCGCCAAAGAGATAAAGACTAGTTTTGAAATAGCCTCGGCGGCAATATTCAGTTTTGAAATAGCCTCGGCGGCAATATTCTGTTTTGAAATAGCCTCGGCTGCAATATTCAGTTTTGAAATAGCCTCGGCTGCAATATTCAGTTTTGAAATAGCCTCGGCGGCAATATTCTGTTTTGAAATAGCCTCGGCTGCAATATTCAGTTTTGAAATAGCCTCGGCTGCAATATTCAGTTTTGAAATAGCCTCGGCTGCAATATTCAGTTTTGAAATAGCCTCGGCTGCAATATTCAGTTTTGAAATAGCCTCGGCTGCAATATTCAGTTTTGAAATATCCTCGGCTGCAATATTCAGTTTTGAAATAGCCTCAGCTGCAATATTCAGTTTTGAAATAGCATCGGCTGCAATATTCAGTTTTGAAATAGCCTCGACTGCAATATTCAGTTTTGAAATAGCCTCGGCTGCAATATTCAGTTTTGAAATAGCCTCGACTGCAATATTCAGTTTTGAAATAGCCTCGGCTGCAATATTCAGTTTTGAAATAGCCTCGGCTGCAATATTCAGTTTTGAAATAGCCTCGGCTGCAATATTCAGTTTTGAAATAGCCTCGGCTGCAATATTCAGTTTTGAAATAGCCTCGGCTGCAATATTCAGTTTTGAAATAGCCTCGGCTGCAATATTCAGATCAAATACCATATGGAAGAGCCCAATAAGTACAACAGTGAAGATAAACATATATAAAACTCTTATAATACTTAATCTTGTGTACGGATATGAGAGATGGACAACTACAGAAGAAATGGAGGGGACAATACATGATTTTGAGAACTATTGCTACAGACGGATATTTACATCCAATATGCGGTATATAAAACTAACATACACATGAGAACATACAACATACATACTCTTGTAAGCCAACAAGAAAATCTCATGGCAGTGGTGAAGAGACGCAAACTTGTGAAGTTTGGCCACTCATGAGACTCGATTCCTTTCCAAAATTATCTTACAGGGAATTGTTGAGCGTTGAAGAAGAAAAAGGGAGAAGAGGAAAGTATATATTAATAATATTAAAGACTGGACATGATTACAATTCTTCGCACTTAAACACAGAATTGATAATACAGAGGCTGTGTTTTATTTTGTTGATTCCAAAGTGGCACCCCTTCGATCTTGAAGAATTATGGGTTTGATTGTGATGATCTCTTTTCATCTTCTTCTTCAGTGTTCATTCTCAAACTCCCACTGGATCTCTGTTGTAGCAGCACAATGGTCTTACTAGATTTCCAGGAGGAAGTAGTCGAGAGAATGGAAGTACGTTGTGTTGGCATTTTATTTCCACAAATGGCCTCACACATACTTGGCGTGATGGTCATATGTGTCTTCTCTCACGGCATACGTAACACGCAGCAGTGTGACAATTGGTTGTTCACATTTCATATTACTATCTTACTGGTAATACAACTGGATGTATTACTAGTACTAAGATGCATCATCATCACGTGACATTCTTTCCAGAACGTAGTCTTCTTTATGGGTCTATTGATTTCTTCTCGGTCTTGAGAAAGATGCGCCGCCGTACATGTGCAGGCATTCCTGTATGTCTTCTGTCCAACAACGTCTTGATCGGTCTTTGCTCCTGTTACTTTCTATCATTCCCTCCAATATCACTCTCTCCATACAGTCATGTGTCTTAACATGATCTAAAAAACATAGCTTTTTCATTACTCTGGTGTTCAGAAGACAGCCCTCTTGGTCGCTGAAGGTGCGTAGCACCTTCTGGCTTGTTTTCCCTGCTGTCGATGGTATTCTCGGAACTTTTATGTAGCAGTTTAATTCAACTAATGTTATTCTCTTAGAGAATGTTTTATTTAGTGTCCATGCTTCGCATCCATATGTCGCCATTGGAAACACACATGTTCATAATAAGCACATTTTGGTTCTTATGTTAGTGCCCTGCCATAATTTCTTTAACTGTTTTAAATATGCGACATTGCTCTTCATCTCTTAATCTGGGGTGCAAAGTGAACGCATTGCTCTAGGCGGACCCAGGGTTAGCAGATAACCAAGATCCCAAATGTACCTCCACGCGGTGACCCTGGAAACAGAAATACAGCAGCTCGAGCTGATTCTGGACAAATCATTTGGGGATCGTGTCCGAGAATGTGGAGGTAGCAGATGGAAAGAGCTTTGACTGCACTAGAGACAGACAATATCTCCGACACCACCAGTATCACCACATATAGCGACACTGTCGACATACAGTGAATCTAGTCAGTCCACTCCGAACATTGGAGGGGCGGCCAATGTAAAATGCACGTAAAGGTAGATGCATTGCGAGAGACAAATAGATTTCATACCGAGTACAATGAAACAATGAAAGGGCAGAACAGCGCTAGAGGGCAGCGAGAACTGCAAATAGAAAGTGAAAAGTCCCTAGGAAAGGGGAACTACAAGCTCCGTCAGCTCGAGACGAGCTTCTAGTTATCTGTGTTCCTTACAGGCAGAGACCCAGACCCATTCATTGGTGTTTGGTAAAGCAAGAAGACCTAATCCAACTCTAATGTCGAGCCTTCCTAAACCGGAAATATGCTCGCGAAGAGAAAGGGTTCTGTACCCGATGGTCTTAGACAAGAAAGGGACAGCGATGGTAGTCCTGGCCCAACTCTACTGTCAAGGTTTCCTATACCGGAAGAACACTTGCAGAGAGAAAGGGTTCCGTACTCGATGGGCTCAGGCACAAAAGGGACAACGATTTAGCCCTGGCCCAACTCTACTGTCAGGTTTTCCTACACCGGAAATACACTTGAAGAGAGAAAGGGTTCAGTACCTGATGGGCTCAGGCGCTATTGGGACAAGGACGCTCAGCTCGAGAACGCCTTGCTCTCAAACGCGTGGTGTGAGACTCGAACTTGGACAAGGGGTACACGATGTCGGTGAATGACACCTCGGCTAAGAGGGCGAAAGAACCAGGGTCCAACTCCTCTGATGAGTTCTTCCCCTAAGGAACAAGGCTCACGAATGAGAAACGGTTTAGTACCCAATGGGCACAGGCACAGCACGCCCAATTACACAAGGCAAGTTCATAGACAGTGGAACACCTCGTGCGAGTCAGACGAGAGAAAAATCGTCTGGGCGAAGAGTCGCCACTACACGTGCCTGGAGACAGATATAGAGGCTGTCACAGGCTAAGGTTAGCCCACCCGAATGGTCAAGGCATGCCGAAGTCGGATGTGCTAGGCCTACAAGGCGCATAACGGTGGCACAACGTAATCACGCTCTCGGCGGAAATCGCACGGATATCCGTGATGGTTACAATGGAGCGAACGCAAAACAAACAAACATCTCTTAATCTCACCTGCGCAGTTCCCAGCATTGTTTATATTAGTTCTTAAATAATCAAAATGTGTCACTTCTTCTAGGTTGTAGCTATCTATATTAATTGTGGGTCTTGATTTCGTTTTGTGGGCTGCCATATTTTTTAAATTTTTCATGTTTAAAACCAAGTTTTGTTGTTCGCTGATTCCTGGCTTGATTTAATTTAATCCAGTAGGTCTTGTTCATTTGGTGTTAATAACACTGTGTCGTCTGCATATCTAATATCTGGTATCTGCAGTCCTATATTTATGGATCTGAATTCAGACTTCATTATTTCTTGCTGCACGTTTCTCGTTGTTTTCTGAATAGATATTAAACAAGTATGGAAACAAGGTACATTCTTGTCTATTCTTCCTTGTTTTAGACAATTGTTATTAAACCACTCTGATCTTGCACCATCCACTTTTACCGCTGCTTCTTGGTCTTTGTACAGTTCTGATATTAGTAGTTTAATGTATTTTGGGAAACCCATCTTGTTTATTATTTCCGAAAATTGATGGTGATTGACACAGTAGAATGTTTTGGTGTAGTCTATGAAGCATACATGTAATTAAATGTTATACTCACTACATTTCGCCATGATTATGATCATGTTAAAATGTGATCTCTCGTGCCTCTGCGTGGTCTAAATCCTGCCTGCTCATCGTGGATCTACTCTTCCATTATGTTTTGTACAATTTAACAGTAGATAAATAGCAATGTTCTACAATGGATCTGTTTCAAATTGTATTAGCACTTGAAAGTAGAGTAAGGAAAAGTATTCTTACTTAAAAGTAGAATAAATTAAAGTAAAGTATTATTGTTTAAAATAATAATGTAAACAAATATGATTGCTTAAAAGTAATAATGTAAAAAAAGTATTATTTCTTAAAAGTAAAGTTAAGTAACCTATTATTACTTAAAAGTAGTAAAACAAAGTAACGTATTATTACTGAAAAGTAAAGTAACATATTATTACTGAAAAGTAGGGTTACAAAACGGTAACACTGCGATATACCATGAATGCTGTAATGTTACCAATCAACAAACCAATAAACCATCCAACGAATTAATCAACCAACAAACCAATCAACCAACAAATCACCTAACCAACCAACCACATATGAAACAAAGATGCCATTATTTTGGAAGTGTGACTAAATAAAATTACCCAAAAAGGCAGCACAACAGACGAAATTTGAACCACGTCAGTTCCGTTGGCATATATTCCCCTCGCAATTTGAGTCAACGCAATTTCCGCATTCCATAAATTAACTAGCAGTTTTTTGTGGGTTGCGATTTTGATTGCTTGGATTTCTGCATTGTAATTATGAGAGTATTTCCCTGTTAGTAAATTCTGATTTACAGACAATTTTGTCAATATTTCATATAGTCATCTTTCTGTACCAGTCGTGTCCTGGAGAAGTTAATGAAAGCTGGTTTGTATTTTGTCTTACATACGATGAAGGTTTTCAGTCGAAACGTCGATCTAACCACTATCTTAATCATTGAATATTCATAGAGAAAATGCAATTATTTGAAGATGCAGTAATATTGCTTGACATAAGAATGTTAAAAATCATGTGTATTGCTTTAAAAAAATAGAATAATGAAGATACTCTGATGAAAGTCAACATGCAAGTAGTGATTAGATGCGTCAAGGATGT
Organism: Meghimatium bilineatum; assembly: GCA_034231615.1. Lineage (NCBI taxonomy): Eukaryota > Metazoa > Mollusca > Gastropoda > Stylommatophora > Philomycidae > Meghimatium > Meghimatium bilineatum. Next base: position 22,296,577 of record CM067322.1, read on the forward strand.
GGCATTTCACTGCCCTGTCAGTCAAAAGACATTATTGCAACATGTCACATTCTTTTGGAAACGAAATATATTTTGTTTCGAACCAAAAATAAGCAGATTTTCTAAGCAATCCTCGAATTTTCTAAGAAATGGTGTTTGCAACAACACCTCAACCAGTACACACACTACATGATTGTATCGGCTTCGCTGTTCACAAAACGACACTCTGCTTAACAGGAGTCTCCTTAAAAAATATAATGGGAAACACGCAACGAAGTTAAAACAATCGCTCATACATAACCAATATCAAACTGAAAGTAGAATAATTAATTGCTGAATAAGAGGCTGTTTTAATCTTCACTTTCACCCATTGTTTAGCTGTGATTCGAACGGGAGTAAAGAATAGCAACACTATTTATCTCCTATGCATGTTGTAAGAGGCGACAGGTGTCGGGGTTGGCTGTCCCATCACATTTAGAGTCAAAGCCCATCAACGGCTCAGAAACATGGACAATGAACAAACAACTGGAAGACAATATTGATGTTCTGACAACAACCAATAAAGAGGTTCTGACAACACTTTGTATGAAAGAAAAACTATTAACGAAAACTGATAAAACAAATAAAGTATTTGTGACACATTAAGAAACATAGCACTTGGTTGAAAATCTGACTTGACAGTGGAGTGATGGGGAGCACGGAGATGACTTTAGAGTAGAGTGATGGGGAGCACGGAGATGACTTGAGAGTAAAGTGATGAGGAGCACGGAGATGACTTGAGAGTAGAGTGATGGGGAGCACGGAGATGACTTGAGAGTAGAGTGATGGGGAGCACGGAGATGACTTGAGAGAAGAGTGATGGGGAGCACGGAGATGACTTGAGAGTAGAGTGATAGGGAGCACGGAGATGACTTGAGAGTAGAGTGATGGGGAGCACGGAGATGACTTGAGAGTAGAGTGATAGGGAGCACGGAGATGACTTGAGAGAAGAGTGATGGGGAGCACGGAGATGACTTGAGAGAAGAGTGATGGGGAGCACGGAGATGAGAGAAGAGTGATGAGGAGCAAGGAACTGACTTGAGAGTAGAGTGATGAGGAGCACGGAGCTGACTTGAGAGTAGAGTGATGGGGAGCACGGAGATGAGAGAAAAGTGATGAGGAGCACGAAGTAGACAGAGATGGAGGTTCGGGTATACATCACGAGATGAACAAAATATAGTCTGGCAGATTGCACGACAAGAGAAAAAGATGTTGCAGGCCCATTGCAGCCAACCTTCGTTGTGAAGACCGCACTTGATGATGATGATGTTTGATGTCTTTGAAGGAAAGAGGCTGACGTGACTGGCATAATGTAAACCACAATTCAATGCATTTCGTTCTGTGGACATCCGCTAACGATCTGCAGTTCGAGAACAAAAGAAGAGTATGAGGCGGGATCCCTATTACCTGTTACGGATATCAAAAAACGTAAATCAGTTCAATAAAACTATTGATCCATAACTCATTGATTGTCGTTAGTACATGATAAGAAATATACCAGGTTTCGAACTAGACATTCTTCCTCGTTTTCCAGATGAAGTCAGACGCTGATTTGGATTTCATCAAGGAACTGGACTGTGGTCACCAGCCCCGAGACATGGTCGTAGAAAGTGTCCGTCAGAGCTGTTTAGAAGGTCATAACCTTTTTCTTGTGGTGTCGTACAGTGGACAGTTCTGTAAAATATGTTCTGTGTATTCTGCATATTGTACACATAGGCACATATCGATGTCACCAATACCAAACTTCTTGTACATATGTTGTTTGTGTCTGGTGTGGCCTATTCTTATTCTAAAAAATTACTGTTCATTAATTCCACATCTGAGATAGCATTGTCGTTTTGGCTACATGGATGATATGAGAAATTCCATAATAATGGAGCTTTTGATTATGAACTTCATTTCTGGAAGGGATACTGAAGCTTCTACCTGTTGCTGTTGTCAGTTACTTTCAGTTGAACTAGATCTGTTCCATGATAAATCGAACATGGAATATATCCATAGAAAGAACATACAATGGTTTAGGCATCATGTGGAAACGGAGCATACAGAACTCCGTATAAGCGGATAGAAAAATAAGATTAATTTACAGAGCCAGGAGAAGATCAAGAAAAGAATGAATAGACAATATTAAAACTATTTTGAACAAACATAGATAGAGCGGAACATACTCGATACACCTGGAGTTGGAACGAGAACTAAAGATTCCACCCAACACTTAACGGCATGTTTGGAACGGTTATAATATCATCCGCCTGAAAGACAATACACAATATTTCTAGAACCGCGTAGCGCAGTGGTTTCGCATATGAGTGGTCTTGGGTTCATTCCCAAGTTGAGGCGGAAATGTTTTTCAGATCGCAACGCGCAACAGCTCCCGGGTCGATCCACGTTAAATGGGTACTGGATTTATCCAGGAATTAAAGACTGCGAGGGAGAGGAGATGGCTATCACCCTCATTTGCAGAGCCTCTGAAATGTGAGATTGCTAACGTCTCACACCCCCCCCCCCACGGCATTAATAAATAATATGGTTTACTTTACTTACTATGTCTAGTGCAACCTTATGGACTGGAGGGACGAGTTGACTAGTGATCACATGGTGAGGAATAAATAAATTTGTTTTTCTTTTGTTCCTCCACAACTTTCTCTGTATTACAAGACTTGCAGACTTTGAAGTCATTATTCTTTTCTACAAGCGAAATTAGCAGCGACGACTCTGAACACAGTGAGTGATTATCCATTGTAGTATTTCAGTGGGCAAAAGGTTTAGCTAGTGTGATTTGGAACTGTGAATCAAGGCTAACTGTGATTTGGAAAAACAACATCAGTGTTGGAGTGAAAATCAAACTGTATAGGTTGCTGGTGCTTTCCGTTGTGTTGTATGGTTGTGAGAGTTGGACACTCACTGCGGACATGGAGAGAAGATTACAGGCTTTCGAGTATAAATGCTACAGAAGAATTCTACGAATTTCCTATAGGGAACATAAGACCAATGTGTACGTAAGAAATAAAGTAGAGATGTGTGCAGGTGTCCAGGAGCCATTGCTTTCAATAGTGAAACGACGAAAACTAGCATGGTTCGGACATGTATGCAGGCACGATTCCTTGTCAAAAACAATACTGCAGGGAACTGTCGAGGGTGGAAGAAACAGAGGAGGACAAATAAAGACATGGACAGACAACATCAAGGAATGGACAGGGCTAGATATTTCCACACTCATCCGCATCGCTGAGGATAGAATTCGCTGGAGGAATCTGTGTGCTGAAGCTTCCAATGTGGTACCCCTACGACCCTGAAGGGTTAAGGGTTTATTGATTGATTGATTGATATATACAGTGAGTGACATGATAGGTTTGACGCAATTATTTTCTAATATTATCGTTTAGCATTGTATTTCACAGTTGACTCAGGTATGGGGGATAGGGGTGGTGCCCTTAAATTACTTCAACAATAAGTGGGAGGAGGTCTGAAAGAATGTGAAAGTTGTTGACAAGGAGGTGGGCATGACAAATGTTGACAACAACAAAACAGATTTTATGTAAACAATGAAATTAATTGTAAAATTGTTTAATTGAAATTAAAATATATAAGAATACTATGTATTTTGTGTGTGTGCTTTTCTGCTTAAAATGTATTTTTTGAGTGGTGCGGGATTTGAAAAAGAAAATTAAGCAGGGGCAGTCATTGAATTTGTGACGATTTTTGGCAGGGGGAGGGGTAAGTGGTCAAATTTGTTGAAACAATTTATAATCAAATCATATCCCGTCATTCGCTATCTTGTGATTCGCTATCTTGTGATTCGCTATCTTGTGGTTTCATATCTTCCTTCTTCTTTTTTCGTTCACTTGAATCATGTCTATATCTATAATTCTGTCTCCTGAACAAAACCCACCATCTTTTGTAGTTAATACCGTGGCCCATAGAGCATTGATTCCAGAGTTGTTTCCTCTGGCCAATATGTCTGCCTCAGCGTTTCATACTCAGAACACTCTTGAAGTATATGTTTGTCTTCTTATCTTCCAATTTGATATCTTGTAATTTGTGTTGTTAGTTGATATCTTGTAATTTGATATCTTGTAATTTGAGATCGTCTAATTTGATATCTTGTAATTTGATATCTTGTGATTTGATGCATATCTTGACTATAATTTCCTCATATGTCTTCTTCGCTTTATCTTTTTTTAATTTTGTTCTGGCTCATAGGTTTCACTGCACAAGATGCTAAGGAAGTTTGATATTTGTAACGCACTGATCATTACATGTCTCACTCAGGAGTCGGGTAACTTATTCATTTATTACCCCCAATTGTATTTGCATGCATCGATATTAGCCCATCGAGAGAAAGGGAAATAATACGTTTACTTTCTGCTCAAATCTCATTGTTTGACGCTACCTTGGAAATATCACTACCCTAAGTAAAAGTGTCAAAAAAATAATAAAATATTCTTTAAAAAAATATAAATAAAACTTTCGTCTCAATTGAAACAAATAGTATATTTATATATTTTTCCTCCCTCATTTTTCTCCTTCTTATGGTCCATGCCGTGTGGCGTTGATTTTTGGGCCTTTCCTCTGCCTTCTATTTCATGCGCAGGAAATTATTTCCGATATCGATGTTCTCCCATGCCACAATGCTAGGTCGTCAAGCATCCTCTCTCTTGGTCTTCCTCTACTCCTCTTGCTATTTAACTTGATTGTTGCTACAATGTTTTCACACGTTAATTCAAGTAGGAAGCACACTTTTTTCCAACTTTTCTCTTCTCATGATCTGTCCAAAAAATGTGGACTGTCTCTTTCTGATGCGGGTAAGCAGCTTTCTTTTTGCATTAACTTCTTTCAAGATATCTTCATTACGCTCTTTATCTGTCCATGATGTTCTTAGCATTCTTCCATAAATCCACATCTCTTCTACATCGCCACCAATATCTCAAATATTTCCATGTTTAACCGTTTTGGGATCATTTATCCTATTTCCCAGAACTTAGGCCTATCCAATAAAAGTGTAGGTACTACTATCGTTTGTATCGTGCAGGATCTCAATGTTATGAGGGTATAACAATTCTTTCTCAGAGATCGTTCTTTCACTCTTAGACGACCCCCTACTCTCAACAGCGTGCAATATTACCAGAAGACCCATACTTTCAGCAGCCTGCAATCATACGAGAAGAAGCTTCGTATTCTATTGGTGTATGTAGAAAGCACGTTTTAACCATGTGTACACAGACTCGGGGTCGTGTGTACAAAGTATTTTTTGTTTACTTTTTCTTCCTTTTTTAAAAATAATTTATTATTTCCTGGGAATGAACGCGTGAAGCTACGGAGTTACGTGCTTATACGAGGTACTCTCGGCAGGATAAATTTCGCCTTGTTCAGAGGAACGGAGTACATATGGAGTAAACAGAGTTCAGTGAAATAAATCTTCTACGCCTCATCAAGCACTTCAAACCACGTTATCAAATAAACTCCTGCAAATAGTCGCCTGTATCAATATTAGCCATTTTTTTATGAGACAGTCGATACGGCTGCATAGTTTCGATAAGGTCACGAGACCAACTTTTAGAACAGCTACAAAATGAAAGAGTTCTGCTTGACTTGGTCACAAAACTAATCAATAAGATTGCAGTTTATGAACCGCGCACTCTTACATGAAAGTCTATATATATACACAACTATATGCCAGGTAATAGAAAACATTCTAACCAAACCAATAATTTCATGGTTCTTCATTACTTATGAGGCACGCTTCAATAGTTACCCCTTATATGATAATATATGCCTATATATATATATATATATATATATATATATATATATATATATATATATATAAATAATATATATGTGTGTTCATGTTGCAGGTATCTTGCTGTTTATAAAAATTTTGTTTCGCCATTAATAACTCCGTGATGTTTGTGTTTTTTTTTACCTTGAGTTAACTAACTGCCGTGTTTGTGTTCTTGTCCTTGAAATAGCTGACAGATGTGTGTTTGTTCTTGTGCTTATGTTTACTAAGTGTTAATTGTTAGATATTTTCTGGAACTCTAACATTTACAGATTTTATCATGGTTTGATGATGTTTTCTTTCAAAGATTTTCAACCTATTCTTCTATGTATTCATATTTTAAAAGCATAAATTCTCTCTAATACGTTCAACACATTCTTCTATGTTAAAAAAAGGAAAGTAAACCATAGGATTTATTAATGCCGTAGAGGTGTGAGATGTTAGCGATCTCACATTTCAGAGGCTCTGCAAATGATGGAGTTAGCCATCTCCTCTCATTCACAGTCTTTACTTTCCGGATTGAACCGGAACCCATTTAAGGCTAGGTCGACCTGGGGGCCGTGGCGATCTGAAAAACATTTCCGCCTCAACTGGGGAATGAACCCAGGACTACTCATATGCGAAGTCAGTGCGCTAACCACTGCGCTACACGGATAATTTATGTATCCATATTTTAAAAGCATCCGTTCTCTCTTTTAAATCCAAGTACTTGTTCAATATCCATATCTCCGAAACAAGTATCAATGATTCCTTCCCCTAACAGACCCACATTATTTACAATCAATACTGCTCTTGCAACCTATTGTGCAATGAAGACGTTCCCCAGAGCTTTATTTCATACATAACGTATTTCTTCTCTCAGTGGTGTGCACTGCTTTGAGAAAACGTTACCTCTATAAAGGAAATGCTATTGTATACATGAAGTGCTCTGAGACTTTCACAACATGAATATCTTAATACATAGGCATGTCATTAAGTAGACTCTTATTGCTGAATCACTATTGATATGATAGGCTACTATTGTTGAGTTTTTCCACCCTATGCAATACAAATTAAATATTCGGTATAATACATCCGACGGAAACAGCACAAGTACAACACAACTTTATATATATATATATATATATATATATATATATATATATATATATATATATATATATATATATATATATATTATATATATATATATATATATATATATATATATATATATATATATATATATATATATATATATATATATATATATATATATATATATATAGCTCAGTTTCTCTATTCGTATATCCACCAGTATAGAAATATCTATGGCTTCATCAATTCGATTGAAGTTTAGTACGGAAATTACTTAGGTAGAAATCTTCCCCGTGGTAGGAATGACAGATTTTAAATGGTCTACTGTGGTCCGGCAAAACTGACCATTGATATGATTGGGCAACTTTTTTACCTCTGACTAATGCACAAAGTTGAAACGAAAGTTAGCAAATGTCGGTAATGGCTAGGTATACCATATATCAAGTTACATATTCTTTCCAGAACGTTGTTTTTATTGTGGATACTCTGAACGCCTTTCTGTCCCGGGTAAGCAGGCCTGCATTAGCCAGAGTATGTGCATACATTCTTCGATGTCGCTGGTCCATCGTCTTCTTAGTCTTCCTTTTCTTCTCTCGCCTGACACTCTTCTCTCTAGAATCAGCCTTTCCATACCACCATGTCGCTTTAAGTGTCCAAAATACTGTAACTTCCTTTTTATTATGTATTTTTATTAGGAGTTTAGTTTCAGTAATTTCAAAATTTCAATGTTTTTTTTCTCTGTCCATGATATTCATATGATCTGATATGATATGATATGATATGATATGATATTCATATTTCTGTAGTACTTTTAAAAAAATGAATTTATTCGTTTGAATATTGTCTTGTTTTTAGTCCACGTCTCGCATCCGTACGTTGTTGCCGTGAAAATACATGTTCTTAAATGAGGTACTTTATCATTATGCTACTTTTTCACATAATTCTTATTTGTGTCAATTTGAGAATTGCATTTGCGAGTCTTCTCGAGTGAACAATTTCCGCAACTGTTTGTATTTGTTCCGAGATATTCAAATGTTTTATACACTCTAATCCTATATTGTCGGTATTTATTCTACAAGAAGCTATAAATTATTATTGTTTCTTTTTTAATCGACGTTTATTCTGTTTAAATCGACGTTTACTATGCAGTAACAGATTCACCATCGTTTTAGCGAGTCCATCGAGTGAAGCATTGCAGATTTACGTTACAATCCGTAACGATACAATGCGTAACGATTCTTTTTATTAAAAAGAACATTGCATCACCACTCTCAGCTGAGATTACGTCACAAATTACGCATCTATATATGAAAGGTCAAATTTCATGTGTTTAGAATAGTGAAGTTGATATATCTACACGTTGAAAATCTACTATTTTTGTTGGCGGATTTCGATACCAGATAATGTAGTTTAATTGTTTTCTTTGATTTGTAAAAACCAGGTAAGATTCATTGTCGTAGTTGCACAATAACTCGCGTGTATTCTTCTTTTTTTATTATTTGAAACGTATTTCTTCATATCACATAAACCAACTGAATGTAGGGCAGGGGCGTAACTGGATACAACTTCTCTATACTTAATCATAGTGGAAAGCATGGACAATACTACTTCATGTGTCGCATTCTCACCCTGGCAAAGTCAGGTAATGGAAAATTCCTTATTTATACCTCTCCCCAAAAAGACGACCACTACTTCAGATTTCCTCAAAGAACCAAACTATGCCATTATAAGTAGTAAAGCGAATAAAAAATTTGTAATCTTTATAATGCAAAGAATCAAACTAAAATTAGAGATGGGGATAAACAAAACACAGGCTGGCTTCAAATCGGGCAGAGGAACATGAGACTTATTATAGAAAAGTGTAGGGAATTCTCAACGGACCTGCGCAAGTGCTTCATAGATTACTCAAAGACGTTCGACTGCGTTTAACACCAGAAACTATGGTATATAATGAACAACATTGATTTCCCAAGACATCTGACTCATCTAATAGAAGAGTTTTACTAAGAAAAGACTGCAGTAAAACTACAGTGTAATCTCTCAGAGTGGTTTGAGGTACAGGGTGGAGTAAGGCAAGGATGCAGACTTTCCCCATACCTGTTCAACATCTACGCAGAAAATATAATTAGGAATGTGAGAGAAGACATACACAACGCTGACAACCACGCTTTAAACATTGGTGATTTTTTAAATTCCTCATCTATGCTACACATATGACACTGCTCTTACAAATGATATAAAAACATTGTACAAATTAATCAAGAACACAAAGTAATACAGCTAATCACAAAACTTATATTTAAACGCGCAGACAAAAAAATATCAACAGACATTACAACACAACAACACAAAACCGGAATAGACAATGCCGAGTTAGAGTGTGTGAATAAATTCAAATGCTTAGGAGCAAACATCAACGGTGGAGGAGACTGCATGACAGAGATAAGTAAGAGATTGGCAATGGCATATTGTAAAATAGCACGATTGAAAACATATGGAAAAACAACAAGATAGAAGAAAAGCTGCAAATGCGAAGAACTTTGTTTTTCCGGTTGCAACATACGGCTGTGAAATATGGACCCTATGTAAAACAGCTGCACAGAAGATCAACTCCTTTGAGATGAAATGCCAAAGAAAGTTACATAGAATATATGATATAGGAAAAAAAGATAAACTCAGATATTATAAACACATTGAAGATACCAGAATGTTGGTTATTAAACACAATAGAACAATGAAAACTACAACTGTTCTGTCACATAAAGAGAGACAACTGTTCACAAATACAAAAATATAGCGCAGGGTGCTTTGGGGGAGAAGAAAGGGCAGACCAAGAAGACGATGGATTGACGACATTAAAGATAACATGAATAAGTCATTCGAAAATGCAAGTCGCATGGCCCAAGACAAAAGGATTCAAGGGGTCCATCAGGAAGATAACGATCTGGAGAGATTACGTTACAATATATATATATATATATATGACATTTTCATTACTTTATGTTTTCCACTCTTTTTGGTTTAAAAGTGATCTCCAGGTCAAGAACAAAGACTGCTGAGTCCGTGAACTCGAGGTCGAGGTCTAGAAACACAAACACTACCTGTCAGTGAACTGAAGAGAATGAACACAAACAATTATGGTCAGTGAACCCAATGACAAGAACACAGCAGTCAATTAACGTAAACACAAGAATACAAACACAACTGTCACTGAATTCAAGAAAAAAGAACACAAACACTGCAGTCAGTTAACTGAAGTCAAATAACACAAACTTCACTGTTACTAATGGCGAAACAACTTCTTTATTAACAACAAATATTTACAAAATGAAGAAACATAAAAACATGGGGTATATATATTATATATATATATATATATATATATATATATATATATATATATATATATATATATATATATATATATATATATATATATATATATATATATATTATCATAATATAGAGGGACAAATGATCAAATGTGCCTCATACTCGTATGTAATAAAGAGCCATGAAATAATTAATTTGTTAGATTTTTTTCTACCACCTGACATACAGTTTTATGTATATTGAGTTTCGTGTAATTGTACGCGGTTAATAAGCCGAGAAAATATTTAAAAATATTAGAGAACTAGAGGAGATGTCAGGACAATATTTTAAAATTTTAGAGAACTAGAGGAGATGTCGAGAAAATATTTAAAAATGTTAGAGAACTAGAGGAGATGTCAGGACAATATTTAAAAATTTTAGGAGAACTAGAGGAGATGTCGAGAACATATCTTTAAAAGTTCGAGAGTTAGATAGGTCGAGAAGATATCTAAAAAATGTTAGAGGAAACTTCGAAATGATAAAAACGAGAGACATACAAATCAGATGGATAAAACGTTAAGACAATTAAAAATGGCTGATACATAGTTGACCAGTATTCTATAATATAATGTTATACTTTCTTTTACCCCCTCTTCTCTCCATCTCAATTGTCACCAACAGGGCAGTATTGTAAGGGGAATCATGTCACACCGCACCCATACCACACAAGTTTAAGAAATTTCACCAGAGAACTGACAGCCTGTGTTCTTGTTGACCTGCAAGTGCTATTATTAGGTTTCCCACGTACATATTGGTTTTCCTAAATTCCGTGGAAGGAGTGCATAAACACTTATTTGTCACATTTGTTATTGATAGCCTATATTCTTCTATCCATTTCCGCTGTAATTGTCCAACTCTCATATACAAGCCCACGTATTTAAGAAATACATTATATGTGTACGAAACGGCACAGAATTGAGAGGAAATGGGGGCCGACATAGTAAGGGGATGTCTATAAATTGCGTCACGAAATGTTTACTAATTTTGTATCCTCTTCCCCCTATCCCCTTCCCTATAACTTATCACCAGGCTACAGCGTGCCAGGTTCGAAACAACGTCCAGACAAAAATAAAATTCCCGGATTTGCTAATAACTATTTTCGTGTTTTCTATTACAATTTCCGTGTTTAATATTAGTTTTTGTGTGTTTACTATTAACTATTTCCGTGTTTAGTATTAATATTTATGTGTTTACTGTTATTATTTTCGTGTTTACTGTTACTATTTTCGTGTTTACTGTTACTATTTTCGTGTTTACTGTTACTATTTTCGTGTTTACTGTTACTATTTGCGTATTTACTATTAACTATTTTCGTGTTTCCTATTATTATTGACCTTTTAGCTCTCTGCGAAGCGTAGAACATCAACAGACCGTCTCCATCTTGTCCTATCTCTAGCTGTTGCTTCCAACACTTTCCATGTTCTACCGAGCCTTTGTGCCTTTTCTTGGTGATCGAATTATTTCCTTCAGGAATGTATTGGTCTTCCTCATTTCCTCTTTCCCGTGAGTTTCGGAACAATGTCTGTCTTACAATACTTTCTGTTAAGTCTTGCTAGCAAATTTCTTATCCATCTTCAGCGTAGTTTCCTTAGTTCGCCCTCCCTTGTAATGTGTTTAGTTATTTGCATGACTTTCCTCGTTTGTGATCTTATTATTACATTTTAAAACTCTCTATTTTATGCAGTCATCCATTGATGAATATAGTTTTCTGGTTGCCACTTTCAAACTCTATATTCTAGTACCTATTCAAACTAGTTAAAACTCTCTATTCTACTCTCTCTTAAAACTCTAGCTCTCTCTATTCTACTCCATATTCAAATTCATATTCCAAATCTCTATTTTACTCTCTATTCAAACTCTATTTCAAACTCTCTATTTTATTCTCTATTCAAACTATTTCAAACGATCTATTCTACACTCTAATGAAACTCTATTTCAAACTCTCTATTCTACTCTCTATTCACACTCTTTATTCTACTCTCTATTCAAACTCCTTATTCTACTCTCTATTCAAACTCTCTATTCTACTCTCTATTCAAACTCTTTATTCTACTCTCTATTCAAATTCTTTATTCTACTCTCTATTAAAACTCTTTATTCTACTCTCTATTCAAACTCTTTATTCTACTCTCTATTCGCTCTATTTCAAAAATCTCTATTCTACGCTCCATTCAAACTCTGTATTCTACTCTATATTCAAACACTATTTCAAACACTCTATTCTACTCTCTCTTAACATTCTTTATTCTACGCTCCATTCAAACTCTATTTCAAACTCTCTATTCTACTCTCTCTTCAAATTCTTTATTCTACTCTCTATTTAAACTCTATATCAAACTCTCTATTCTACTCTCTATTCAAACTCTCTATTCAAACTCTATTTCACACTCTCTATTCTACTCTCTTTTCAAACTCTTTATTCTACTCTCTATTCAAACTCTTTATTCTACTCTCTATTCAAACTCTTTATTCTACTCTCTATTCAAACTCTTTATTCTACTCTCTATTCAAACCCTATTTCTAACACTCTATTCTACTCTCTATTCAAACTCTCTATTCTACTGTCTATTCTAACTCTATTTCAAACTCTCTGTTCTACTCTTTATTTAAACTCTTTATTCTACTCTCTATTCTACTCTCTATTCTACTCTCTATTCTACTCTCTTCAAACTCTATTTCACACACTCTATTCTACTCTTTATTCTACTCTCTATTCAAACTCTATTTCAAACTCTCTATTCTACTCTCTATTCAAACTCTTTATTCTACTCTCTATTCAATCTCTTTATTCTACTCTCTATTCAAACTCTTTATTCTACTCTCTATTCTACTCTCTATTCAAACTCTTTATTCTACTCTCTATTCAAACTCTTTATTCTACTCTCAATTCAAACTCTATTTCAAACTCTTTATTCTACTCTCTGTTCATACTCTTTATTCTACTCTCTATTCAAACTCTTTATTCTACTCTCTATTCACACTCTATTTCAAACTCTTTACTCTACTCTCTATTCAAACTCTTTATTCTACTCTCTATTCAATCTCTTTATTCTACTCTCTATTCAAACTCTATTTCAAACTCTTTATTCTACTCTCTATTCAAACTCTTTATTCTACTCTCTATTTAAACTATATTTCAAACTCTTTATTCTACTCTCTATTCAAACTCTTTATTCTACTCTCTATTCAATCTCTTTATTCTACTCTCTATTCAAACTCTATTTCAAACTCTTTATTCTACTCTCTATTCAAACTCTTTATTCTACTCTCTATTCAAACTCTATTTCAAACTCTTTATTCTACTCTCTATTCAAACTATTTATTCTACTCTCTATTCAAACTCTATATTCTACTCTCTATTCAAACTCTTTATTCTACTCTCTATTCAATCTCTTTATTCTACTCTCTATTCAAATTCTATTTCAAAGTCTTTATTCTACTCTCTATTCAAACTCTTTATTCTACTCTCTATTCAATCTCTTTATTCTACTCTCTATTGAAACTCTATTTCAAACTCTTTATTCTACTCTCTATTCAAACTCTTAATTCTACTCTCTATTCAAACTCTTTATTCTACTCTCTATTCAAACTCTTTATTCTACTCTCTATTCAAACTCTTTATTCTACTCTCTATTCAAACCCTATTTCTAACACTCTATTCTACTCTCTATTCAAACTCTCTATTCTACTGTCTATTCTAACTCTATTTCAAACTCTCTATTCTACTCTTTATTTAAACTCTTTATTCTAATCTCTATTCTACTCTCTATTCTACTCTCTATTCTACTCTCTTCAAACTCTATTTCAAACACTCTATTCTACTCTTTATTCTACTCTCTATTCAAACTCTATTTCAAACTCTCTATTCTACTCTCTATTCAAACTCTTTATTCTACTCTCTATTCAATCTCTTTATTCTACTCTCTATTCAAACTCTTTATTCTACTCTCTATTCTACTCTCTATTCAAACTCTTTATTCTACTCTCTATTCAAACTCTTTATTCTACTCTCAATTCAAACTCTATTTCAAACTCTTTATTCTACTCTCTGTTCAAACTCTTTATTCTACTCTCTATTCACACTCTATTTCAAACTCTTTATTCTACTCTCTATTCAAACTCTTTATTCTACTCTCTATTCAATCTCTTTATTCTACTCTCTATTCAAACTCTATTTCAAACTCTTTATTCTACTCTCTATTCAAACTCTTTATTCTACTCTCTATTTAAACTCTATTTCAAACTCTTTATTCTACTCTCTATTCAAACTCTTTATTCTACTCTCTATTCAATCTTTTATTCTACTCTCTATTCAAACTCTATTTCAAACTCTTTATTCTACTCTCTATTCAAACTCTTTATTCTACTCTCTATTCAAACTCTATTTCAAACTCTTTATTCTACTCTCTATTCAAACTATTTATTCTACTCTCTATTCAAACTCTATATTCTACTCTCTATTCAAACTCTTTATTCTACTCTCTATTCAATCTCTTTATTCTACTCTCTATTCAAATTCTATTTCAAAGTCTTTATTCTACTCTCTATTCAAACTCTTTATTCTACTCTCTATTCAATCTCTTTATTCTACTCTCTATTCAAACTCTATTTCAAACTCTTTATTCTACTCTCTATTCACTCGTTATTCTACTCTCTATTCAAACTCGTTATTCTACTCTCTATTCACACTCTATTTCAAACTCTTTATTCTACTCTCTATTTAAACTCTTTATTCTACTCTCTATTCAAACTCTATTTCAAACTCTTTATCTACTCTATATTCAAACTCTTTATTCTACTCTCTATTTAAACTCTTTATTCTACTCTCTATTCAAACTCTATTTCAAACACTCTATTCAAACTCTTTATTCTACTCTCTATTCAAACTCTATTTCAAACTCTTTATTCTACTCTCTATTCAAACTCTTTATTCTACTCTGCATTCACACTCTATTTCAAACTTTCTATTCTACGCTCTATTCAAACTCTCTATTCTACTCTCTATTCAAACTCTCTATTCTACGCAGGCACCCATTGATGAATGTAGTTTTCTCATTGTTTGTTGCGTTACGATCCATGTTTCTGAGTCATACAACAACACGCATTTTCCTTCATTTTTTTCTGTGATCTTTCTCAAACTCCTGTAGATTAGCAGGATGTAGTCTGAAGAGCGAAATATGTTGTGTTATTGTTTACTGCGTTGCTTCGATATCTCCGACTGTCGGTTCTGACACATCCGACATCAGCATGGCTATTGGGTCACTTTGACCCTACATGGAGTGGGACAACCAACTCCACACTAAAACATCATTAGCCGCCTCTTACGACATGCATGGAAGGTATGTGGTGTTGCTATTCTTTTCAGCACTATCGAGCCCCGACAACACACGGGTACAACAACACCGATTTCACATTGGAGTTCTTCTGCGTTCATTCTCAAACTCCCGCTGGGATCTCTTGTATCAGAATTGTGGTGTCACAAAATTTCCAGTTGAATGTAGTACAGAGAATACAAATACGCTGTGATGCCGTTTTATTTTCGCCACTGACCCGACACATCCGTCTTCGGTGGATACATTGCTCGCGAAGAGTTCAATATTCTTAGTTTTGTATTTAATGTCTCTTCTTTTGAATTCCATATATTTACTAATACAATAAAAATTGTCCTTCTCATGTTTTCTGTAATTTTCTCCTCGCATTTTTGTCTGCTTCTCTGTGTCAATATTGCTGCCAAAGGTATGTGCATGAATGCATCTCCCACAGGGTTGTTTCACCTAGTGTAATTTAGTTTCCATTACATACGTTTACTCTTACCATCTTTTTTTCTTTTTTTTCTTTGTCTATATTCAAGCTTATTTGCTGTGACGTTTAATTTACGATATTCATGTTGTGTTCATCTGAGTGTTGTTACGACAGTCATGGTGTGTTCATCTGAGTGTTGTTACGACAGTCATGTTGTGTTCATCTGAGTGTTGTTACGACAGTCATGTTGTGTTCATCTGAGTGTTGTTACGACAGTCATGTTGTGTTCATCTGAGTGTTGTTACGACAGTCATGTTGTGTTCATCTGAGTGTTGTTATGGAACAGTCATGTTTTGTTCATCTGAGTGTTGTTATGGGACAGTCATGTTGTGTTCATCTGAGTGTTGTTACGACAGTCATGTTGTGTTCATCTGAGTGTTGTTATGGGACAGTCATGTTTTGTTCATCTGAGTGTTGTTATGGCACATTCATGCTGTGTTAATCTGAGTGTTGTTATGGAACATTCATGCTGAATTCATCTGAGTGTTGTTATGGAACATTCATGCTGAATTCATCTGAGTGTTGTTATGGAACATTCATGTTGTGTTCATCTGAGTGTTGTTATGGAACAGTCATGTTGTGTTCATCTGAGTGTTGTTATGGAACAGTCATGTTGTGTTCATCTGAGTGTTGTTATGGAACAGTCATGCTGTGTTCATCTGAGTGTTGTTATGGAACATTCATGACCCTCTGCGATAAAGAAGACCGCTGAATAGAATTAATTAGGAATTTATTCGTTACGTTTTTGATTATTTTCGCGATTTTCGTTGGTCACTATTTATATACTGTGAGTCGCCTTAGCTATTTTTATGCTGATATATCCAATGTGGTATCCTTACGTCCCTTATGGGTTATTGCTCGTATTAATATTATTATTAGATTCTAAATTGTGTTTAGCATTAGTAACACGTATATGTAACTAAGTTTGTTCATAATAGCTGTAGTAACATTTACATGTAACTAAGTTTGTTCATAATAGTTATAGTAACACTTACATGTAACGAATTATTTTTCATACTAGCTATAGTAACACTTACATGTAACGATGTTTTTTCATACTAGCTATAGTAACACTTACATGTAACGATGTTTTTTCATACTAGCTATAGTAACACTTACATGTAACTTAGTTTTTTTCATACTAGCTATAGTAACACTTACATGTAACGATGTTTTTTCATACTAGCTATAGTAACACTTACATGTACCTACGTTTGTTCATACTAGCTATAGTAACACTTACATGTACCTACGTTTGTTCATACTAGCTATAGTAACATTTACATGTACCTACGTTTGTTCATACTACCTATAGTAACACTTACATGTACCTACGTTTGTTCATACTACCTATAGTAACACTTACATGTACCTACGTTTGTTCATACTAGCTATAGTAACATTTACATGTACCTACGTTTGTTCATACTACCTATAGTAACACTTACATGTACCTACGTTTGTTCATACTACCTATAGTAACACTTACATGTACCTACGTTTGTTCATACCAGCTATAGTAACATTTACATGTACCTACGTTTGTTCATACTACCTATAGTAACACTTACATGTACCTACGTTTGTTCATACTAGCTATAGTAACACTTACATGTAACGATGTTTTTTCATACTAGCTATAGTAACACTTACATGTAACGATGTTTTTTTATACCAGCCATATGAATAACTCTCTGCTAATATATATAAACTCGTCTGAAATTTTTTTAATGAAAGAGCCCATATCAAGCATTATCAATATGTTAAACAAGAGAAAAATAACGAACTCGCACATGACAATGATAGACAATACAAAAAAATGAGTAATGACTTTACTGTTAAGCTAAAAGAACTCTGTCATTGTTTTATGCTTTCATCATTTCTATATTTCTGGTTGTTGAGCAAGAAGATAGATCGATAACTGTGCCCTGATGTGGGAGTGCTAATCCCTGTTGACGCCACTTGTCATTAAAGAGAATTGAAAAATGAATTACAAGGAATGAAAAACATGGACTTTGTTGTTCGTCTCTGTATTTGTTCCAGTGGATGAATTGATAGATTTCTGTGTACATAGCTCTTAATCCTAGCCGTCAAAGATCGGAATTGCGTAGTTCAATTAGGCAAAGTAAAGGATTTGTGTTTTATAGTTGTTTGATAGCATCTTGTGTTTACATTATTCGTCTCTTACCCTTTAGCTCCCTGTGGGTCACATGTTCTTCACATGATTATATCGCTTTCACTGCTTTTAGATAGTTTTTTTTTCAGTCCTTTCAATGTTTAACTTATTTATTTTAAATGCCATTTTTATGCAAAGATAACAAATGAAACTAGCGTCAAAAAATGTGAATGGTATAAGCAACAAAATTTTCACATGCGTAAAAAACAATCCCCAGAAGCTCTAAAACCTGTATTAACTTAGTTTACGTAATAGGAGAGACATCAGAGTCGGAGCATACTCAGAATGTTAAAATTCCTAGTATCTACGCAGGGTTGGAGACGTTATCTTTTAGTTTACAACAACAGTAATCTTTCCTATGGAAGTATTCAGATAGCTGCCTCGGCAGTGGAAGACCAGAAACTACCACCACCAATGTCGCATACAACACGGATTCCGTAGATATACGTTATTCCTGAAACTCTCGAAACGCAAGCGCATGGACACATGTTTTCGTTCGCTAAGACGAAATAAAAATCAATTCTCCATAACCGTTTCTACTAGAAATATATGTTATTTACACCAACCGTTTCTACAAGAAATATATGTTATTTACCCCAACCGTTTCTACTAGAAATATATGTTATTTACCCCAACCGTTTCTACTAGAAATATATGTTATTTACCCCAACCGTTTCTACTAGAAATATATGTTATTTACCCCAACCGTTTCTACTAGAAATATATGTTATTTACCCCAACCGTTTCTAATATAAATCTATGTGCTGCACCATATCCACTTCTAATGGAAATCGAACTCAAATATAGTCCTTGAGTTGTTGTAAATGTAAACGTAAATGAACCAGTAATTCTATGTGTATTCTATACAACTTCCCTGAAAGACACATGAGACTTGCAAGGGGGTCACAGATAAACATTTTGAAAATGAATGGGCGATATACCTGTTTGAGGGGGTTCACAAGAAGGTAGTTGATATACACGTGCATGGTAGACATGTTTGAGGGGGTTCATAAGCATGTACATGACACATACCACGGTAAGAGTATGTAAATTAATCTGAAAAAGTCTTGGTGGTTTGTACACGTCTTGGTGGTTTGTACACGTCTTGGTGGTCTGTACACGTCTTGGTGGTTTGTACACGTCTTGGTGATTTGTACACGTCTTGGTGGTTTGTACACGTCTTGTGGTCTATAAAATCTAGGTGGTCTGTAATGTCTTGATGGTCTGTAAAATCATGATGATATGTAACGTCTAGGTGGTATGTAAAATCTAGGTGGTATGTAAAGTCTAGATGGTATGTAAAGTCTAGATGGTATGTAAAGTATAGGTGTTGTGTAAAGTCTAGATGGTATGTAAAGTCTAGGTGGTATGTAAAGTCTAGGTCTTCTGTAAAGTCTAGGTCTTCTGTAAAGTCTAGGTGGTATGTAAAGTCTAGGTGTTCTGTAAAGTATAGGTGGTATGTAAAGTCTAGGTGGTATGTAAAGTCTAGATGGTATAAAGTCTAGGTGGTATGTAAAGTCTATGTGGTATGTAAAGTCTAGATGGTATGAAAAGTCTAGGTGATATGCAAAGTCTAGGTGTTCTGTAAAGTCTAGGTGTTCTGTAGAGTCTAGGTGTTATGTAAAGTCTAGGTGGCAAGTAAAGTCTAGGTGGTATGTAAAGTCTAGGTGTTATGTAAAGTCTAGGTTGTATATAAAGTCTAGGTATTCTGTAAGGTCTAGGAGTATGTAAAGTCTAGATGGTATGTAATTTCTAGGTTGCATGCACAGTCTAGTTATGTAAAGTCTAGGTAGTATTTAAAGTCTAGGTATTCTGTAAAGTCTAGGTGGTATGCAATGTCTAGGTGGTATGTAAAGTCTAGGTGGTAAGTAATGTCTAGGTTGCATGCACAGTCTAGTTCTGTAAAATCTATGTTGTATGTACACTCCAGTTATTCTGTAAAGTCTAGGTGGTATGTAATGTCTAGGTATTCTGTAAAGTCTAGGTGGTATGTAAAGTCTAGGTGGTATGTAAAGTATAGGTGGTATGTAAAGTCTAAGTGGTATGTACAGTGTTGGAGAAAAGTCAACGATTTTTTTAAAGCGCAAATGTGGTCATGTTCTCATAAGAAGGTACTGAAATCAAAAGGTTGAAAACCACTGAATTAATATGTCCTTTAATTGATTCGGCTTTACGTATGTTATTCACCAATCATTGACTGCGCCATGCAGGGGTCAGGGGCAATGAAAGAGCTGACATAGTTGCGAGAAACACTTTTGTTGATGACACAGTACTGAAAGATAAAAGGCTGATCTAATGAAGGCGTGGACTTTGAGGCTGCATATTCTTAGATGAATGCTGAAAATGAGATAGGATCAGGTATGAGAATTTCATCTGCGCTATTTTCTGACCATGATTCACGAAGTGAAAAAAAAATGATGTAGCTGTTTACACCAATGAATCCCAAACAGTTGTGCCCCGTATCCCCCTTGCCGAGTGTGCTGTTTTCTACAGACCTCCAGCATGCTTAATATTTGATTTTCCGAAACATATTACCTTCAAGTGTGTTTTTGACAGCTCACACAGCTCTACTCACTTTGATCGTTCTTTTTGTAGAGTACAAAATTGTAAAAAATGAAGTGCATGTACAATTTGTATTCATAACTTCATTTTTTAAAAAAAGAGTTCATCTCGTGCACCACCAATTTTCATTCTCGTTCACATGGAGCCAATGCTAGTCTAAATCAACCCTTGGGGGTCCATATAGACCACATTGGGAACCTATGATTTAAGCGAACATAAGATTACGCTTTAAGATATTTGCTTGGAAATGTGAAACTCAACAAATCCTTGAATATATTCATTGTAAATATATAACTCAACCAATTCTTTAATATATTCATTGTAAATATGAAACCAATCCTTGATTATATTCATATGAAACCAATCTTTGAATATATTCATTGTAAATATGAAACCAATCCTTGATTATATTCATATGAAACCAATCTTTGAATATATTCATTGTAAATATAAAACCAATCCTTGATTATATTAATTGTAAATATGAAATTCAACCAATCTTTGAATATATTCATTGTAAATATGAAATTCAACCAATCCTTGATTATATTCATTGTAAATATGAAATTCAACCAATCCTTGATTATATTCATTGCAAATATGAAATTCAACCAATCCTTGATTATATTCATTGTAAATATGAAATTCAACCAATCCTTGAATATATTCAGTGCAAATGCGTATATTATAGTGCGTCTTATTATGTGTACTTTCTCAGGCATGCCTGTTAGCAGGATGTAGTCCGTAGAACAGAAAGCTTTGTGCCATGGCTTATAGCTCGGCTGCAATATCTACATTTCTCTTCCTGGTACAACCTACTTCACCAAGAAATTAACATAATCATTGGTCAGATTTATCTGTAAATCTGTTGCTTAATTCATTGATTTTATACCTGGAACATATGCCCTCCAGTGTGACACACAGCTTTCCAGGGATGTTAAAATATTGTTTCTATTCGGGGAATCATAGTTTCGTATGGGTCGGGGGAGGGGGGGGGGTCACATAGATGCAACACTAGCAATACTATTCTCAACCAACAAACGCTTACATCATGAACAATACTATTCTCAATCAACAAACGCTTACATCATGAACAATACTATTCTCAATCAACAAACGCTTACATCATCAACAATACTATTCTCAATCAACAAACGCTTACAAAATTAACAATATTCTCAATCAACAAAAGCAAGAATAACATACACACGTACCCATCATCGACATTCAAACTACTGGCGACATTCAAACTACTGGCGACAATAATGCATGTATATCTGCTGTATTATTAGCTCTATCGCCTTCTCATTTTAGAGAATAAATTGTAAGCATATGCTGATATTATTCATGTGAAAAAGAACGAAATATGCACGCATATGTTGTTGGTCATTATACGCTCCAAGTTTAGTAATGGCGCGCATTCATTTAACTAGTGTGAACAGTAATTTTAGTATTTTAACTACACCTTTTTTTATAAATGTAATTTTCACGGGACATTACAACAATAACACAGCATTAAAATTTTTTTTTGCTTAATTCAGCAATAGAATCGGTTCATTACTTTTACCAACCTTGACATCAATCGAGTTTCATCAGATTCTCCTGGTAAAGGTAATAGTTTGGTTTGACATAATCTTTAACGAACGCCATAGAAATATGCTAACACTGGTCGCATCACTAGTAAATATAATTTGTTTTACGCCATAGTATTCTTTTACGCCATTGTATTCTTTTACGCCATAGTATACTGGGTATTAATCTTCCGTAATCGATTCTGTTAAGTACAACGGTCTTTGATTTGTAAGATATATTTAACAGAAGCAGAAATAAATGATCACTTGGATTACTAATCTTATGTAATCGATTCTGTTAAGTAAAACTACATTTGATTTGTACGAAATATTTAACTGAAGCAGAAATAAATTATCAACTCCTGACTAAAGCGTTAAACCAATTTATGGGTATTAACAGGGTCGGGGGTTGATACTGAGAAATGATAACTTTCAGAAGGGTTTCTAAAAGAAAAGTAAGCGTTTATAGTGATGCATTTATAGTGATACGTTTATAGTGATACATTTATAGTGATACGTTTATAGTGATGCATTTATAGTGATACACTTACAGCATGATATGTCACAAGGTTATACTTTTCTAATTTCCATAACGAAACAAACACACACAAAAAACAACACATATCCACTGCTAATTCAGTAATGTCCAGGTGGATGTGATACAACAAAAAAATAAAGAATATATTAAGAAATAAATATTATCGAGATGTGTACGAATATCCCACGATGAGATGTTGTTAATGTTCACATTATAGCAAGTCTTAGGTTAATGTTCACATTATAGCAAGTCTTAGGTTAATGTTCACATTATAGCAAGGCTTAGGTTAATGTTCACATTATAGCAAGGCTTAGGTTAATGTTCACATTATAGCAAGGCTTAGGTTAATGTTCACATTATAGCAAGGCTTATGTTAATGTTCACATTATAGCAAGGCTTATGTTAATGTTCACATTATAGCAAGGCTTAGGTTAATGTTCACATTATAGCAAGGCTTAGGTTAATGTTCACATTATAGCAAGGCTTAGGTTAATGTTCACATTATAGCAAGGCTTAGGTTAATGTTCACATTATAGCAAGGCAGGTTCTAAACAGGATTCACAACGTGAAAGAATACGTCGATATTTATAGACTTTTTGTATTATATATTCTGAATACATGGAAGCAACTAGAATACAAAGTCTTGGAGATTTAGCAACTAGAAGGTATGATTAAAGTATTCTTCAGCTTAAACAGCAAAATTAAACAGCAAACTTAAACAGCAAACTTAAACAGCAAACTTAAACAGCAAACTTAAACATTTAACATGAAACTTAAACAGCAGAAATAAAATGTCGATTATAACGAACGTTATATATTTAATACATCTATATGTGTTAGACTGAAACGCGCAGATATCGCAGCGTATATTCCGTTTTCCAAACTGTATCCTACTGATCTACTTGAGTTTGAGAATAAGCAAAGAAAAAGAAGAGTTACAGACAACAAGAAGGGATAAAACGAGAAACGATATTAAAAAGTAAAGAGACAGATCCCAGTATTAGAATACGTTTCAAGGGACATTACTACCAATAGTTCTGTTAAAACATCAAGATAACTCCCATAGAAAGTCCATTTGAGAACACATGAGATACAGAACGTGAATCCGACATGAAGATGGATTAATGGATTAGTTGAGACAGCGAGAACATCGTATAATAAGCACACACTAAAGATCACGTTAGCAATGTCATCTTAACCTGTAGCTGAAATCACAGACTTCTAGATGCAGACTGGAGAAGAAACGAGAGAGAAAAACGAGAAGTCAGATTAAAGCTTTCGAGATTTGTATTTACATAAGAATTTGACATGTTCTGTCGGCTCACAGACTTCACGTAAATATGTAATAGCTGGTACACAAGATTTTAAAATAGCGTTTAAATATATGAATGGAAAAACTAGTTCTAAACGGAGCTTACCAACTTCTAATAACCTCATCGGTGTTCAGTCATTATAAGCTAACAAAAACGTCAATGTTAGAGTACTCGCATAGTAGCTGTGTGGAGTACCAGATCAAGGTTTCGACAAAATATTCTTATCAAAAACCTATACACTAATAAATATATCGAGAAACTTCAAAAACTATAATCGATACACGAGCTCGGGACGATCTGTCAATACTGAGGTGAATTAGTTGATTTCTTAGAAATTAATTAAGATCTTGACCTCCATTGTAAAAGATGATTACTCTAAGTATACACTATATATCTCCCATAAACCGCTGTAATCGCTAATTAGACCGTTCAATGCTGCAGTTAGATGATTAATCTGTAATTTTTATAGTCGATTGAAATTTTTTTCTTAGATAAAAAGATTCCAAAATAAGGTTTTAGTTAGCATGTACCTGTATCAAGTCTTTGGTTATCAGAAGATGGAGTTCACATAAATGAACTTTCCTCACACATAATCCAGAATTGTTGACATAAAAAATGTTCTTGTTTGAAGTACCAACTCAAAACTGATTTGTTAATGATGTTTTGTCTCTGAAACCTATCGTGAGATCTGCGCACGAAAGATAATTTGTAGAGGGAACGTAATGTAGAATAATGAATAATGTTTTTGTTTTTTTACTTAGATTCTATGACTGTGTTTATCTCCTTCAACTGTGCGAATTGTGTACGATTTGGTAAAAATTGGTCGACTAGAGAGTAGTTCTCTTTAGAAGAAGAACTTAAAAATTTTGAACTGTGTCTGTATCGTCTGTGTCTGTATCGTCTGTATCTGTATCGTCTGTGTCTGTATCGTCTGTGTCTGTATCGTCTGTGTCTGTATCGTCTGTGTCTGTTGTATCGTCTGTGTCTGTTTCGTCTGTGTCTGTGATCATGCTCCTGCCAACTAGCAGGGTGTAGTCCAGAGAACGCAATGAATTGTATCATTATGTTCGGTGTGGTTACGAAATAACACCTTAAGTCCGACGCATTCAATATCAGCATGATACGTTTGGCCCTCTTTGACCCACTCGTGGGAAAATCAATATCACACCCAACCCTACTAGTTGCCTTTTATGACATGAATAGCTGGTCAGTATTACTATTCTTTGCTGTCCTACTGGACCGAATCAACGTAGGGGTGAATATTAGAACAGTAAACCAGATCCTACGAAGGAATTCTGGAAGAAATACGATGAATATTGTCAAGCGTGCAACATCGTCGACGACAGTTATGGTATAATTACGGCCCGCAAGCCAAATCCATCACATCAAGCTACTTTTTTTTAGTCCACTCTGATCAAATTCCACCCGTCAAGGTACATTTTCTAGTTCACTCTGATCAAATTCCACCCGTCATTGTACTTTTTCTAGTCCACCACCCTGATCACATTTATCCCGTCAAACTAATTTTGTTTGTTCTCCACGTTTGAGCAAATCCATCCTGTCAATCTTCTTTTTCTAGCTCTCCAGTCTGATCAAATACATCTTGTCCAGCTGATGTTTCTAATTCTCCAGTAGGATCAAATCCATCCCGTCAAGATGCTTGTTCTAATTCTCCAGTCTGATCAAATACATCTCGACCAACTGATATTTCTAATTCTCCGTCTGATTAAATCAATCCTGTCAAGCTACTTTTTCAGTTATCCAGTCTGATCAAGTCCATCCCGTCAAACTATTTTTCTAGTTCTCCAGTCGGATCAAATCCATTCCGTCAAACTGCTTATTCTAATTCTTCAGTCTGATCAAATACATCCCGTCAAGTTACTTTTTCTAGTTCTCCCGTCTAATCAAATACATCCCGTCAAGTTACTTTTTCTAGTTCTCCCGTCTGATCAAATACATCCCGTCAAGTTACTTATCCTTGTCTGATCAAAACGTACTGTCAGTGGAATCCCTTTATCTATATCGCATTATTTTTATAACAAATGTATCTATGTAACAACACTTTTCAAAATCCCCAATTCTATTTCTTCTATACTGTTTGTACTGTATATAGAGAATTTATGTTATTACATACATATTTTGTCGTTTCGGATCAAGTTGTTATAACGGAATTCCACTGTATATGAACTCGTACCAGAGCTCGGAAAAGTAAAAACTTGAAGCTAAAAAATGACCTTTTTAAAATTGTTCGGCCTCATAACACATGAATACAAATGCTAAATTCGAACAGTCACTCTAATAGGTTGCCCGTCTCGGATCTACAATTATAAACTTGCCTATGTCTGCTTAATACTACATTATCGAAAATATGTGGTAGTAACATTGTTGTTACTTTTTTATTGTTTGTTTATTGTTTTTGTTTTCTTGAAAAAGTCCTTACGGCTAAAACGTTGAAAGTTTCTTGTATATTATTTGTGTGTTTTCGTACCTGTACACCATAGTCCGATAGTCTGTTTGTCATCGTAAAATCTGCTTTGAGTCGTATCCGCTTTCTTATTTACATGAATAACCTTATCAAACATATCAAAGCTGAAAAAGAGCTCTATGTTGATGACCTAACAATATGACAGAGATATGAGAATGTTGAAAGTGCGGCCAAAAGACTAAATGGAGAGTTAAGAAGACTACACGAGTACTGTCAAACATGGAAGCTGAAAATAAACTGTGAGAAAACAGTCTATACCATCTTTGCCAAGAGGCATAAAGTAGCCAAAGAAAATATCAGTCTATGGTTGGATACACAGAAATTGCCAAGAGAAGAACACCCCACATATCTTGGAATCATACTTGCTCAGCAGTTCACCCTTATGAAGCAAGTAGAAAATGCCAAAAATAAAACACGTAAACATTTACAAATATTTAAAAGACTCACTGGCACATCTTGGGGATCAGACAAGGATACCCTTAGAGGACTATACCTTGGTTACATACGTTCTGCTTTAGAATACAACAGTGCACTCCTCACAACATGTTCCAAGACAAATGTAGAATCTATTGACAGAGTGCAGAATAACGTCCTATGCCTTATTAGTGTAGTAATGATATAAAAACCAACAGCTGCATGTGAAATACA
The DNA here is from genome assembly GCA_034231615.1 of Meghimatium bilineatum. Taxonomy (NCBI): domain Eukaryota; kingdom Metazoa; phylum Mollusca; class Gastropoda; order Stylommatophora; family Philomycidae; genus Meghimatium; species Meghimatium bilineatum. Next base: position 22,323,921 of record CM067322.1, read on the forward strand.
CAAAATTGTAGAAACCCTTGCGATGCGGAGAGATATGGCTTCAATGGAGGCTTATTAAAGAAGCAAAAGAATAAACAAAGATCCTCCTAAAAAATCAATTTGTAGAAAACTGACAACTAAACCACAGAATAAAACAAAGGTCAGTCCTCAGCCATGTCATTGAAATAAAAAACAGCTATCACCTCCCAGACAAGAGACAAGAACTGCAAGGAGTAGAAAAATGTTTGCCACCACACGATCGTTTTAAATTGCCGGAAATCAAAACACAATTAAGAGATGATGCAACGAAAAGTTCCGACCCAGTAAGTCTTATGAAAGCAACACAGAAAACAATAGACACCTACCCAGAACAATGGATTCATGCCTATACTGATGGGTCTGCTTTAAAAGCCATCATCAAAGCAGGTTATGATGTCTATATAGAATATCCAGACAAAACATCTGATGAGTTGTTTGATGCCTGTGGGGAGATATGTTCTAACTATGAAGCTGAAATAACAGCACTAGATGTTGCATTGTACCACCTGAAGACCATATTTGATGCCTTTCCATCAAAAATCCAAAACATTGTGATTTTTACAGACTCTATGTCTGCTCTTCAAGCACTAGAATGTGATGGACATTGTAAACCTGAACTAGTTGAAATATATCACCATGGAAACCAGCTGCTTACATCTTATGAAGTCAGTATTGTTATGCAGTGGATTTATAACCACTAAAACACACATGTTAATAACAAGGCAGATAGACTAGCAAAGGAGGGAGAGCAACAAGAAAATCCATATACAAATACAACCATGCAGATAGTGAAAATAATGTTGATATCTGTGAACAAAGAAAATTGGATGAACAGAAAAGCCATGGAAAACACATCGGAGGGAAATCTATCAATATATGACCAGCCTAAATACTAAAGACAACATTAACTTCTTGGGAAAGAAAGACCTGGGTATCATCTTCCGACTGCGCACACACATGTACAGCTTAACAATTACTTGAACAGAATACAACCACAACACACTCCAGGGTGCCAGCTGTGCACTCATCACGATAAGACTGTTGACCACCACGTTTTTGAATGTCCAGCACTGGATGACATCAGGAAAATGCTTCTCCCTCCGTGGTCACATAAATGGAACACATTATATGGAACAAAATAACAGCTCACAAACACATGCATATATCACACAATGACATTGGGTCAAAGTGCTTTAGCCCATTGACCGCTGGATCAGCAACCAACCAACGTCAATCATATTACACAACATAGAATAGGCCTATAATAACCAAGAATTTTGTCAATTGTGATCTTACCTATTGTTCAAAATCATTACCAAATTGACATAAGATCGTGGCTTGTGAATTGGATTTGCTAGCTTGCACCGCTGGCGTGAAATATCATTGGATTGGTTAAAGGCTTTGCTCGAGTAGATTAAAAATGTGTGCATTTTATTTGTATAGCATGTAACGTAGGAATTTCATTGAAGAGCGCGTTAATTTCACTGAATACGTAGATCAAAGAATATGAATTGTACTGGATCTGATTTTATCTAGATATTTATTATGAGGGAAGCTTTAATTCTTGTTGTTCATTCAGAATTGTTTCACGGTTATTGTGGGTTAACTGTGTTAGACTTGGGGGATGAGTGAATATGTTGCAGACGTGCCTGTGACGTCCTGCCTATCGCAGACGCCGAAATTGAGATGTTTATGTTGGAGAAATAGTTGTGGAGCCATGTAAATTTATAGAAGTCGTTATGGTGTTAAAATAGCACAAGCGAAGAAAAACAATTATTTGAAAAGAAATATATTAGAATACTCCTAAATATTGGCTGGGAATAATTCAATTTAATTAAGTAAATAAGACACGTCCAAGTGCGGATTGTAACAGTGATCATGTTCCAGTTGTGGGAAAGATTAATATTAGATTAAAGAGATTAAAAACTACAAGGGCAGATAACAAACCTAATGTGAATACGCTGACAAATAATACAGAATTACAAGAACAGTATAACATAACAATTCAAAATAGGTACAAATCTGTCAAAAATAGGTGAAATATCTTGGCACCCTGTTAACATCAGAAGGTAGATGTTCAAGTGAGATAAAGAGCCGAACAGCACAAACCAAATCAGCATTCCAAAAAATGAGAACCAATTTTTGCAATGGAAGTCTATCAATGCAGACCCGAATTCGGGTGCTGAGATGTTATATCGAACCGATTCAATTTTATGGATGTGAAGCATGGACTATAAACAAGAAAATTCAAAGTTAATTGGAGGCTACAGAAATGTGGTTTCTGAGAAGAATGATGAAAATACCATGGCCAGCCAAGAAAACTAATGCAGAGGTTCTCATTGATGCTGGCGTAAAAAGATCAATCATATCAAACATTAGAGGCAGACAGTCAAGGTTTCTAGGGCATGTGCTGAGAAGAACACAGCTTGAACACTTAATAACCACTGGAAAGATCAAAGGGAGAAGAGATAGAGGTCGACAAAGAGAAAAGTTACTAGATGAGCTTGTATCGTGGCACGGTAGAAGTTCACCAATCGAGCTTATTGACAACACAAGAGACAGAGAGTCGTGGAGAAACATGATCGCCTACGCTAGTAGGCATGGCACTTGATTGATTGAAATAAGAGAAGACACCAAACAATAATGTTTCTACAACGATAAAACGGACTTATATCTGGCATGTCAACCAAACTGTCCACAGAGCGCGTGTCTGAGCTACGTCCCAGCAGGGACATCTAGCAGGAACATTGCCCTGCTACAACAGACTTCAGGCGGGAGTATGAGAACTAACGCTAAGAAAATATGTATGAACATCATTGATGACTTGGCTTCCATCTTTGATTTTTCAGATTGTTATATAATTAACATAGCGAGGCGACATAATTCCATACAAGCAAATGGATGCACAGTAAACTCCAGCATTGAAGAAAAAAAGTTTGCATTGTTTTTATTTAGGTTTATCTTTGATTACGCAATGTATTTTCAGACTGCTTTTACATAACATATTCTACTGATGTGATTCAAATTGCTGCAGTCTCTAAATACTGGATTCATCAGTGCTGTAAGGTTAGCTAACAATATATCGCTATGTGACTTCAGTATTTTCATCAATAATTTATAATGTGTCATTTATTTGAACATTTCAATACAGCTTGGCCGTTTCATTATTGTACTTGATTTCATGTCAAGCCAACAAATAGACGCACTACCACTACACCGATTTAAGAAAACCTCGACAAAAGTGCATTTTAAATGTTGTGAATAATTCACTTTGTGAAATTGTCGTGGAGCCCAGTGAAATTTGTGAAGCTAAGTAAGATAATTAACAAACTTACAACACATCGTATGCAAGCTCACAGTTTCCATAGCTTGCCGGTTAATCGCAAAGCTTATTCCTCGTCGAGAATTATATAGACTTATTTCTGAACTTATGCGGATAACATGCATTACTGGCATCCAGTCTTTGGTTTGTTGACAATATGTGTGAAAACATGCATCACTGGCATCCAGTCCTTGAATTGCTGATTTGTGTGATAAATTATTCATCAATTATTATTCCAAGGATACTTCGCGTTTTGTGTCATTATCACTTGCCCCCACTACTTGTGACTGTTGATTCTCTCAGCTTTCATTTCTCGTTTGAGCAATTCAAGGAAAACCTGTCCCAAAATGGATATAGAAAAATACTTTGAAATATCTTACACCAGTTCTTTGGTGTATTTCAATGTGACGACGTATTCCTCGTCACAATATGTCACTGCTGTAACGGAGAGTACAAGTAATGAGACTACTGACAAAATCCCGAAGGAAACTGACGGGCAGAGAATTATTGTCATCGCTGTTTTAATGGCTTGTAAGTATATCTTTTTCTTTATCTTCTTCTTCGGTTTATTCAACATCTCCATAATCATCATAACCATTATTATTATTGTTATTCTCATAATCATCAACATCATAACCATTATTATTATTGTTATTCTCATAATCATTTACCATAGTCAATGTTGTGTTTTAATTTCATGTAACAAGTACTCTTGTGAGCTCAAATGTATTATGTCGCTGTTTGGTACGGTTGGCTATAACATATTCTTTTGTGAGCCCAAATGTATTATGTCGCTGCCTGGTACGGTTGGCTATAACATATTCTTTTGTGAGCCCAAATGTATTATGTCGCTGTTTGGTACTGTTAACTATAGCATATTCTTTTGTGAGCCCAAATGTAGTGATATCGCTGCCTGGTACGGTTGGCTATCAATTGTAATAACTCATTAATTGAAATAGAACCAAGATAGTTCGTCGCCTATGTTAGGCGATATAGTTTTATCTTCGACATTTGATTGGTGGTTTTCCTTGCTGCCCTTTACTTATGAAAAGGTTTCAAGAGCTTGTATAAGTCCCTGATGTTTGTTTTATTAATGTGACTGTTGGGTGCATTGTTACTCTCTATGCAGCTTTCTACCCGGAAGTTGACTTTGCAGTCTTGCAAAATCGATGCATTCCATAGACGAAATGGTGAATTTACTCTCACCAGTTCAGATATATGTTTTCAGCACAGTTCGTCACAACTAAGATAATGTTGATCGTTGCTTCATAGTAGGACTAACATATTCCCTACACAATTATGAAACACGTCGCGTAATTAATTAAGTGTCTTCTTCTACAGATGTTCACCTGAATGTTGCCTATATATGTAGTTTTCGTCTCATCTATAAACCTGGTTACCTTTTCTATTCCAATGGTATTTCTCTTGGCCAGAGTTTTTGCCTCGGCATTTCATTTTCAGAACATTCTTGAAGTATATGTTATATTATGTGTCAAATTTTCTGTTTGAATGTATGAGTATCAACTACTGTAGTTTCATTACTTATCTACTCAACTTGATAAATGTGATATCACTTCATTTAGTAAATAAACAAATATTCTCTTAAAGTATATTGACAAAGATATATATTTTTAAACGATTAAATCCCGCCGAAGACGGATGTGTCTGGCCATTGGCGCAAATAAAACGGCAACACAACGCATTTCCATTTTCTGGACTACATCCTGCTGGAAATCTAGTAGGATCATGGTCCTGCTAGATCCAGTAGGAGTTTGAGAATGAACGCAGAAGAAGAAGAAACGATTATATCCAAATAGTAATGTTAAAATATGTGTACTTATTTTACTGAACAACAAAGTATAACCTCCTCTTCTCACATTCATTCTTATGGTTGCGTAAAATCAATGTTCACTTGAGATATAGGACCTGCGGACATCGTTGGTTATCTTCGGTGATCCGCCTGATCCCATACTTGCATTGGTCAGACTGGATATACTTCATGCTGTCAGGTATTGAATAACACTGATTCTGATCAGCCAAAATGGATGACTCAGCTCGTATTTAACTCTTTCAGCAACTTCTCGTAACTTTTTTTTTAGTTGTTCTCGTTACTCTTGGCAATCTTCTATAGCACCATCACTTGTTATAGTTATTCACTTTACTCTCGGCATTCTTCTATAGCACCATCACTTGTTATAGTTATTCACTTTACTCTCGGCAATCTTCTATAGCACAATCACTTGTTATAGTTATTCACTTTACTCTCGGCATTCTTCTATAGCACCTTCACTTGTTATAGTTATTCACTTTACTCTCGGCATTCTTCTATAGCACCATCACTTGTTATAGTTATTCACTTTACTCTCGGCAATCTTCTATACAATCATCACTTTTTCTTGCTGTTCTCATTACTGTCGGCATTCTTCTATAGAATCATATCTAATTTGTTCACAGTACTGTCAGCATTCTTCAATAGAGCCTTAACTTATATGTTCACAGTACTGTCATTATTCTTCCATAGAACCATATCTAATGTTTTGACAGTACTGTCAGAATTTTTCTGAAGATCCATGTCTAACTTGTTCACAGTACTCTCAGCATTCTTCTAAAGAACAATAACTCTTTTGCTCACAGTACTGTCAGCATTTTTCTACAAAACCATATCTAATTTGCTCACAGTACTGTCAGCATACTTTTACAGAACTATATCTCTTTTCCTCACAGTACTGTCAGCATACATTTATAGAACAATATCTCTTTTGCTCACAGTACTGTCAGCATACTTTTACAGAACTATATCTCTTTTCCTCACAGTACTGTCAGCATACATTTTAGAACAATATCTCTTTTGCTCACAGTACTGTCAGCATACTTTTACAGAACTATATCTCTTTTCCTCACAGTACTGTCAGCATACATTTATAGAACAATATCTCTTTTGCTCACAGTACTGTCAGCATACTTTTACAGAACTATATCTCTTTTCCTCACAGTACTGTCAGCATACATTTTAGAACAATATCTCTTTTGCTCACAGTACTGTCAGCATACTTTTACAGAACTATATCTCTTTTCCTCACAGTACTGTCAGCATACATTTATAGAACAATATCTCTTTTGCTCACAGTACTGTCAGCATACTTTTACAGAACTATATCTCTTTTCCTCACAGTACTGTCAGCATACTTTTACAGAACTATATCTCTTTTCCTCACAGTACTGTCAGCATACATTTATAGAACAATATCTCTTTTGCTCACAGTACTGCCACCGTTCTTCTGTATAGCTATATCTCGTTTATTCAGGATATCCTCATGATTCTTCTATACAACTATCATTTTTTTCTAGCTGTTCATAGTACTCTCAGCATTCCTCTATAGACCCATCACTTTCTTTTTCTAGCTGTACAAGGTACTCTCAGCATTATTCTACAGAACCATATCTCCCATCACTTTCTTTTTCTAGCTGTACAAGGTACTCTCAGCATTATTCTACAGAACCATATCTCTTTGATTCACAGTACTCTCAGTATTCTTCTTCAGAACCATTACTTTCTTTTTCTAGTTGTGCACAGTACTCTCAGTATTCTTCTTCAGAACCATCACTTTCTTTTTCTAGCTGTACACAGTACTCTCAGTATTTTTCTATAGAACCATATATCTTTTGTTCACGGTAGTCTCAGCTTTCTTCTATAGCATCATACTCTTTTGCCTCGAGTTTTCTAGAATAATGATTATCTATTGCTTGGATATCTCTCTGGTGTAGGGGTTAAGCCGCTTTATGATCAAGAGGTTGCTGGTTCGAAACCCTTTTCGCGATTCAAAAACGTACTTTTTTTGGAGATCCCTCTGGATTTACAACTGGAATTTACAGCCGTGATTTTCACCACTAGAAGACAGACACTAAATAAAACAATGCTTTCGGATCTTGTTCTAACATGTTCTCGTACATTTCGTTGGCAAGCGTTAGCAAGTGACATAAAGTTTATAAATAGTAACCAACAAAAAAACCTTTTGATAGTTAGAAAAAATGAAGTTTTGATAGTTACAGGGAAAGAGTAATGAAGTTTTGATAGTTACAGGAAAAACACGCGTTCCGATGGTCCAAGACATTGAATTGGTCAGCAATAGGAGTTTCCAAATGGTTTTTGATGATGTACAGATGTTAGCAAAATCGGTCTGTAAGCTTTTTTCCAGTTTCAGCTCTGTACGACATGATGCAACGCTTGAAGATAATAGCATAATGTCGCTGCGTGACACATATGCGAAACTCCCTTCAATAGTGAAGGTATCTTTTAGGAGTGTGACAGTTCGGGTCTGAATGACAGGGGCACAGGTGTAACATTTTTTACGTTTGCAGCTGATGGTGCCAAAATGATTTGGAGCATCAGGCGTGAGATGACTTCGGACTAATAAAACTCTGAGGTTCTTGTCACTTTTATAATTCTTATAACTGCCGGGAATTGAGACAGTGCTGATCTAGAGGCGCCAAATCACCTTGCAACTCAAGTAAACAGGTGTCCTTACTTGACCAACAACATCTCCCCCCCCCCCAATAAAAAAACAATGTGATCTCGTCAAGACATTCAAACTGTGTATTCTCCGCCGAAGACGGATGTGTCGAGAGATTGGCGCAAATAAAACTGCGACACAACGCATTTCCATTTTCTGAGTATATCCTGCTGGAAATCTGATAGGCTGCAAGGGAAATCCAATGAACGCTGAAGAAGAAGAAGACTCACATTATAGTCGTCTGTCATCTTAGCATTCTCCCCAATGTTCTTGAGTACGCTCTACCTGATTCCATCCGGGCCTGGAGCGCCATCGGATGTATTCTTAATAGCTGGTTGCACTTCTTCAATATCTGCAAGCTGGTCTTCTTTGGGCCTAAATTCCGTGACGGATGTTAGGGTATGCAGCATTTCGTTGCTCTGATCTAAATCACTCTGATTAGTTTGTTGAAGATATCTATCAAAGAAGGGTCTGCCTTTCATCTCATCTGATGTCAGTGTCTGCCCTGTGTCGTCCCTCACGCTTGTACTGTGTTTCGATTCTGTTCTCCGTTTCATTGACCTATGTAGTTTCCAAAACTTGTATAATGCTTTGTCCACCGTGACCTCCTCAGTAAATTTTTTCCAACACAACCTTTTTTGCTTATTCGGCAACATGTTTAAAAGACTATTATTATTTTCTTCATTGTACTTTGTACCTCCCGTCTATCACTGAGTGTGATATTTGCTTGTTTTCTAATGCGTTGCCAATCCTTAATCGCTTGTTTTTTTGAGTAGCCATAGAGCCTCTGTCTCTTTAGTCCACCACGGAGGCTGATGGATCTTAGGTCTCACACACTTGCGTTCCCAGGTCTTCTTCCTCAAGTATATATATATATATATATATATATATATATATATATATATATATATATATATATATATATATATATATATATATATATATGGCACGATTTAACCTTTTGGAATCAATGCTCGCCAGTCGTATGCATGATATGTTGTTCCGTTATTTCTCCGATTGTCCTATTTTACATATACTTGGGTGTGTTTTTTATATTTTTTGTTTGTGTTGTTTCACTTCTGACCTTCTAGTTTTAACGCTTCTGGTTTATATTTACATTAAGCTGTGACTGTTGGTTTTCAGTTTTATAGCAGTGAATAATAGGACAGGCACAAACAACATTCAGAAAAATGAAAAATATACTGTGTAATATGACCTTGTCATTAGAGGTGAGAAAGAGAGTTCTGCAGTGCTATATAACCCCTATACTAACATATGGGTGCGAGTCTTGGACAATAAACAAACTGGAAAGTGGGAGATTGGAGGCAACAGAGATGTGGTTCTACAGAAGAATGCTGAGAATACCATGGACTGCCAGAAAAACTAATGTATAGGTGTTAAAAGAGTTAAATGCGAAACGGACCTTAATCAACAATATAAGAAAAAGGCAATCTTCTTTTTTTGGCCACTTAATGAGACAGGCAGGTTTAGAGAACATAATCACAACAGACAAGATTGAAGGCACCAGAGACAGAGGGCGACAACGTGAGAAAATATTAGCCAGTTTGACAACCTGGCACGGCAAAGAAACAACAACGACTTTGATACATAATACTGTGGACAGAGAGCTGTGGAGAGCCACGACCGCCTACGCCACCCGGCTTGGCACCTGATGATGATGAGCAGTGAATATACAATATCATTAATCGAAAACATTTCCAAAAAGGTTTATTTCAATTCAATTGGTAGGCCTTACACTGACCATTGGTCTCGCTACAACCAAGACTCACAATCGTATGTTAGAGTCGGTGATATTTTTCTTGAATCTTTAAATAACTCTTCCTCATTTCTTATGACTGTGTCATATTACACAGTGGGTGTTCCAGTGGACGAAATATGGAAATAAAATGTAAGTTACCACCACTAAAGCAACATTACCTGCCCTATAGCCATCTGTTTTCACCACAAATCTTCTAACATTGTCTGCAGACTATTAACATTTCACCTGCACTTCTTTATGACTGGCAACTGTTGACATTAAAAGCCTCTGTTGGTATAATGTTCTATTGTAATTACCAGATCGTGTTGATAGTTGTTTGATAGATTCACCGCTTATATACATATCACGTGCCAGATGATTCATACATGTTTACCATATCTCGTCCTAGTTGTTTGTTTCCGTTACTTCTGAGTATTGTATTCCAGACTTGGGTGTTTGTTTTATTGGCAAGAAGTTTAACCATCTTGTATCACGTTTTCACTGTTTTCGTAGACTGCTTATGTTAGCTTATCGGGTGTATTGGGTATGTTTCAAGTGTTACATCGTGTGTCGAGTCTAGTAGATTTAATCAATCAAGTGCCGTGCCGAATGGTGTAGCCGATCATGCTATTATATTAGGCAAATGTTATATGTTACGTGTTTTGTTGTACTTGTTGTAATAGGTGATGTTTAACATACGGTGATTGTATTGGATGATGTTTAACTCATGCTGATTGTAGTGAGTGATGTTTACTTATTTTGAATGTATTGGCAAGTTAAAGATAAAGAGAGGTAATAGTTGACCAGGAGAGAAGATGCTAGATAGCCTGGCTTTGTAGCATGTGCGAAAATATGCTTTAAGATGAGTGATTACACAAACTAAACAGAAGACGATTATAACATACTATAAACTTCGTCATTGACTATGCGAATATGAACAGATTTTAACGGATGATTTATATATTATGAGTGTACTGAATTATGTTGTTTATTTTGTGTAGTAGAAAGTACATTGTATTATCATGCACGCACCTTTCAACAGAGGTTCTTGATTAGAAACTAACTTCACAGCACGTGGGGTATTCCCATAAGTGCTTCACTCTCCGTTCCAGCAGCCATCTCAGTGTATGTAGACTCAGAGTCCCGGTCAGGTGTTGATTGCGTGATCTTCGGGGCCTTCCAAATGATTTACTTGTCCTTCCTTCCCCTTTAGATACTCCTATTTCTGACATTCTCTGTATGTGTACGTTCTCAGCCTCATTGACATCATGTTCATCTTGAAATGAATTTATTACTGCCTTGATCAAGTCTGCTTTATCTCTTCTCAGCAGTGTACCGTTAAACACTGTATTGCCTGCCAATAAGTCAGCCTCTGAGCCCAGTGAAACCAGGGCAGTGTATCCATGTTATGCTCGGGACAATTTAGTTTTTTAATACGTCCCGCCATTCTTTTTCAGAATATACTTTTCTATCTTGCGCAGCATACTTTGAGAGTCTGTGAGTATTATCGAGTGTGTTGATGTATCAGTTATCAACCAATTAAGAGCTGATGTAACTCCCTCTATCTCCAACCTCATACTCGATGTGACATTTGGATATGATGAAGATTTCTCAACCAACTTCACGCCGTTTCTGTAGGCAACAAACGGAAAACATGGTAATTGTTATCAAAGATTACGACTACAGGGTCCTCAGGAAAAAACAAAATCACATACGCATCAGAGACAACAGAGCTCGTTATCCCAACGTGGTTGTGGTTCAGCAAATGATGCTATAGCTGTTCGTTCATCACAAGTGAAGATGATCATTTGTAACTTGAAATTTAGTTAGAAACATGTTCTTGACTACAAGTTGTTGGCAAATGGTTAATAAGCCCTATCCTGACCGGAAATTTCTTTGGACAAGCTGGGCATGGAATGACTACTGTTGACGGTGTTTGATTTTCCCTTGACTTTTTAGCTATTCTCCGCTGTTGAGCTGTTGCATTTCTCCTCTTTTCACAAGGTACTGCACCTATTATTCTTAACTGTATCGCTCCTGTAGTTTTGTTTCTTACAGCTGTCTTTCTTTGTATCATGGTTTATGCCAGCGGTCTCTTTGTATCATGGTTTATGCCAGCGGTTTCTTTGTATCATGGTTTATGTCAGCGGTTTCTCTGTATCGTGGTTTATGTGAACGGTTTCTTTGTATCCTGGTTTATGTCAACTGTTTCTTTGTATCATGGTATCATTCTTTTCATTATGATCTGTATCAGTATTTTGCACGCTTGACTCATTATTGCTGTTTTTCTATAGTTGGTACATAGTTGAAGGTCTCCTTTTTTGGCAAGAGTATGTATACTGATTTTTTTCCATTCTCCCGGCCATATTCCGCTTTTTCATATCTTGAAGCATAAAGTATGGTATATTTTAACACCCGCATCTCCTCCTGCTTGTATCATTTCTGATGTTGCTCCGTAGCTACCTGGAGTTTTCCCTTTATTCAGATTTCTCATTTAATGTCTGACCTCTTCCATTGTAGGTTTTTGTTCTTGCTCTAATCAACTGATGCTCTCATTTGGTGATTGTGTGGTTCCTTTATACATTACTATAATATATACTAATAGTTATAATTTTTACTAATATACTTTTTATACTTCTTCTTCTTCTTCTTCAGCGTTCGCTCTCATATAACCACAACGAATATTTCGTGTGATTTCCGCCGGGGAGCGTGAAGTACGTTGTGCTGCAAGTTCCACAGTAGAACAGTGATTATTTGCACCCCAGTTGGCCACTTGTGGTCAGGACGTCCGAGGTCCAGCACATCCGTGTTCGTCATTCCTTTATTTCGGGTTTGGTCTCTAGTCCGTGGCAGCCTGTGTATCTGTCGCCGGGCACGCTGGTGTGTAGTGCCTCTTCGCCAAGACGCTTGTCGAGAGCGTCTATCTGGCACGAGGTGTTCCACCGTCTATGAACCCATCTCGTGCAATTGGAGTACTCTGCCTGTGTCCATCGGGTACTGAACCGTTTCTCATACGCGAGCCTGGTTCCGTATGAGGAAGAACTCGTCTGATGAATTGGACCCTGGCTCGTTCGTCCTCCTATCTGAGGCGTCGTTCACGCACATCGTGAACCCTTCGTCCAAATTCAAGGCTCGTTAGAGTTGGGTTAGGTCTTCTTACTTTTCCGAACGCCCATGAGTGGGTATGGGTCTCTGCCTATAAGGAGCACAGGTAACTAGAAGCTCGCCTCGAGCTAACAGAGCTTGTAGTTGCCCTTTCCTATGAATGTTTTTCTTTCTATTTGCAGTTCGCGCTGCCCTCTGGCGCTGTTCTGCCCTTCATTGTGTCATTGTACACAGTATGACATCTATTAGTCTCTCGACATGCCATCAATCTCGACGTACCTTTTACATTAGCCGCCCCTCCAATGTTCAGCGTCACTGTATGTCACTGTATGTGGTGATGCAAATGGTGTCGGAGATGTTATCTGTCACTTAAGCAGTCAAATCTCTTTCCATCTGATACCTCCACATTCTCGGACACGATACCCAAATGATCTGGCCAGAACCAGCTCGATCTGCTATATTTCTGTTTCCAGGGTGCACCGCGTGGAGGTACATTTGGGATCTTGGTTATCTGCTAACCCTGGATCCTGGATCCGCCTAGAGCAATGCGTTCCCTTTGCACCGCACTGTTTATACTAATAGTCAATGTGAAATAAAGAAAATACGAGAGTATCCAAGACATTTGAAATTCACTCATGAGTTCGACAAGAATGCGGCCTATCCCTATATATGTATATATATCCACTATTCTAAATATACAATGATTACTGGTACATACTTGATTAAAGTAGGGTTAGGGTTAGCTATGTTTTATTTAACTAACCCTAACCCTAATCCTAAAATTATTATATTTCTTCTACTTCAGCGTTCATTCTGAAACCCCTGCTGGATCTCTCCTGTAGCAGTACTACTAGATCTCAAGCAGGATGAAGTCCAGAGAATGGAAATGCGTTGTGTCACCGTCTTATTTGCGCCAATGGCCCGACACATCCGTCTTAGGCGGAATATTATATTTCAAATAATAAAAGCTAAATATAAACTGATAAACATCGCCAAGGGAAATAATAAAATAGGGGGGCACGGATTCCAAACCAGAACCCAATCTAAATACATTATGATTTCCCTTGTCAACAACATGTAATTTTTGTATGCTTAAAAATAATGGTTTCATTGTGAAAGAAGTATGTCTGCGACAACGACTTATTAGTTGTCCTGATAGCTCATTCTACATATAATGCAGCCTTATTCTAACCCTAACCCTAATAAATTATTCTCATATCCTAACCGTAATGGCGTATTCTACAACTAATATGGCTTAATTCTAAACCCAATCATAATAGCTTATTCTCTGATCTTAACCATAATAGCTTATTATATAACCTTAACAGCTTATTACAACTAATTCAGGCTAGCCCTAACTCAAAATCATAATAAAGCTACCCGTAAACACCCCAAAATCCACATCAACCTTAAAAAGAGTCCACAAACCTAAATAGCTGCTAGATTTGACATTCATGAGTTAACACCATCAACCATGAACACCTACTTCAAAACAAATGAAATCAACGCACTAAATAACTACACCAATAGACAAATGTATATACAATATAGAAAAGCCCGTTTACATTATTACATATGACCTATATTGAATGTTATGTATCATATAAAGATTTTAAAAAGAATGGACGGAGTTCATAAGCGAACTCTACGATCACCTTCAACCGGGTATAAACATACAGGATAATGGTGAAGGAACACCAATATTCTCAGAAGAATTGAATGATGCCTTAAGACATGTGAAGAATGACAAAGTTCCTGGTCCAAATAATATAACGTTAGAAGAATTGGAAGCGCGTGGTAATTTTGAAGTAGATCTCATTACAAAATTATTGAATGATATACAACAGTGGTTGCATGCCAATTAATGAGATCAATATGTATAGCTAATCAAATAAGCAAGTGACACATGAATGTGAAGAACATAAAACTATCAGCCTCGTGAGTCAGATGGTAAACATCTTTGTGACAATTATTATAAGAAGAGCAATAAACAAAACCAGAATTTAGCCAGGAACAATATAGTGTCTTAGAGCAGGGGTCGGCAACATTTTGCTAACTGTGTGCCAACTTAAGTTTTCAAATTATTCAGAGTGCCGAAATGAGCGAGGAAACCGCGCTAATCCATTTATAATTAACTTTATACGGGAACCGTGAAGAGTCTGCGTGCCATTTGAAATTGCTTGGCGCGCCAAGTGTTGCACGCGTGCCATAGGTTGCCGACCCCTGTCTTAGAGGGAAAAAGTACCAACAACGCTATGTATATCTTAAGATCACTAATAGAAAGGAATTTAGATGTAAAAGAAAGTATATCTCTGTATTATAGGCTACACTAAAGATTTTGAAAATGTTAGATACAATGATTTTATCCTCATTCTAGATAATCTGAACATTGATAGTAAAAATATAACAAGAATAATGAATACCATATATTGGCAAAAACAGCAGCTATAGGGGTAGACAAACAAATTGGACCTTATCAATAAAACAAAACAAGGTGAAGGGCAGGGGCGTGTACTTTCACGAGATGTGTTCCCCTTGTGCACAGTAAATTGCAAACAAGCGATATTATTCCGAGAATTTTTGCAGATTTGCATAACATAAATCTAGTTATACATAATAAAGTATTTTGGCACCATTTGTACATTAGTTGGCCGGTGCTGTAATGAGATCACGAACAAGATAGAACACGCCAAATCAGCGTTACAAAAATTGGAAAAAAATTATATACAATGGAGTAATATTAATGCATACTTGATCAAGGTGAGTTCGAGTACTAGGATATTATATTCAGCCAATCCTTCTTTATGGAAGCGAAGCATGGACGATAAACAAAAGTGTCCAAGATAAGCTGGAGACAACTGAGATGTGATTTTTAAGAAGAATGATGAAATTGCCATCGAAAGCCAAGAAAATTAATGTAGAAGTTCTCTGAGATGCTTGAGTAAAACGACAATTTATAGCAAAAATTAGAAACAGAGAAGCAAGATTTTTAGGGCATGTGGTGAGAACATCAAAACTTGAACATTTAGTAACCATTCAAAAGATCAAGCGGAGATAAGAAAAAAGAAAAAATTCTGCATGGGTTGTTTGTCACTGACACAAAAAGAAGTCACCAACTGAACTTCTTAACAAGACAAGAGACAGCGAGTTGTGGAGGAGCATGATCGCCTAAATCACTCGGCATGGCACTTGTTGGTTTGTAACATAAATAACTTGAGATATATGGATACCACTGTTCTGGTTGCCAAATGAGAGAACAATCTAGAACAGCTAATCAACATAGTAGTTGCAGAAAACAAAGACAAAGACATTTTCGTAATAACAAGAAGTCAGGATGATGTTTGTTTGTAAGAAACAAAATCCCCCCAGCGTGCAAGATAAAATTGAATTACTCGATACTTTAACAGCTGCACAAATTTAAATATTTGCCAACAACAACAACAATGACATCAGATGGAAGACGATCAACAGAGATAAGAAACATAGTAGGGCATGCAAAGACATTATTCATAAACATGAAGAATATATTGTGTAATACGTTCCTGTCAGTTTGATAGAATATCCTATTCAGGACGTTGCTATCAGCCCAGCATTTTTTGGCTGTTGTGATTTTCTAGGCAATATAAAAACGTTTAGAAGTTTACCATTGTTTTCTGAACCGTCCGGATGCACAATTGCCTGTTGCAGGTTTCGAACTCGGTACCTTGGCCATCACAGACGCGCTCTGTACCACTTCGCCACAGAGCCGGACTTCCTGTTAATAGAGGTGAGAAATATAGTTTCTCAGAGCTATATCGCCCGTGTGTTGCCGGGGCCCGAGAGGAGACCAAAGAATAGCAACACTGTTTACCTTTAACGCATGTCGTAAAAGGCGACAAAGGAGGTTATGGGATGGAGTTGTCTGTCCCATCACATATAGGGTCAGTGACCCACAGCCATGCTGAAGTCGGATGTGTCAGACAGAAAGGCGCAGATATCGCATCAATGCTGTAAACCATGACACAACACATTTCGTTCTCCGGACTACATCCTGCTAATCTGCAGGAGTTTGAGAATGAACGCAGAAGACGAAGAGCTATATAACGCTGATTCGAACATATAGATGCGAGTTCTGTCAATAACAAAACAGGATAGTGGAAAATTAGAGACAGTATAGAAGTGGATCTATATAAGAATGCAGAGATTATCATAGACAGCAAACAAGACTCACAATGAGATGTTGAAAGAGTCGCATGGGAGACAGGGGTTTCTTCAATATTATCAGAAAGAGACTTTATTTTTTACACGTTTTGACAGGGAAAGTTTTGAATTGGGAAACATTTTAGAGTAAAGGTTTAGAATTGGGAAACATTTTAGAGTAAAGGTTTAGAATTGGAAAACATTTTAGAGTGAAGGTTTGGAAGTGGGAAACATTTTAGAGTGAAGGTTTAGAATTGGGAAACATTTTAGAGTGAAGGTTTAGAATTGGAAAACATTTTACAGTGAAGGTTTAGAAGTGGGAAACATTTTAGAGTGAAGGTTTAGAATTGGAAAACATTTTAGAGTGAAGGTTTTGAATTGGGAAATATTTTATAGTGAAGATTTAGAATTGGGAAACATTTTAGAGTGAAGGTTTAGAAGTGGGAAGCATTCTAGAGTGAAGGTTTAGAATTGGAAAACATTTTAGAGTGAAGGTTTCGAATTGGGACACATTTTATAGTGAAGGTTTTGAATTGGAAAACATTTTAGAGTGACGGTTTTGAATTGGGACACATTTTATAGTGAATGTTTTGAATTGGGAAACATTTATAGTGAAGGTTTTGAATTGTGGCACATTTTAGGGTGAAGGTTTCGAGACAACTTATCTCATGATAGTTAGAACAAGCCAGAGAGATTGAGGACAACAACGTCAGTAAATATTTCATAATTTAACTTCCTGGCAAGGCGTTCAATAAGGATCCTGATAAAAAATACCGGAAATCGAAAATCGTAGACAACCATTATCGCTTACACAGGTCCGCACGTCACTCGATGATTATGATGATAGTATAGGACTTTCCCAAAAATGGCGTCACGTTGTTTACTTCCTTGGTTGTCTGCGTAGGCAGACCATAAATATGTATTGATATGCTTGTTGTGCTTAGATATTTTTCACCTCGGAACAGAAGATTTGATCCTGCGAGAGTTCAACTTTAGTTACTAAACATAAATCTAAAATAAACATCACTCCATGCACTCGACGATAATGAATGAAATGTTTATACAATTTAATCAATATTCAAATGTTAGGAAAACAATTTTCTAAAAAATAATAATATTGCCTCCCTTAGATTCTTATTCTGTGATTTATTGCCTCCTGCCCCTGAAATAACTGCTGATATTAGTTGTCTCCCCTATGTTCTATTTTTAGAACTGTTATACGAAGTTAACCTCCCTGTAAAGGTCTGTTTTGTCTACGCCGTCAGTTCTCCTTGGACTACGTTGATTACGTTTCTCTCGTCTAATTTACTTTCCATTTTCAGCTTTGTTTATCTCACTCTGTCCCATTCACATCCTCCGTGTCCTCTATTTTACTCTTCATATATCCGCATTATTTTCTTTCTTAATATTTTCATTATCTTTACTACCTCCCATCTATTTCTTTCTTTCTTCCATTACCCTCGCTTTTCTATTATCTTATCACTGGTAGGTATACCGACCTACCTACCTACTTGTTACCCTTTCCCACTACATTAATCCCTCTTATCTAGATAACCACGAGATCTTCTTCTTTTTCTGCGTTCGTTCTCAAACTCCTACATATTAGCAGGATGCAGTCCGGAGTACGGAATGCGTTGTGTCATGGTTTACAGCATTGCTGCGATATCTGCGTCTTTCGGTCTGACACATCCGACTTCAGCATGGCTTTGTGTAACTGGCCCTATATAGAATGGGACAGCCACTCCATCTCATAACCTCCTTAGTCGCCTTTTACGACATGCGTGGAAGATAAACAGTGTTGCTATTCTTTACTCCCCTTTCGGGCCCCGGCAACACACGGGCGACCACGAGATAATACCCACATAAACAGAATTTACATGAAAAATCAATCCCTCATCTTCATGTTTCGAACAGGGCATACTTGGGCCATTTAAACTACATTAACCCCCGCAACAACCCACGTGTAGATACTACTCGTATCGCAACTGAAGAGTCGAACACCTCATTGACTGCCCTGCCTTCTCAACCGCCAGGGAAATACTTTTTCAAACACACTTAACAATTACAAATTTACTGTATGTATTGCTTAGTTAACTTCAGATGACCTACACTTTTTTAAGACTGACAATGAATTGCCAAGTGTAGATCACCTCAGCAACAATTGGATATCGACAAGAACAACAACTCTCCTTCACAAGCACATCTTCACTTTGTATATATTGATGATGAAATTATCGGTCCTTGCCCTAAAATATTCCCGAGATATACGCGCTATGATTTTAGCAGATCCGGTTGAGAGCATCATCAAGTGCTGTCTCGTAATCGAAGTTCGCCTGCAATGAGCCTTCAACATCATCCGCTTCTTGCCTTGATTGCTCACTCT
Organism: Meghimatium bilineatum; assembly: GCA_034231615.1. Classification (NCBI taxonomy): domain Eukaryota; kingdom Metazoa; phylum Mollusca; class Gastropoda; order Stylommatophora; family Philomycidae; genus Meghimatium; species Meghimatium bilineatum. The sequence goes on from CM067322.1 coordinate 22,343,198, forward strand.
GACAGACTGTTTCTTGTCCAGCTCACGATGTCTCCATCACACTTTTAAATTTGAATAACTTTTGAGAAATCACGGATACATTTCACTGCCACACAGGGATCTATCCTTGGCATATCTCATGATGATTTGTGTGTTTGCTTTATATCCATCAATACAAGATTGTCTGCTTAATTCCTTCTATGAGCTCTTTATTTCTGGTAACTAAAACATAGCGAAAAAATACATCAATACCTACAGGAACAATGTGAAACAACTTTAGAGGAGAGGCACAAAAAATAGTTGCAACAATAATCCATGTGAACAAAAAATACACCGACAATAATATAATATTTTCCTTAATGCCTCTTTATCCGTTAAAATATAACTAAATAAAGCGAAAGACAACCGCGAACTAGATGCCTGTCAGGTGCACTGATAAAAGTGAATAATAGTTTTAGCAAAGTAAAATTACAGTTGCCTCCAGCAAACAGCTAGAGGAATACATGAAAATTACAGTTGGCTCCAGAAAACAGCTAGAGGAATACATGAAAATTACAGTTGGCTCCAGAAAACAGCTAGAGGAATACATGAAAATTACAGTTGGCTCCAGCAAACAGCTAGAGGAATACATGAAAATTAGGAAACAAATAAACTGCCAGAAGAGGGAGGAATATAATGTCGTATTCAGGACAATGTCTGACATTGTCAAATAAAGATACTAGCAAAATACAGTGAAAAAAAATGGGTAATAGAGCATCTAGAAAATTGCACGAGATATACGTTACTACACACTGGCAAGGGGAGGTTGACCACGTTAGAATCTTTGGACTTAGAACTGGATATTGCAATCTCAACTATCACATGTACAATATGCTGAAACTTGACCAGACAGTCATGTGTAAATGTGGATAATACAACTATCACATGTACAATATGCTGAAACTTGACCATACAGCCATATGTCCATGTGGAAAATACAACTATCACATGTACAATATGCTGAAACTTGACCATACAGTCATATGTCCATGTGGAAAATACAACTATCACATGTACAATATGCTGAAACTTGACCATACAACCATGTGTCCATGTGGAGAATACAACTATCACATGTACAATATGCTGAAACTTGACCATACAGTCATGTGTCCATGTGGAGAATACAACTATCACATGTACAATATGCTGAAACTTGACCATACAGTCATGTGTCCATGTGGAGAATACAAGCAGACAGTAGAACATGTGTTCCAGGACTTCCCTCTTCTTGATAGAAGTAAAGAAGAGATGTAGTCCTCCCCAACCAACCAGAAGGAAAACATTGTATGACGATGAGACAAGCTTGAGACATACCTCCATTGAGACACGCTTGTGATAGAACTCCATTTGAGACAAGCTTTAGACAGACCTCCATTTGAGACAAGCTTTAGACAGACCTCCATTTGAGACAAGCTTTAGACAGACCTTCATTTGATACAATCTTGAGACATACCTCCATTTGAGACAAGCTTTAGACAGACCTCCATTTAAGACAAGCTTTAGACAGACCTTCATTTGATACAATCTTGAGACAGACCTTCATTTGATACAATCTTGAGACATACCTTCATTTGATACAAGCTTGAGACAGACCTCCATTTGAGACAAGCTTGAGACAGACAAAAAACAAATTTCATTATAAAATCAAATGATGTTGTGTGAGCAAACCAAGAAGAACAAGAAGATTCCCATTTAAAATCTATTCTACACCGACATCCAGTTATGGTTATATAGGTTTATTGGTGTCACTTCTTTTTTTTTATATGTTCATGTTGTTGAACAGTAATAGCAGCGCTGTCTACACAATTCTTTTCCAAAACAAATATTTGCATTTATGTTTTAACGCTATGTGAATGTTCCTTTCTTGTATTCCCCCATGATACATTAAACACATCATTCCACTATGTCGCTTCCTTTTATAATTCGTTTCCCTGTTTAATAGCACTTTTTCAAATTCCAAATTATATTAATTCTTTATTGTTTGTACTGTATATTGCGAATTTATGTAAATACATTCATATTTCGTGAGGTGCGGAAAGTATATAGCAAGCGACATTGATATATATATATATATATATATATATATATATATATATATATATATATATATATATATATATATATATATATATATATATATATATATATATATATATATATATATATATTATCAAGAGACACGATGGTTTAGAATGATTAACTACTCAATGGTGGAAGTGTTCCGGGTCAGGGAACAAGAGGCAGACCAAGACTACGATGAACACGTGACATCGAAGACCTTCTGAACATGAAACTAAAAGAATGTTGGCAGATTTCACAGAACCGAGAGAAGTACAGAGTGGCAGTGAGGACAACGTTCTATAAAGGACACGTCACATAAATAGCTAGGGCAAAGTTGTTATAATGGGATTCGTCTTCTTCTTACTTCTTGTTATAATGGGATTCTTCTTCTTCTTGCTTCTTGTTATAATGGGATTCTTCTTCTTGCTTCTTGTTATAATGGGATTCTTCTTCTTCTTACTTCTTGTTATAATGGGATTCGTCTTCTTCTTACTTCTTGTTATAATGGGATTTCACCATCATCATTTTCCTCTTGTGCCAAGCTTGGCACATAGGGCAGATGTCATAGCTCTGCATGCTTGTCGATCAACAGCTAGTTGTTCCAGATCGTTCGTTTTCATACCAGCTGTTGTGATTTCTTTTTTCAATAGTTCTTATCAGTGTTGTTTTTGGACTTCCCATTTTTCTCTTGCCACTCGGTGACCATGTAAAGACTTGTCGTGGTATTCTGTCTTCATTAATTATGAGTGCGTGACTGATGTATGCCCAACGGCTTTTTTTAATAGCGTCTGTCGTGTATTCTTGTTTTGTCTCTTCTCTTAATTTCTCGTTTGATTTAAAGTCTTTCCAGTTTGTGTTTGTGATTTTCCTGAGACATTTGTTTTCGAAAGCAATTAGTTTATTTTTAAAAGATGTAGTTGATTTCCAGCTTTCACACCCGTATGTTAAAATCGAAATAACATATGCGTTGAACAGCCGTAGTTTGTATTAATGCTGAGTTTTTTTTTAATCTCCAAATGTTTTAAAGTGAGTTGAATGCACTTAATGCCAGAGCCACTCTGGTCATAGTTTCTGTACTTAAGTCTTCATTTGTTGTTATTATAATGAGATTTGACTGTTACTTATTGTTATTGAAACCACGTTTTACGTTTACATTTTTTTCAGTCACACTCATCGGAAATATGACTTTGATCTCAGTGTTGCTATGCGAGAGGTCACGGAGAATAAAGCGAGTCAACATTTTGCTTATAAACCTGGCATTTGGAGATTTGGCTGTAGCCTTATTTGTCAACAGCACAGAGATTCTATTTATAGCATTCGGTGATTGGGCCCTCGGCCCCGCCGTATGTAAGATCAGTGTCTATGTGCAGGTAAGATTGACAAATGGCTATTCTCGCTGCTTAAATTTTTAACACTTCACTTTAACGATTCCTTCACAAGTAGAACAAGACTTGTCAGCTGAAGTGAATTATTCCATGAAATGAGATGGGTTATGGAACACGTACACAGCACATGGCACATAATCCAATGGCGGTACATTACCAGTAAATAAACAAAAATCAAATATATAAAATACAAAACGAAATAAATATTCAACAATTTTAACTAATTCAAACAACAGTAACCTATTCAGGGACAATTAATTTCTTCCGCCCTTCCTCCTCTTCCCATAAAATTATTACACTGACTATTGTTACAATATAAATTATTACAGAGACTATTATTACACCATAAATTATTACACTGACTATTATTACACCATAAATTATTACACTGACTATTGTTACAATATAAATTATTACAGAGACTATTATTACACCATAAATTATTACACTGACTATTATTACACAATAAATTATTACACTGGCAATTACTACACCATAAACTGTTCCACTGACAATTACTACACCATAAATTACTACACTGACTATTATTACACCATAAATTATTACACTGGCAATTACTACACCATAAATTACTACACTGACTATTATTACACCATAAATTATTACACTGGCAATTACTACACCATAAATGATTACACTGACTATTATTATGCCATAAATTATTACACTGACTATTATTACACCATAAATGATTACACTGACTACTATTACATTATAAATTATTACACTAACTATTATTACACCATAAAAGATTACACTGGCAATTAAAACACAAATAAATTGTTCCACTGTCTATTATTACACCATAAATTATTACACTGACTATTATTACACCATAAACTGTTACACTGACTATTATTACACAATAAATTGTTCCACTGACTATTATTACATCATAAATGATTACACTGACTATTATTACACCATAAATTATTACACTGATTATTATTACACCATAAATTGTTCCACGTACTATTATTTAATTTTTAGAATCGTTCATCTAGAGATCACAGCCTGAAAAAAATGATGATTTATGGAGAACATGATTAGCTGCCACATGGACAGAGGACATCAGAAGATATGGATAATTTCAGATTATCTCCCATAAGACCGAAGAACAGAAGATGCTACAGAGAATTTCAGATTAGTTCCCATAATACCGAAGAACAGAAGATGCTACAGAGAACTTCAGATTAGTTCCCATAATACCGAAGAACAGAAGATGCTACAGAGAACTTCAGATTAGTTCCCATAAGACCGAAGAACAGAAGATGCTACAGAGAATTTCAAATTAGTTCCCATAATACCGAAGAACAGAAGATGCTACAGAGATCTTAAGATTAGCTCCCACAAAACCGGAGGACAGAAGAAGGGTTTTAAAGACACTTAAAACTGAACTATACTCGCACACTTTGTGACTTTTGCTAGTTTACATATATTAATTGGTAACTCAGGTTCTTGATGAATAAGTATTTAAAAAATATTTATTCACAAAGAATGTAAGCTTCAATAGCATAAGTTTATTGTTTCGTTTACAATGCCTGCCGAGAGTATGCTACCACTCACAACACGCAACTCCTTATATGGCTACCACTCATAACACGCAACTCCTTATCTGGCTACCACTCATAACTCGCAATTCCTCATCTGGTAGCTTCACGCTATAATCTTCTAGGATCTCCACACAAAAAAAGAAATGTTATAAACAAAACGTTGTGAGCGGAATTCAACAGTGCAGCAAGCAAATGGATTTACCACTGTTCCAAGGAGATTCCCGTTATGTCAGTGATCACAAGACGTTTTCTGTGGCCTAGCTAAACGAAAAATCTGAGACCACCAATCTAGTTCTAAATGCATAGATAACACTAAGAAGGGCGAGCGGAGCGGTCACACCGGATAATGTTGTCCAACCATGTTCTAAATTCTGGGATAATACTAAGAAGGGCGAGCGGAGTGACCACCCAGGAATATGTCCAACTATGGCTCTCGATGGTATATGCATTCGAGCTGAATTAATGAGGGGTTAATTTGTTCTTTTTCTTGATTATTCCCGTGTTTTTCGTTGACCTATATTTGTATACTTGGAATCACATGCCAAAAACAGCTATGGCTACTCCAAGTATATAAATACTAACCAATGGAAATCATGATAATAATCAAAAACGTAACGAATGAAGGTCTCATTAATTCAGCTATAAGGCCTGTACGGTACAGAGCCATCGTTCAACCCTGTTCTAAATTCAGGGATAACACTAACAAAGGCGACTAAAGCCGCCGCACCAGATTATGAGACTAATATCTACCCACCCACATGGGCTCACTCTCTCTCTCTCTCTTTGCTCTCTATGTGATGTGTCGTTTGCAGAATGTTGTCCTCACTGCCACTCTAAAGCCTCACGGTTCTGTGCGAGCACTCCAGCTTCTTTCAGTGTCATGTTCAGAAGGTCTTCGATGTCGCCTGTCTATTGTAGTCTTGGTCTGCCTCTTATTCTCTTGCCTGGAATTTTCCCCTCCATGATTAATCTTTCAAACCCAATCTGTCTTTTTGTATGTCTGAAATAATTAAGTTTGCGTTTTTTGATAGTTTTGAGAAGCCATTCTTTTATGTTCAAATCTTGTCGGACATTGCGTTACTTCTTTTTTCTGTCCATGATATTTTTAGGACCTTCCCGTAGCATTTCATTTCGAATGCACATATTTTCTTTTCCATTGTCGATGTCATTAACCACGTCTCAAGACCGTATGTTGCCACTGGAAAGATGTTGATTCTTAGTAGTTGTAACTGCTTTTCTGTTTGCTTCTTGCCATAGATTTTCATATTTTTTTGTTTTTGTTTTTTGTAATGCCACTGCTAATCTCTTTCTTATCTCTGACGAGCAATCTCCTGTCGTGTTGATGGTTGATCCTAGATATTCAAAGTTATTTACATTTCCAAATTGCTCTTTGTTAATGACAATTTTAGGAGTAATTTCATCTCTGCTTACATGCAGTATTTTTATCTTGTTTTGCATTGATGAAAATTGTGTGTGCCTTGCTATGATGTTTGATTGATATAATCATTTGTTCTACCTAAATGGGCTGCCAGTCTGAAATGTTCTGTTTTTTTATATAGCGGAGCCTGGGGCCAAAGTATCCACAAAACATCATAATGTTTAGTAATGAGCAATGTGTACGTAAGAAAAAAGTAGAGATGTGTGCAGGTGTACAAGAACCATTGCTTTCAATAGTGAAACGACGAAATCCAGCATGGCTTGGGCATGTATTTAGACATGATTCCTTGTCAAAAACAATACTGAAGGGAGCTGTCAAAGAGGAAAGATGCAGAGGAGGGCAAATACAGGCATGGACAGACATCAAGGAATGGATAGAACAAGATATTTCCACACTCATCTGCATCGCTGAAGATAGAATTCGCTGGAGGATTATATGTGCTGAAGCATCCAATGTGGTAACTCCTACAACTCTGACAGGTTACGGATTTACTGATTGAGAGAAAGGGTTCTGTACCCGATGGGCTCAGGAACAAAAGAGACAACGATTTTAGCCCTGGCCCAACTCTACTGTCAGGTTCTCCTATATCGGAAATACACTTGCAGAGAGAAAGGGTTCAGTACCTGATGGGCTCAGGCGCTATTGGGACAAGGTCGCTCAGCTCGAGAACGCCTTGCTCTCAATCGCGTGGTGTGAGACTCGAACTTAAGTGAGGGGTTCACGATGTCGGTGAATGACACCTTGGCTAAGAGGGCGAAAGAGCCAGGGTCCAACTCTTCTGTAGAGTTCTTCCTTTTAAGGAACCAGGCACACGGATGAGAAACAGTTTAGTACCCGATGGGCACAGGCACAGCACGTCGAATTACACGAGGCAAGTTCATAGACAGTGGAACACCTCGTGCGAGACAGACGTGAGCAAAAAATCGTCTGGGCGAAGAGTCACCACACACACGCGTGCCTGGCGGTAGATAGGGAGGCTGTCACAGGCTAGGGTAGCCAACCCGAATTGTCAATGCATGCCGAAATCGGATGTGCTAGGCCTACAGGGCGCATAACAGTAGCACAACGTAAACACGCTCCCGGCGGAAATCGCACGGATATCCATGTTGATTACAATGGAGCGAACGCAAAATAAACAAACAAACATTGATCGATCGATCGATTGATTGATTGATTGATTGATTGATTGATTGATTGATTGATTGATTGATTGATTTATTGATTGATGTTTGTTTTTTCTATTACATAGATGATCTGTCTAAGTTCTGCTACAAATCTCCTGACTGCCATGAGTATTGACAGATATCAGGTGAGTTGAATACCTGTTCAGTAGAGTCTTATGAATTTAGAACCAAGATTACGCCCGGGGGCAATAACATTAGTTAGTGTCTAGTTCACGATGTGGATAGTACACTAAGAGAAAACAAAACACAGTACATTCTCTCTCTCTCTCTCTTCATTTTGCAAAAAGTCAATATCTCTATATTGATAGCGATGCCTTACTCATTCTCCCACTCTTTCTCGTGCGTGAGTATGAGATTCAATACACACAATCCACCCCACTTCTCTCACTTTCTCATTTTCTCTGACGCACATGAAAGAATAATTCATTCCTATACCTCAATTGTAAAACCCGTTCATTTTTGTTTCTGATGTATTTTTTTTTACTTTTTTTCGGTTTGCTATTTGTATTCTATTATCTTGTCAAGTAAATTGAAAGTAAATAAGTAATTTACCTCTCTTACCCTCTCTATCTCTCTCTGTTTTCCTCACTACAAATCTCTCCATCAGTGGAAGTACCACTTTCATCAAAACAGCAACTGTCTTCTTTTTATTAACTCCCACTTTCTTTATTGTACATCTCTTTCTCTCTAGTTACAATTCTATCTGTCCCTCGGTACAACTGTCTTTCTCCGTTAATGCAGCTATTTCTCCCTCACTGTAACCAATTTCTTCCTCACTGTAACCAATTTCTTGCACACTGTAATTTCCCATTTCTTTTTCACTATAACTCAGCATTCCTTCCTCACTGTAACTCCCCATTTATTTCTCACTGCAACTCTATTTCTATCTTCCCAAATAAAATTTTCCATTTCTTTCTCACTATAAAACCCCCTCCCTCCTATCTCTTCCTCACATTACCCTCCCCCATTTTTTCTCTGTAACTTCTCATCGCTTCTTCACTGCAACTCTCTTTCTTCCTACTTATAACTCCCCATTTCTTCCTCACAGTAACCCCCAACACATTGTTTTTTCACTGTAACACCTCATCGCTTCCTCACTGCAGCTATCTCTCTCTTTCTTCCTCACTGTAACACCCATTTCTTCCTGACTTGCAGCGCTCTCTCTCTCTCTCTCTCTCCGTCTTCCTCACTGTAACTCCTGATGTCTTACTCATTGCAACTCTCTCTCTTTTCCCCATTGTAACTTCTCATGTCTTACTCATTGAAACTCTCTCTCTTTTCCTCATTGTAACTCTATCTCTTTCTTCCTCACTGTAACACCCATTTCTTCCTGACTTGCAGCTCTCTCTCTCTCTCTCTCTCTCTCTCCGTCTTCCTCACTGTAACTCCTCATGTCTTACTCATTGCAACTCTATCTCTTTCTTCCTCACTGTAACTCTCCTTTTCTTCCTCACTGTAACTCTCCTTTTCTTCCTCACTGTAACTCTCCTTTTCTTCCTCACTGCAGCTCTCTTTTTCTTCCTGACTGTAACTCGCTCTCTCTTTCTTCCTCACTGTAACACCCATTTCTTCCTGACTTGCAGCTCTCTCACTCTCTCTCTCTCCGTCTTCCTCACTGTAACTCCTCATGTCTTACTCATTGCAACTCTCTCTCTTTTCCTCACTGTAACTCTATCTCTTTCTTCTTCACTGCAGCTCTCTTTTTCTTCCTGACTGTAACTCTCTCTCTCTTTCTTCCTCACTGTAACGCCCCCCCTTTCTCACTCATTGCAACTCTCTCTCTTTTCCTCACTGTAACTCTATCTCTTTCTTCCTCACTGCAGCTCTCTTTTTCTTCCTGACTGTAACTCTCTCTCTCTTTCTTCCTCACTCTAACCCCCCCCCCCACCTTTTCTCACTCATTGCAAATACTCTTCTTCCTCATCGTGCTTGACTCAGTCACTGAAAGTCTCTCTCGCTATTTCTCTTACACAGAAATTTTCTTTCGTCCTCATTTTATCTCTCTCTTTTCTTCACTGCAACTTTCTAATTCTCCCTCATTGAAGGTTTCCGTCTCTCTCAATTCAACTCTACCTTTCTACATTAATAAAACTTTCTTTTTCTCCTTCACAGTAACTATCTCTCTCTCTCCTTCACAGTAACTATCTCTCTCCTTCACCGTAACTATCTCTCTCCTTCACCGTAACTATCTCTCTCCTTCACCGTAACTATCTCTCTCCTTCACCGTAACTATCTCTACTTCACAGTAACTATCTCTCTCCTTCACAGTAACTATCTCTCCTTCACTGTAACTATCTTTCCTTCACCGTAACTATCTCTCTCCTTCACCGTAACTATCTCTCTCCTTCACCGTAACTATCTCTCCTTCACTGTAACTATCTTTCCTTCACCGTAACTATCTCTCTCCTTCACCGTAACTATCTCTCCTTCACCGTAACTATCTCTCTCCTTCACCGTAACTATCTCTCCTTCACTGTAACTATCTCTCCTTCACTGTAACTATCTTTCCTTCACCGTAACTATCTCTCTCCTTCACCGTAACTATCTCTCTCCTTCACCGTAACTATCTCTCTCCTTCACCGTAACTATCTCTCCTTCACTGTAACTATCTTTCCTTCACCGTAACTATCTCTCTCCTTCACCGTAACTATCTCTCTCCTTCACCGTAACTATCTCTCTCCTTCACCGTAACTATCTCTCCTTCACCGTAACTATCTCTCCTTCACTGTAACTATCTTTCCTTCACCGTAACTATCTCTCTCCTTCACCGTAACTATCTCTCTCCTTCACCGTAACTATCTCTCTCCTTCACCGTAACTATCTCTCCTTCACCGTAACTATCTCTCTCCTTCACCGTAACTATCTCTCTCCTTCACCGTAACTATCTCTCTCCTTCACCGTAACTATCTCTCTCCTTCACCGTAACTATCTCTCTCCTTCACCGTAACTATCTCTCTCCTTCACCGTAACTATCTCTCTCCTTCACCGTAACTATCTCTCCTTCACCGTAACTATCTCTCCTTCACTGTAACTATCTCTCTCCTTCACCGTAACTATCTCTCACCTCACTGTATTTATATTTCTCCTTCGCTCTATTTGTGAGCGAAATAGAACATTATAATATATACATCTCTAGATTTTTTTCTCTTTTTTTTTAAATGTGGCATCTATATGTTTGTGTGTGAATGTTGGTGTTTGTGTGATATCTATATATATGATTGTGTGTGTGTGTGTGTGTGTGCGTGTGTGTGTGTGTTATGCATGTAAGTGTATCTGTATGATGACCCTGTTTGTAGACTGTCGCCATTCGTTCTCACATCAATATCTAATTACCACACGTGATTAACCACTGATGCTGCTGATTGGAACGTCGAACTCGTTCTCACATTTCGATTGGCTAACGAAAAACATGTTAAATTTTAATTGGCTCACGACATAGGTTATTTAGTTCTGATTATATTTCTTAATTTCTTGTTTATTTCTGATTGGATCGTTGATACGTTGTAAATGTGATCATACTTCCGCTTAGAACTACGGAAGGCAGATGACTGATCTAGTATGCAGCGATAGCTTATAATTGCTGTACAAATGTAGCTATATATAATTTTAAAAATATCCCTTGTTCTACTGTCAGACATTGTGGCGGTGTGATATAGAGCGCGTCTGTGACGATCAAAGCACTGGGTTCACATCCGCCACAGAAAATTGTGTATTCGAACGTTCTTCTTCTTCAGCGTTCATTCTCAAACTCTCGCTAGATCTCCCTTGTAGCAGGACCATGGTCCTACTAGATTTCCAGCCGGATGTAGTCCTGAGAATGGACCTGCGTTGTGTCACCGTTTTATTTGCGCCAATGGCCCGACACATCGTATTCGTCTGGATCCGAACATTCAGAAAGCAATGACAAACTACTAAAGTATTTATATTGTCTATAACATTTATACTACCAAAAAATGTTAGGTCTTGAATGGGATAGGCTACCATGTTCCTGAATCTAGGTAGAATTATTTTTATTGTTCACCATCGATATGAAACTATCTTTCCGAATTACATGTCAATAGATTGTGCTTACAACTCGGTCTTACATTTCTAGCTTACAATTGTGTTAACTTTAGACAGACAGACGGACAGAAAGATAGATAGATGGACAGGACTGATTGGATTAGATTTAGATTAAGAATAAGATTCAGATTAGAATTATAATAGATTAAATTAGATTAAATTAGATTATATTAGCTTAGATTAGATTAGCTTAGCTTAGCTTAGATTAAGAATAAGATTCAGATTAGGATTATATTAGATTGAATTAGATTAAATTAGATTATATTAGCTTAGATTAGATTAGCTTAGCTTAGATTAGATTCGATTAGATTAGTTTAGCTTAGATTAGATTAGATTAGATTAGATAGAACATACGATAAGATAAGATAAGATAAGATAAGATAAGATAAGATAAGATAAGATAAGATAAGATAAGATAAGATAAGATAATGTTAGAAATGGGAGTATCTAGAGGGAAGCATAGGAAAAGTAAATCTTTTGAAAATCCCCCAAAGATCACACAATCAACGCCTGACCGGGACTCAGAGTTACATAAACAGAGATGACTGCTGTAACGGAGAGTGGAGCAGTTATGGGAATGTCCTACGTACTGTGAAGCTATTTTCTATTCAAGAATCAAGATAAGATAAGATAAGATAAGATAAGATAAGATAATATAAGATAAGATAAGATAAGATAAGATAAGATAAGATAAGATAAGATAAGATAAGATAAGATAAGATAAGATAAGATAAGATAAGATAAGATAAGATAAGATAAGATAAGATAAGATAGATTAGACCGACAGCCAGGCGGACGGATGCGTGAATAGATAGACAGGCAGACAGATAGGCAGGCATCTACGCAGGCATACAGACAGACCAGACAAGAAAGACAGACAGGTGGAAACTGTGGGTGAATAGGAAAGTAGCTAAATAGTCTTACTAGCCTTGGACGCGAGCATATGGAAGCAATCATCACAGATACTACTGATACGAGAGCCAGTATACTTGAGAAACTCAAAATTCAGTAGACTTCTTGGGATGCACCCTAAGAAACCGAACGGTGGTCTATTAGATAAGGCAACAAGTGTAAAGTAGAGAAGACGAAATGATATGAGAATACCAAAACAAGGAGAAATATTAAAGGAAGAGAGAGAACTTGACTCTCATTGACCACAAATCAAAAACATATTACTTTTCTAGTACCACACCGCCGGCTTTTCAGAACCCACTAAAGAACGTTGTCACGTGTGACAAACAAACTCATGCCAGCAGGTCCCGGAAGATGTCAATAAATCAGGGGAACATTGATTAGGGTCAGGAGAATTGCACAGCTTGTGTAGACTCTGAAACAGAACAAGACGTTCTTGGAATACAACAAACTAAAAACATGAATCCTGTAAATTCTTTTTTTAAAAGTCTGACAGAATATCCTATTTTAGACGTTGTCGTAAATAAAACATTTTTTGGCTGCAGTGATTTTCAATTTATTGTGTTATCGGTGGCATATGTGGACACTGTCTTAAGTACAAGAGAGAAAGCTTACTGCTTGTGAAATGAGATTTGTAAAAGAAAAGCAGAAACTATAATAAAAATGAATCTTGTGAGGAATGAAGAGATTACAAGAACTGTTCGTGCAAGGTCTGTGGTCAAATATATTGAAAAACAGAGACTAAAATGACTCGGCCACTAAATGGTCTCTTTCGCGTGGTCTTTTTTCCAAAAAGAAAACACATTTTCGGTCTTGTATGGTGTATCACTAAGTGATAAGAAAGAACCCATATGTCCAGCAACAAGAGCATACATGAGAATAGAAACAGTAGAAGGCAAAGGATGACAAAGAAGATGAATTCTTTTTTACGTTCGTTCTGATACTCTCACTGGATCTCTCTTATATCAGGACAATGGCCATACACGATTTCCAGAAGGATGTAGTCCAGAGAACGGAAGTGTGTTGTGTCGCCGTTTTATGAGCGTCAATCATGCAACAAATCCGACATAATGATATGATAACACAGAGTGTCTGCGAGCATGCCTGTATTCTCAGTGACTCCGTGAACATGATTGTGAAAGTTCAGGCGAGGTACGTTCGAGAACAGTGGCTGGATGCAGTGAATAATTCCTGTGTGCGTACAGTGACTTTTATTTTTGTGCCGGGACACGCGGGAGTCCGGGGTAATGAGAGAACAAATAGGTTGGCCGCCCACGCTGCTACTACGGCTGTTGGTGGAGCGATGGATCGGGCAGACATTTTGAATGCCCTACGGGAAAACGCACGAAAACATGACTGTACAAGTGACGATGACTCTTGTTCCATGATTAGAATAAAGGAGCTTGGTTTGAAATGTGGTGTCGCTAGAAAGGAGAGTTTTCGTGGGCAAGAAAGAATGATTGTCAATCAACGACGTACTCGGACCATCAGTCAATGTGTAATGGCGGATACACTCAAGGTCAGATTTGAGCACCTATGGACTTGTCCAGAGTGCAATGACGATGATCCAACGACTAACTAACATCCGACGTAATGTTGGTAACTAACACATGCAATGTTTTTTTCGCCTCCACTGAACAGTCGACGTCTGTATCGATAGTATTGTTGTACAAGACAACTGGTTCCAGTTCCTACCCGCTGGTCAACATATTCAAAGCTACATCGGTCATGGATGTTTGACCATTTGTTGCTGTGTTGCGTCTCTGTTGACACAGCCACTGATGTCCACTGTGTATATTTAAGACGTTAACAAGGTTCTGAGATATTACAGTATTACAGCAAAGCAGACGGTTGCATGTACCATAGCACGAAAACCGTTCATTCGGTTCAACTCTGTGACACCACAGAAAAAAAATGAGAAAAGACGAAAGATAGATAGATAGATATATAGATAGATAGATAGATAGATAGATAGATAGATAGATAGATAGATAGATAGATAGATGGATGGATGGATGGATGGATGGATGGATGGATGGATGGATGGATGGATGGATGGATGGATGGATGGATGGATGGATGGATGGATGGATGGATGGATGGATGGATGGATGGATGGATGGATGGATGGATGGATGGATGGATGGATGTAGTTTTTCAAACCCAGTGATTCGCAGCCTTTCTTTACCCGTAGTTTATATTCAGATCAAATATATTCTAGTACTCATCTAATACCTTAATACTGTTTTGCAACTTTCTAAAATAATCAGCATAATTTCTCTTGATATGTATCGTTTGAATCAGTTCGTACTGGCAGGACCGTAGATATGAGTATCTTAAGGAGGAGGGTTTTATCTCAAATATTTTTTCAAACCGTCATTTGGACGTTTAATAAACGTCACTGTTTGACGAGAAATTGGAAACCTTCATGGAAACAAAAAGCCAAATGTGGGATTTTTATCGACCTTTTGGCGACTAGAAGTACTAAAAATCATGTTAGATTCTCTGGGGGGGAAGGGGGTGGAACACCCCAATTCTTCCAACCCCCCCCCCCCTAACTATAAGCCTACATACCGGATACTTAAATTAATATTATTACTTCCATTATGTACACACAATCTTAACGTAGCTGTTTGAAACGCGAAGTTTCGTGACGAATAAACTTTTCATTGTCTTTGTCAAATAAGAGATTTGGATGTAGTTTCGGTAACTACAGCTACTAAATGTACACAGTCCCTCTAAATAACGTGCGTTTGCCTAGAGCATATATCACCATTATCTGCTCATATTCTCTTCCTGCTGTTTGCTCATTCTCTTCTGTTCCTGCCGTTTTTTGGCCTCTTTCTCTCTCCCACCTGATCCCTCGTACCATCTCATTTTGCTCTTCCCTTACATCATGATTGCTTGTCTGTAGCATTCATTCTCTGTTGCCACTTTTGAGGTGAGTATTTTTATTTTATTTTAATGTAATTTACTTGCTACCATATCTTTTCCTTTGTTCATCTCACATTCTTCAGTCTACTTTCTCCTCCCTACTTACTACTAACTCCTCCCCATACGTTTTTCTCACCTGTCATGCTTCCACATCTTTTCTTCCCTCATTACCTATCTGCTATTGTCCTCATTATAACCCTATTTGTCTCCATGTAAGACTTGTTTTATTGTGGTCATTTGTTTGTCCTGATGAAGGCTTTATAGTCGAAACGTCGTCTGTCTCTGTATCTCGTTGTTAAGTTGTTTTATGTTTCATTTTGGTAACACACCTACCTATTTTTGTATTTCTTGACATTTTACTAACTTCAGCTGTATTAACTGTAGCTTTACTAACTTTAGCTGGTGCAATCACATATCATGTGCCTACTTATTTTTTTCCGGAATGTGGGCGAAGTTTTATATTATATATAGATTCATTCCAAGTTTGCTGTAGTGTGTGCATTTTTTGTGTCGTCAATGAAATTACGTCACCAGCAGACCGTGTTGCCAGAAAAACAATATGTCTAAGTTTAGCGGAGATTATATTATGCAACGTTTTAATGTCACTAATGTGCATCGGAGGAGAAGGGATGACTGCGGACTTCATTGGTAGTGTTAGATTTAATCACCCACCCTCTATCCTAAACTCTATTCAACACCAAACCTACCCCCTCCTAAACTCTATATTCTCTGTCTCAAAGGATACAGAAGCTGTATCCTTCCTTTTTTTAAATTGATCATTGGTTCTGTCTCCCTTAAGATAGCGATTAATAGAGTTTATGAGGGAGAGGGGTGTTAGGGTTAGGATTAGGTCCAGCGATAACCGTAAACTCCATGATCGTTCTTTCTCCTCCGATGATCATTCGTGGCATTAAATCCAGAAATAATATAATCTCGGCTAGAATTAGCCTTTTTGTTTTTCTGGCAGTACTGTCTGGTTGTGTAATGAAGCGGCAAGGTGACGTCACAAACTACTAAAAAATTACGATGGGCGCACATTACTGTGAGCGCGGTAGGCACATGATATGTCATTGAGCACTTTCGTTTGATTAATTTTAGCTTTATTAATTTTATATTTACTGACTTTCGACTTCCTAACTGTCGCTTCATTAATTTTAGCTTTACTAATTTTAGCTTTATTAACTTTTATCTTTACTAACTTTCGACTTGCTAACTGTCGCTTCATTAACTTTAGCTGTACTAATTTTAACTATATTAACTTTATCTTTACTAACTTCATGGATCATATCTTCTGTTTTGTTCGTTCGCAAGCTTGTATTGTTTAGCAGGATGTGGTCTGGGGAATGAAATGTATTGTGCGATAATTAATATTTTGGTTACGATCTACGGTATTCGATCTGATACTTCAATTTTTCAGTGATTTTTTTACGTCTCTTTGGCCTATGGGCTGGAAAACTCTACCTCCAAACATCATTAGTCCCCTTTAGGTTGGTTGGTAGGTCACTGTATTGATATTCCTTGATTCGTTTTTCGTCCACTTTAACATCCTCGACAACACTCGGGCGAGAGAGTTCTAATCAGCGTAGAAACTAGTCATTATTGCGACCTAGAAAAACACTGGCTATTTCGGATGTGGTGCCCTGGGGATTGCGTTTGGCGCTCCTAACTAATAAGGCCGCATAGGCACTACTTCTCACTCTTATCCTGCATACAGTTGAGTTTAACTTTCTTGATAAAAATGGTATTTCTACTGTAATCCTAAGAAAAGAATAATTTGTGTCGTGGTTTACAGATTAATCGCTATACCTACGACTTCCTATTCAACACAAGGCTTTGTTATACCACTAAATCTTCTAAATGGCGTGGTACCCAATCACACGACACGCAAAAATAAGTAGTAATCTCTTACAACGTGCATAAATTGTGACAAAGTATCACTATTTCTGACCATTATCACTATTTGTGACAAAGTATCACTATTTCTGACCATTATCACTATTTGTGACAAAGTATCACTATTTCTGACCATTATCACTATTTGTGACAAAGTATCACTATTTCTGACCATTATCACTATTTGTGACAAAGTATCACTATTTCTGACCGTTATCACTATTTGTGACAAAGTATCACTATCTGTGACGTTTATCACTATTTGTGACAAAGTATCACTATTTCTGACCATTATCACTATTTATGACAAAGTATCACTATTTGTGACCATTATCACTATTTTGACAAAGTATCACTATTTGTGACAAAGTATCACTATTTGTGACAAAGTATCACTATTTGTGACAAAGTATCACTATTTGTGACAAAGTATCACTATTTGTGACAAAGTATCACTATTTGTGTCGTTACGAGTGAATGACACATATGACGATGTCCATACTTTCACATGGGTCTGTTGCAAAGAACACAGTGCTGTACTTAGTAATGAAAGACTATGTATACTTGTATCGAATGAATTAATAGGCTGGGATTCGACACTGGATAAAAGCTACGAGACAGCTTCAAGAGCGTCTACTTGATTTAGACATCGTTGTTAATGACACATCAAGACTTAGATTTGGAGACTTGTGTATTAAGTAATAAAACTGCTATGACCTGAACAGACACGATCATAGCACAGCCGATGCCACACATCTGGCTTTAGAACGCAAACTCGAGCTCCAATCACCCCTACGCTTAATGGCAAGAGTGGATCACAAACCACCTGGGGAAAGACAATAGACAATACAACTGCACGCAAGCAGGACAGAGTGAAGGGAATGTTTAACCAGCGAGGCAGTAGAATCATCAGCATGTATACTCTTCGCCATCTTCTCGGAAAAACTTGGAACATATTGTTCGGAGAACCAGTGCAATGATGTCAGTTCACAAACATATACCAAAAAATTCGCAAATGTCTTCCATAAAAATAATGGTTTTTCAAGAAAGAAATAACTGACCTTCCCGAATGCTTCCATTCTTACACGTCTAAGAGGGTCTCATTTAACCTTGTAAAGGGTCGCAAGGCCCTGCGGGCTACGGGTTATTGACTCCTCGCACAAGATAATTCCCAAATTAGATCACAGAAAGGTTGACATAGGAAAGAAATAAAATAATGCATTACGTCTAATGCTCTGGCTCGAGTACCTTCTTCAGAACCAGATGAGATCACTTTATTGTGGTTTAAGTCATCTGTGAGATTAACTTACATCGTTCTCTGCGCTCTTTAAACTCGCCAGTAATTTGCAGGTCCAAGTCCCGCCAACACAAATCATCGTTGCCATAACAAAATTATCACAACACGTTTAGTCTTCACATAAAGCAAAGATATTGACACAGCTAGAGAAAGTTTATTGTGTCTATCTCTGAAGTTTTGAAGAAGTGCAGGAAAACGAGAGAAAGAATGCAGCACAGAAGAAAGAGAAAAGTCAAAGATTATAAATCTGAGGAGCATGTCAAAGATGAGTTAGGGATTTTCGTAACGTAGTGGTTAAGCTATTCCACAGGAAATTGAAAGGAAATAGATAAACATGCAACTTTTGATAGCATATATCCTTTCTAACAATACGTGTTGTATCGTAGGCGTGGTTGGTTGTGGGGATTTGTTGATGCATAGTTTGTATCGTTGGAGTGGTTGGATGAGAGGATTTATGGATGCATGGTTTGTATCGTTGGAGTGGTTGCTTGAGAGGATTTATGGTTTGTATCGTTGGAGTGGTTGCTTGAGAGGATTTATGGATGCATGGTTTGTATCGTTGGCGTGGTTGCGAGAGAGGATTTATTGGTGCATGGTTTGTATCGTATGCGTGGTTTCTTGAGAGAATTTATGGGTTCATGGTGTGTATCGTTGGCGTGGTTTCTTGAGAGGATTTATGGGTGCATGGTTAGTATCGTTGGAGTGGTTGCTTGAGAGGATTTATGGATGCATGGTTTGTATCGTTGGCGTCGTTGCTTGAGAGAATTTATGGACGCATGGTTTGTATCGTTGGAGTGGTTGCTTGAGAGGATTTATGGATGCATGGTTTGTACCGTTGGCGTGGTTGCTTGAGAGGATTTATGGATGCATGGTTTGTATCGTTGGCGTGGTTGCTTGAGAGGATTTATGGATGCATAGTTTGTATCGTTGGAGTGGTTGCTTGAGAGGATTTATAGATGCATAGTTTGTATCGTTGGCGTGGTTGCTTGAGAGGATTTATGGATGCATGGTTTGGTCCCCGAAGGGAGGCATGCAAAAATAACAGTAGCTTATGATTATATCATATGCTTCTGGGCCAACTATTTTCATCATACTTCTAACTAACTTGTTGATTCATTCGCAGTTGACGGTTCATCCGACATTTCCCGCCACCAAGGAGTTTACCGTAAAATTACATTGGAGCAATATTCGTTGGCCAGCATCTGTTAATGACTTGATAGCTGACAATAATCAGAAATTGAGACAAGACGGGGTGCAAAGAGAACGCATTGCTCTAGGCGGACCCAGGGTTAGCAGATAACCAAGATCCCAAATGTACCTACTCGCGGTGCACCCTAGAAACAGAAAACAACAGCTCGAGCTGATTCTGGGCAAATCATTTGGGGATCGTGTCCGAGAATGTGGAGGAAGCAGATGGAAAGAGATTTGACTGCAAAAGAGAAAGACAATATCTCCGACACTATGTGTATCACCACATACAGCCATACACTGTCGACATACAGTGACGCCTGTAAGTCCAGTCAGAACATTGGAGGGGCGGCCAATGTAAAAGGCACGTAAACGTGGATGCATGGAAAGAAACAAATATATGTCATAATGAGTACAATGGCATAATGAAAGGGCAGAACAGTGCCAGAGGGCAGCACGAACTGCAAATGAAAAGTGGAAGTTCCTAGGAAAGGGTAACTAGAGGCTCTGTTAGCTCGAGAAGAGCTTCTAGTTACCTGTGATCCTTAAAAGCAGAGACCCAGACCCAATTGTAAGAGCTCGGAAAAGCAAGAAGACCTAAACCAACTCTAATGTCGAGTCTTCCTATACCGGAAATATGCTCGCGAAGAGAATTGTTTCCGAACCTGATGGTCTTAGGCAAGAAGGGGACAACAATAGCAGTCCTGGCCCATCTCTACTGTCAAGCTTTCCTATACCGGAAATACTCTTGCAGAAAGAAAGGGTTCAGTACCTGATGGGCTCAGGCACAAAAGAGACAACGATTTAGCCCTGGCCCAACTCTATTGTCAAGCTTTCCTATACCGGAAATGCGCTTGCAGAGAGAAAGGGTTCAGTACCTGATGGGCTCAGGCGCTATTGGGACAAGGTCGCTCAGCTCGAGAATGCCTTGCTCTCAAACGCGTGGTGTGAGACTCAAACTTGTGCGAGGGGTTCACGATGTCTGTGAACGACGCCTCGGGTAGGAGGGCGAACGAGACAGGGTCCACCTCTTCTGGCGAGTTCTTCCTCATACGGAACCAGGCTCGCGGATGAGAAAAGGTTCAGTACCCGATGGACACAGGCAGAGTTCGTCCAATTGCACAAGATGGGTTTATAGACGGAGGAGCACCTTGTGCCAGATAGACGCGCTCGACAAGCGTCTTGGCGAAGAGGCACTACAGACCAGCGTGCCCGGCGACAGATACACAGGCTGTTACGGACTAGGGACCAAACCTGAAATAAAGGAATGACGAAAACGGATGTGCTGGACCTCGGACGTCCTGACCACAAGTGATCAACCGGGGTGCAAACAATCACAGTTTTACTGTGGAACTTGCTGCACAACGTACTTCACGCTCCCTGGCGAAAATCACACGAAATATTCGGTGTGGTTATTTGAGAGCGAACGCAGAAGAAGAAGAAGAAGAGATAAGACATGGATTTAATCCATGAAGGGGGCACAGCAGAACACACAACATAGAAGATATAACTGTACAGACACATGTTCGATGGCCGTTAGCTATAAGAAAAGACCCGATATACAGTCATATTATCTACTAGAAGTATAATGTAGCATGCTAGTTCACTAGTGTAGCATGCTAGTTCACTAATGTAGCATGCTATTTCACTAATGTAGCATGCTAGTTCACTAATATCACTAGTAGTCTCTTTGGGTCTTCGAAGTATGAAAGTACACTCTGGAAAATGTATCCCATTGCACATAGGATGTAAGAGCTAATTGCTTTTAATTCATGAAGATCCATACAACAACAACAACAGGCACATGAAAAATGTACACACTCACCACCATCTAACACAGCGAAGAAAGAGAGAGAGCTCACATACCCGGAGAAGTAAGTGAGTAAGTAAACACGCTGGTTTGTCTGATATACCACGGGTACAATGAACAGATCTTTCTCTAGCAAAAAAAATCAATGATAGATTATACATAATTACGAGAGTAGATATTTACGAAGAGTATATATTTAGTTAGCTTTGTAGAGATATAACTGCAAACTACCATTAAGTAACAAATATCTATTTGTGTGTCTTCCTCTGCGCAGGTGATCGTCAAGCCAATGCAGTCACTAGCCAAGCGACCTCGGATCTGGCTCAAGATCGCCATTGCCTGGATACTTAGCCTCATCTTTCCCATCCCTCAGCTCTTCATCTTTGTTCAATACAATGACGGGCTGAAGTACGACGGCACTCCAAAGAGAATATGCGGTAGTCACGGGTATACTTCATCCTGGCAGAGAAAAGTCTACTTCACGTACACAACCATATATATCCTTGTTGTACCTATGGCTATAATGGTCTACTGCTATGCAAAAATCATCCGGGTAGTTTGGATTAGAGCAAAGAGCGAAACCCGACGACGTCCTATATGCTTGACACCTCAGCCTGCTTTAAACACACTCACAGCGTCGACAACACCAAAAAACTCGTCCAGAGATGTTACTCCCAGTAACGATAGCAATAATGTTGCTTGTGGTTGCGATGGTGCTGTTCAAAAAAACCAAAATTCTACCAAAAAGGTTAGATGGGAGACACGCGTGAAAGCTAACAAAGATTCCAATGAAAGCGTTTCACTTAAGGGTAAAAAAATCAGCTTTCAAGATTCAACTGATGAAGATTTGAATGCCGGATCTCCCAGAATGAGTGTTCGGCGCAGTCTTGTAACTGCTTCTAAGCGCCGTGTTCTTATTATGACATTAACAGTGGTCATTAGTTTTCTGGTATGCCACACTCCTTACTTTTTTGTAACCATTGTTCGTATCTACAGCGACTACCAGCTGACATTTAAAAAAATAATGTTTTTTAGCGAGTTTCTTGTGATGGTTCACAGCACATTAAACCCTATTCTATACGGCCTGTTCACATTAAGACAGTATCATCTGAAGCGTGTAGTCTCATTGTTATCATGTTCACAGCATCAAACATCATCAAAGGGTAACCGCATTAGGCAGTATTCCCGTGAGAAGAACAAACTTCTGACCAGTGTCCGGTCTAAACTTGGCAGCTTCAACAGCAACTGTTCAACAACAACAACAACTTTTGTTAGTAGCCATCACAGCAGACATAACGACCCTTTGCTGAATAGTAACAATTCCGAAGATATTGCACAGTCGCCTTTCAATAAGCCACACTTAGGGTCGTCGCCATCATTACGTGTAGTAGGGGGAGTTAGCAGCAAATCCCAACCTTATATTTCTCAAAATTGGAAAACTGAATCCCACAATTCGGAAACCATGCCAATCGCTAACAGAGACGTTATCCACCTTACACACCAGCATCGAGCTAAAACAAAGAACTTGGATCAGGCAGTAAAAGAGAAGGACGTTCTTCCATCCGGTGCGCTTATAACTAGTTCTCACGTTCTAAAAAACAATGGGTCTATCCCACATTTAGTCAAGAACTGTAAGATGGATACAAATTTACTGAGTGGCGACGGAAATGACGTTTGACTTAACCAAAAATTTCCGGAAGTGTGAATTCAAATGAAATATGTTATTACTGGAACAGCTATTCACGTGATTTGAACCAGGGAATATCATTATGTTGCTCCGTCGTTTTCTGGTTAATATGGCCTGGCATATCATATTTCGGCATGCACTTAACATGCAAATTTAAAGTTGTGGAGTCTTTAAATGACTAGAATAATGGCGTTTGTGTACTTCGTTCTGTTCATGTGCACTTTCAATAAATCCGAGAGTATAGCTAAAAAGTACATAATACCCTGTATAGAAAATAATCGGCACGAATCTCGGAAAAAAATAGCGCACTTGTGAACAAGACAACGTGGAACACTTTGACTGCTCCACTACTTCAATACAAAGCAACATTTCGTAATTATATATAATATTGACCATTCATGACAAATTAATGGGACATTTAGACGACATAAGACGCAGTATTGATATACACAGCAGGAGGATGAGTGGTAACTTGTTTCTAATCAGGATATACGTCACTAGAAGATGAATGATAACTTGTATCTAATCGGGATATACGCCACTGGAAGATGAGTTAAAACGTGTATCTAATCAGGATATACGACACTGGAAGATGAATGATAACTTGTATCTAATCGGGATATACGCCACTAGAAGATGAGTGAAAACGTGTATCTAATCGGGATATACGCCACTGGAAGATGAGTTAAAACGTGTATCTAATCAGGATATACGCCACTGGAAGATGAATGATAACTTGTATCTAATCGGGATATACGCCACTAGAAGATGAATGATAACTTGTATCTAATCGGGATATACGCCACTGGAAGATGAGTGAAAACGTGTATCTAATCGGGATATACGCCACTGGAAGATGAGTGAAAACGTGTATCTAATCAGGATATACGCCACTGGACGATGAATGATAACTTGTATCTAATCAGGATATACATCACTGGAAGATAAGTGGTAACTGGTTTTTAATCAGGATATACGTTACTAGTAGATTGATAGTGACATGTGTAATCAGGACATCCGCTACAGGAGGATGGAGAGCCACATGTGTTATCAGGACATCCGCTACAGGAAGATGGAGAGCCACATGTGTTATCAGGACATCCGCTACAGGTGGATGGAGAGCCACATGTGTTATCAGGACATCCACCATTTTTGGATGGGGAGTCACGTGTGTAATAAGGAAAAGCATCACTGAAAGATGGAGAGTAAAATGTGTAATCAGGACATATGACAATAGGAGATTATGGAAAATGAGTGACATGTGTGATCAGAACATTTGATTGTAATGGGAAATGAACACAAACCCTGACACTACAACAATCTTGAAATTATTTCTACCACACATGAACGCTAAGTACAGCTTATCATTTCCTTAATATTAAATCCCATTCACATCCATTTTTTTAACGGTTGAAAAAAGTAGAATACTGCCAGTTTATACGCATAATGCAACATAAGTGTTATCAGACCTCTAGAATTTGAAGGTAGATCTGGACACTCCACATAATGCAACATAAGTGTTATCAGACCTCTAGAATTTGAAGGCAGATCTGAACACTACACATAATGCAACATAAGTGTTATCAGACCTCTAGAATTTGAAGGCAGATCTGGACACTCCACATAATGCAACATAAGTGTTATCAGACCTCTAGAATTTGAAGGCGGATCTGGACACTCCACATAATGCAACATAAGTGTTATCAGACCTCTAGAATTTGAAGGCAGATCTGGACACTCCACATAATGCAACATAAGTGTTATCAGACCTCTAGAATTTAAAGGCAGATCTGGACACTCCACATAATGCAACATAAGTGTTATCAGACCTCTAGAATTTGAAGGCAGATCTGTACACTCCACATAATGTAACATAAGTGTTATCAGACCTCTAGAATTTGAAGGTAGATCTGGACACTCCACATAATGCAACATAAGTGTTATCAGACCTCTAGAATTTGAATGTAGATCTGGACACTCCACATAATGCAACATAAGTGTTATCAGACCTCTAGAATTTGAAGGCAGATCTGAACACTACACATAATGCAACATAAGTGTTATCAGACC
This sequence comes from Meghimatium bilineatum, assembly GCA_034231615.1. Classification (NCBI taxonomy): domain Eukaryota; kingdom Metazoa; phylum Mollusca; class Gastropoda; order Stylommatophora; family Philomycidae; genus Meghimatium; species Meghimatium bilineatum. The sequence continues at coordinate 22,368,714 of CM067322.1, forward strand.
TCTAGAATTTGAAGGCAGATCTGGACACTCCACATAATGCAACATAAGTGTCATCAGACCTCTAGAATTTGAAGGCGGATCTGGACACTCCACATAATGCAACATAAGTGTTATCAGACCTCTAGAATTTGAAGGCAGATCTGGACACTCCACATAATGCAACATAAGTGTTATCAGACCTCTAGAATTTGAAGGCAGATCTGGACACTCCACATAATGCAACATAAGTGTTATCAGACCTCTAGAATTTAAAGGCAGATCTGGACACTCCACATAATGCAACATAAGTGTTATCAGACCTCTAGAATTTGAAGGCAGATCTGTACACTCCACATAATGTAACATAAGTGTTATCAGACCTCTAGAATTTGAAGGTAGATCTGGACACTCCACATAATGCAACATAAGTGTTATCAGACCTCTAGAATTTGAATGTAGATCTGGACACTCCACATAATGCAACATAAGTGTTATCAGACCTCTAGAATTTGAAGGCAGATCTGGACACTCCACATAATGCAACATAAGTGTTATCAGACCTCTAGAATTTGAAGGCAGATCTGGACACTCCACATAATGCAACATAAGTGTTATCAGACCTCTAGAATTTGAAGGCAGATCTGGACACTCCACATAATGCAACATAAGTGTTATCAGACCTCTAGAATTTGAAGGCAGATCTGTACACTCCACGTAATGCAACATAAGTGTTATCAGACCTCTAGAATTTGAAGGCAGATCTGGACACTCCACATCAAAACCTAGATGGATACGTATCTCTACCTCACAGTCGTAAACCTTATATCTATTGATGCAGGAGGGTCAGTGCGCTTTTTGGCTGTATTTACTTGTTTCTAAATGTGTGAGTAATATACCCTTGTATGCAACACTGTTATTGACCGCATGGTGTTGTGCAGCGATATGAACTTTATTCTTGATTAGAAATTAGCATCACATCACGCGGGACACTCCCATAAGTGCTCCGGCCTCCGTTCCAGCAGCTATCCCAGTGTATGTAGATTCAGTCCCAGTCAAGTGTTGATTATGCGATCTTCGGGTCTTTCCAAAAATACTTCTTTTTCTTCCCTCAGCTCTAGACACTCCCGTTTCTTACATTCTTTGTATGTGTACGTTCTCAGCCTCATTAACGTCATCTTCATTTTGCAATGAATTTGTGAATATCTTAATCAAGACTGCCACAACCACGCACCCCGTTATACTCACTCTCAGAGCAGGCTGGGCAAAACAGAAAATGTATGCTCAGAACTGAATGGTTGATTTTTGAATACCTCAATTGTCAAGATCATTACATGGATATACAGCCCTGGTCATGCTGGGGTCAGGGGAAGCGAGAGAGTCTACTTATTGGAGGACAATGCAGCGATAGATAGCCCAATGCTGATAAGAGATACAGCGATATGAACTATGTGGTCAAAAGGTGACCAGCACGAGTACCTACAAGTATTTATAGTTGTTCATATGAATGGATATCTGCATAATTCTTTATGATTGGATATTAGTATAATTCTATATGATTGGCTATTAGTATACTTCTATATGATTGGATATTAGTATAATTCTATATGATTGGATATTAGTATAATTCCATATGATTGGCTATTAGTATACTTCTATATGATTGGATATTAGTATAATTCTATATGATTGGATATTAGTATAATTCCATATGATTGGCTATTAGTATACTTCTATATGATTGGATATTAGTATACCTTTGTATGATTGGATATTAGTATACCTTTGTATGATTGGATATTAGTATAACTCTATATGATTGGATATTAGTATAATTCTATATGATTGGATATTAGTATAATTCTATATGATTGGATATTAGTATAATTCCATATGATTGGCTATTAGTATACTTCTATATGATTGGATATTAGTATACTTCTATATGATTGGATATTAGTATACTTCTATATGATTGGATTTAGTATACCTTGGTATGATTGGATATTAGTATACTTCTATATGATTGGATTTTAGCATACAGTTGTATGATTGGATATTACTATACTTCTATATGATTGGATATTAGTAAAATTCTATATGATTGGATATTAGTATAATTCTATATGATTGGATATTAGTATACTTCTATATGATTGGATATTAGTATAATTCTATATGATTGGATATTGGTATAATTCTATATGATTGGATATTAGTATACTTCTATATGATTGGATATTAGTATACCTTTGTATGATTGGATATTAATATACCTTTGTATGATTGGATATTAGTATACCTTTGTATGATTGGATATTAGTATACTTATATATGATTGGATATTAGTATACCTTTGTATGATTGGATATTAGTATACCTTTTATTATTGGATATTAGTATACTTCTATATGATTTGATATTACTATACCTTTGTATGATTGGATATTAGTATATACTTTGTATGATTGGATATTGGTATACCTGTGTATTATTGGATATTAGTATACCTTTGTATGATTGGATATTAGTATACCTTTGTATGATTGGATATTAATATACATTTGTATGATTGGATATTAATATACATCTATATGATTTGATATTAGTATACTTTCATATGATTGGATATTAGTATACCTTTGTATGATTGGATATTAGTATACTTCTATATGATTGGATATTAGTATACCTTTGTATGATTGGTTATTAGTATACTTGTATATGATTGGATATCTGCACATTTCTGTATGATTGGATGTCTGCATACATGTGTATTACAAGATATTTGTATACTCTAAATTTGAAAAAAGAAAGAAAACTGTGGGCAATTTACAGGCGATGTGAGCAGAAGAACAATTACGAAAACTTTCCTACTCCGAACCCTCAGCACTTCAGCATGCACTGCAAAAGAACTTTCCTGGCATAAATTGGACTTAACGTGCATCTACGAATTCACAAACCAAATTAGACAATCACAAATGTTTTGTTTTTATACTTGTCCATCACATTTATTGTTTTTCATGCAATGCTCATCTTCGCTTGCGAAGGAGGAAATAGCAACATGATCTTTATACTGTTGTATGATTTGACATCTTCTTCTTCAGCGTTCATTCTCAAATTCCCACTGGATTTCTCTTGTAACAGGACAATGATCCTACAAGATTTTCAGCTGGATGTAGTCCAGAGAATGGAAATGCGTTGTGTTGCCGTTTTATTTGCGCCAATGGCCCAACACATCCGTCTTCGGCGGGATTGGACATCTACATGTTTCTATATTATTTTGATATTTGCATACTTGTGTATGATTGGATCTCTATACACCTGTGTATGATTGGATCTCTATACACCTGTGTATGATTGGATCTCTATACACCTGTGTATGATTGGATCTCTATACACCTGTGTATTATTGGATCTCTATACACCTGTGTATGATTGGATCTCTATACACCTGTGTATGATTGGATCTCTATACACCTGTGTATGATTGGATCTCTATACACCTGTGTATGATTGGATCTCTATACACCTGTGTATGATTGGATCTCTATACACATGTGTATGATTGGATCTCTATACACCTGTGTATGATTGGATCTCTATACACCTGTGTATGATTGGATCTCTATATACCTAGGTATGATTGGATATCTACATACTTCCGCGCTCGTTCTCAAACTCCTGTAGATTCGCAGGATAAAATCCGGATACTGGAATGTGGTGTGTCATGTTATACAGCTGTGCTGCGGTGGATGCACATATCGGCCTGACACATTCGACTTAAATGTGATTTTTGGGTGACTTTGATCCCTTATGGGACGGGACAGCCAACTTCATCCCTAAACCTCCGTAATCTCCTCATATGACATGTATGGGAGGTAACTTTATTTCTATTCTGTTCTGCCCTTTCAGGTTCTGGTAACACACTAGCGATCTGCAAACAGAATGGTGGAATATGCGTACTACGTGTACACATAGAATCTAAGTAAATGTCATGTGTATTAAAATGATGGTACATAGTACTAAGTACTCATAGACTCTCTCTCTCTCTCTCTCTCTCTCTCTCTCTCTCCCTCTGAGTAGAAAGATTCTCAAACAAAATGGTGCAATATGCGTACTATGTGTGCACATAGACTTTCTCTCTTTCTCTCTTACTCTCTAAGTAGAAGGATTCTCAAACATGCCACTGAGAGTAGTCTTTTAGGTATGAAATAAAGTTCTGGATAAACTCCTCATTCTATTGTCTATTGTCTTTCCCCAGGTGGTTTGTGATCCACTCTTGCCGTTAAGCATAGGGGTGATTGGAGCTCGAGCTTGCGTTATATCGCCAGATGTGTGGCCTCGGCTGTGCTATGGTCGTGTCTGTACAGGATGTCCCTGAAGTTTTCTATATATCTTTTCCGTGGTCTTCCTCTGGCTTTGTACCCTGATCTCATTTGGTTATATGCTTGTACGGGCAACTTTTCGTGATGCATTCTCATAACTGTACACGATATTATACCTATTCTTTCCCTGATATATTTATTTCGCAATCTATCAAGCCTGGTGACCCCGGCAGCTTTCCTCGAGCATTTCATCTCACATGTCACTATCTTTGTGTAATGTGAAGATGAGAGAGACCAGGTTTAGCACTGGTAACACAGTGTTGGTAGGAATGAGGAAACACCTCATTTCACATAGGAAACAAGAGTTTTATCACTCGTAACTGATAGGGGATCCAAGCAACGCGCAAATAAATGTTAATGTGGGAGTAATCAACAAAGATATGAACACAGAACCCCTGAATGATAAGCAAAGAGTACTGATTTAATTAAACTATCTATTAAAAACGTCCAAAATAATTACAGATGAAAAATATATGGCAAGGGACAAACAGAAAAAACTTCTTCTTCTGCGTGTATTCTCAGGCTCCCACAGGATTCTCTTATAGCAGGACAATGGTCCTATTAGATTTCCAGCAGTATGTAGCCCAGAGAATGAAAATGCTTTGTTTCACCGTTTTATTTGCACCAATGACCCGATACATCCGTCTTCGGCCGAAGAAAAACAACAACAAAGTTACAACTAATAAAAATCGATATTTTACCAATTGTAACATTTGGCTGTGCTGCATGAGCAGTGAAATTCACAAATAAAAAAATATTTTAAACGAAATAATAAAGAATGGTCCTGAGAATATCATGGACAGAAAAACAACAAACCCGATGTCCGTAAAAGAATGGCACTTTACAACTATTAACAAACTCAAGCTACCATATCTTGAATATAGAAAGACAATGGTGTTGTGGAAAAGGGTCCAGTGGAACAAGAGACAGACCATGACTACGATGGACACACGACATCGAAAACCTTCTGAACATGATACTAGAAGAGGCTGGCCAGCTTGCACAGAATCGAGAATCGTACACACTGGCAATGATGACAACGTTCTGCACAGTTAGACCTATCTTTGACGTCACATAGATATTTCAATAGATACCGATGCAACTTGCCAGGACAACAATATGTAAAAAGCCTAAAATAAAAAACATTTGGTACATGTGAAAAATGAGAACATCGTAAGTAATTTATTATTTATATTAAACTGTGTTATTACATGTCATTAATTTATTATCACAATATACTATCATTTCATGTTATTCTTGCAACACGAGATGGTATAAGTTCAAACATTTGAGAATTACTCTAAAAACATGTGTGCCATATTGGATACTTGTGTTGTCTCTTTATTTTTGGGACCTATACATTGTTGTTTGTTCAATACAATTGTTGATGACCATTTGTGAAACTCAGTTAGATGTATGACATTGTCTATGAATTCACTGGTATCCTATACAGGGTGTCTCCTATGGACGTTGTGCACCGCCGTCACACAGATTCTCACTACAAACTTAAAGTTCTAATGACGTAGTATCATTACCAATGTGAGTCCAGTGACTTTGTAGATACACGGCGTATATATATATATATATATATATATATATATATATATATATATATATATATATATATATATATATATGTATATATATATATATATATATATATATAATGTGTGTATAGGCATGAGTTTGATCGCATACACAAACTACAAAATGTGGCTCAACACACTCTTTTATCAATTTCGAACGAACAAGAACGCCGAGATCATTGTTCGCGTGAGTTAATTACTAATACAGTACACTCTATGCATGTCACAGAACAGATAACTACGATCACTCTCTGTCAGGATCTGAAACCCTATCCAAATCAACACACTCAAGCCAGTAGGAAAGAATTGTCTATACAATAGTGATTCAAGGAAACAAGTGTGTGTAGAAAAATTATGACAATGTAAACAACCGTTAAGAGATGCTTGCAAATGATGGGAAATATAATCCATGAAAAAAATGCACTGAGGACATTTATAATGAAATTTAACAAATATTGTTAGGCCGATATAATGTATGAATTATTGCTGTAGTCACGGCATGAACTTGTCAGAAATGATTACGTTCCATCTCAACATCGAAGATTGACTGTAATTAGGAATACAATATTTTCAGTTTCGTGTCTAAGTGCATTCAGTTCAAATACAATCTCCACATAGAATGTTAGTTTTAACTGAACTCCAGAATTTTCCATTTCATATCTAATTTATTTCAGATTATGTACCATCTCCACATACCTTCAGTAAAATCATTTTTCAGTTAGGTTAGGTATATTTATTTCCTCCTCATACACCCGACATGTCCGTAGGTGCTCAGATCACCGTTTCAGTAACTGTCTCGGGGTATATGGCCGATGGTTTCCGGTTCCATATTGATTAAATGCACTTTTTGTAAATCTTTGTTAGATGTTCTCCGGGCCACTCCTATTCTCACTCGCAAATCGCATTCTCGATTTTGACTTATGTTAATTTATCTCAAAATCTCAGAACGTGCGAACTCACGAACACCACTACGTATGTCTGCTCGGCCCATATGCTGACCATCTGTTATTGTGGCGAGGCTAGCTAATTGGCCGCCCCTGCGTTTCCCTCCAAACTCGAGTGTCCGGGAGCAAAAATAAGCGTTGATTTTTTAGTGAAGTCCAACTTGAAGCTCTCGCTAATGACTCCACGTGTTGCAGTGTGAACATAAATGAAGGTCTTGAGACGAAGGAGAACTGTTTGTCTTCTTTCACTTCTGTCTCTTTCAAACTACCTGATGTGTTCTACACTTCTCAAAGACAAAGATATTAATACCTGTACTGATATGATCACCTGATGTGTTCTACACTTCTCAAAGACAAAGATATTAATACCTGTACTGATATGATCACCTGATGTGTTCTACACTTCTCAAAGACAAAGATATTAATACCTGTACTGATATGATCACCTGATGTGTTCTACACTTCTCAAAGACAAAGATATTAATACCTGTACTGATATGATCACCTGAAGTGTTCTACACTTGCAAAGATATTAATACCTGTACTGATATGATCACCTGAAGTGTTATACACTTCTCAAAGTCAAAGATATTAATACCTGTACTGATATGATCACCTGAAGTGTTATACACTTCTCAAAGTCAAAGATATTAATACCTGTACTGATATGATCACCTGAAGTGTTATACACTTCTCAAATTCAAAGATATTAAACATCATCAAGTGACATATTAATCCAGAACGTAGTCTTTCCTATGGATCTCTTGAATTCTCCGCGGTCTTGAGCAAGTTGCCCTGCATCTTCCAGTGACATGCGCAGGCATTCTTGAATGTCTTTTGTCCAACGGCGTCTTGGTCAGCCTTTGCCCCTGTTGCCTTCTATCATCCCCTCCATTAACACTCTCTCCATGCCGTCGTGTCTCTTAATATGACCGAAAAAGCTAGCTTTTTCTTTAATATAGTGTTCAGAAGCCAGCCTTCCTGGACGTTAATTGTTCGTAACACCTCCTGGTTTGTTTTCTTCGCTGTCCATGGTGTTCTCAAATCTCTTCTATAACACTTTAATTCAAATGATGTTATTCTCTTGGCTACTATTTTATTTAGTGTCCATGCTTCACATCTATATGTCGCCACAGGAAAACACATGTTCGTAGTAAAAACAATTTGGTTCTTATGTTAGTACATTGCCATAGTTTCTTTATCTGTTTTAATTTTGCCAGCGCAATTGCTGTTCTTCTCTTGATCTCATCTGCGCAGTCCCCCGCATTGTTTATATTAGTTCCTAAATAATCAAAATGTGTCACTTCTTCCAAATTGCAGTTCTCAATATTAATTTTGGGTTTTGATTTAGTTTTGTCAGTTGCCATTATTTTTGTCTTTTTCATATTTAAGAACAAGTGTTGCTGTTCGCTAAACTTTTGGGTTGACTTAATTATGTTTAGTAGATTGTGTTCGTTTGTTGTTAATAGCACTGTGTCGTCTGCAAATCTAATTTCTGGTATATGCAGCCCTCCTATATTTATGGGTCTGAAATCAGGCTTCATTGATTCTTGTCTCACGTTTCTCATTATATTTTCCGCATAGATCTTAAACAAGTATGGAGACAAGGTACAGCCTTGTCTTACTCCTTTCTGTACATTGAACCACTCCGATCTTGCACCTTCAACTTTTACCGCTGCTTCTTGATCTTTATACAGCTCTGCTATTAGTCGTGTAATGTGTTTTGGGAAACTCATATCGTTCATTATTTCCCATAATTGATGGTGATTGACACAGTCGAATGCTTTGGTGTAGTCTATGAAGCATGCATGTAATTCGATGTTATACTCTCTACATTTCTCTATGATCATCCGCATGTTCAATATATGATCTCTCGTGCCTCTGCCAGTTCTGAAACCTGCTTGCTCTTCGTGGATATTAATACCTGTACTGATATGATCATGCCGGGATGGATGGTTCAGAGATACGGTTGTCCCGTAATCTTTATCCCATATTAACTTGGTAATCATGATATTACTAAAGACTTGTATTGTATCATGGACTGCAAGATATGATGTCGAAAATGGACATTAAAACTTTCATTACTGCGTGTTTTCCTGTTAAGGAGCCTTAACAGCCTCCCTGCACTCTAAATGGACATTGATATCATGAAACACGAGTAGTCATCACCTGATACCGTTTTCGCATCTAATGTTGGCTACAACTGACCTCCAACATCTTCTGTGTTTTGCTTTGATGGTGTACGCTGCTAGAACGTATATGTGACAGATTGTCGTGTTTACCCGGAGTCGGACACGGAAAATTGACGAAGGATAATACTAAAATAAGATGTCCTTTATTTTGCGCAGAAAGTTCTCTTCAAAAGTAGCGAAGACACCGTAAGAAAGTAACTGCTAGTAAGTGTTGACGAGACATGGTTATTGACGGAGTTAGTTAGCGTGAATATTCAATCAGTCGTGACCGAAGCACGAGGCTGGTAGGGGAGAATAAAATATTGCTAAAACCTTATAGTTTAGGAAAGGATGCGTATAGAGTAGAATGTTCTGGAAAATACTTCTTCTTCTTCTTCTTCATCGTTCTTCAGTCAGATATCAGGTTACAGCACCAATAGCTTCAATGAATTGTGTGATTCGCTTCAGGTCATCCATGGACCCCTCAAGTCTGGAAGCAGTGCCGTCTCAGTAGACCATATTTTCTCCCTCTCTTCTTGGTAGAGTTGACAGGCATGAAGAATGTGTTCTGCAGTCTCTGGGCTCAGTCCACAGTTGTACAGGTCTGTCTCACCAATCTTCAGCTTTCGGAACATGTGACTTCTCAGTCTGTTGTGACCAGTTCGTAGTCTGAAAATGATGGTTTGTTCCTTGCGTGACAATTGGTGGTAGGGGTCATTTGGTTCTGCAGTTGGGTGCATTTGCTTCCACTTTTTCTTATATTCTGCTTTTAACATGGTCTTACTTTCATAGTACGTATTATCATTTTCTATTTGTTCCAGTGATCCCCCTTTCCTTGCCAGGAGATCAGCTTTCTGGAAAAGACTATTGACAACCTTGAATGTCGCAAATTAAATTAAAACTAGATTAATAGGAAAACATTACGACGAAAAGCGTGACGAAAAGCGACGAAAAAAATGAGTATTCAACAAGATTGAGATCCAAAAATACGTCCAAAAACGTGAACATAACGGATTGTAATCAAGCCTGAGTGATCAGTCGATCATTCGCCAGCAATTACATAACAGCTCAGCCATGTAGGATTAATCGGGGAACTGTACATGAAGCAGGACGTGGTCTATCGTAGAATACTATAGTTTTATCACGAGGATTGTTGGAGTACAAGCTGTACAACGTAATGTCAGGAGTATTCGTCGCATGTTGGATTTGTTAGGAGCCCCTACGTTATTGTAAAGTGTTAGAGTGAATATTAGGAATTCTAGTATTATAGATGGAATATTAGAATTAGGAGTGAGTAGGCGTAGGTTGTGATAAATTCTTATATGTTAGAAGTAAAAAAGCAGTAGAAATGTTAGTAATCTGTTATAGAAATTGAATAAATTAGTCAGGTATTCGTTTAGGTTGTCGAGAAAGTGATAAAATGTATGGTTCACCTTTGATGAAATTGCTTCTGGAAAAATATACCGGTAATTTTCCCAGAATATGAAATATTCTGCTGGTTTGGTCAGAGAGAGAGAGAGAGACAGGGTCAGAAAGAGTGATGAAATTAGAGAGAACGAGAAATCTCCTCTTACGAAATTTTCGTCTTAGAATAGAGATAGGAAAAGTGAGAATCTATATTCTCAAACTTCGCCATATGCTCAATTCAGCAGAGCATTGGAAATATTGTGAGTGTGTATTACTCACCTCTGAGGAGTTCGCTTAGTCATTAGTTAGCTTTCAGAAAGGTTGTTAGATATCTCCAATGTGATTGATCGCTCAGTGTCATAGAATGGTGCATTTGGCGTCTTTGCATGAACCAAAAGGAGAGATAAATTTACAGAGGAATTATTGTACGCTTTGTCGATTGAAATTACAGCGTATTTTTTAAAAGTCTTACCTGAGTTCCTGCCTTTTTGAAGTCTTTTTTACCGAGTGAATCTGTGTGAAGGGTTACTAAATTTTCGAGTCTCTCTCTGAATGCAACCAGTCGGAGGCCTTGAATTTGGATGAACCTGCTGTCTTTTCTTGAAGACCCTGCCAGTCAACATTACCTTGGGAGCAATCGTCTTCGGGCGTGCAAGATGTCCGTTTTCAAGCCAATGGGATGGCTTAGTAAATAAACTGTGAACACTACGTCATCAAAGTCACACCCCGTGATAAATTGTGTAAATTTACTAGCCAATGGATTCGACAAGCTTATGAACAGTTAATACTACGTTATCAATTTTACCACCAGCTTTATTTTCGATTTTATTTGGATAGCCGGACCAATCATATAATTGGCATCGACAACTATGAACTATTGATTTGAAGGATGGGTTTACAGTGATTGTCAAACAATTTTTAAACTAGTTTTTAATGATAATAGTTAGGTCGGATAGTTGTGGAAAGCCCCCTGATTTGATGTTAGAAACAATAGGCGGTCAGCCTATAGCCAGGGAATCAACTGCCTCATTTCCTGTGAGTATAAAGACTAAAAGAATGTGTTATATGTCATAACATAGATTGTCCTCACGTAATTTATGCCCATGAAAGAAAATTGTTATTAAAGATATTTATGTGTAATATAGTTTTCTTTCTTTTAGAAGCTAAGACTTAGTTAAAGTTTCAGATGGGACAAGCATCTTTTCGTTCACATTCGCACGATGAGCATCGGAAGAAGTGCTTATAACACCAACAGAAATTCTAGATTTGGAAACACTATAGGGAGAAGGGAGAAAATGAACCACGGACCATAACATCAACAAATAAGCAATAACTACAGAAGACAACAACTACAGAAGACAACAACTACAGAAGACAACAACTAAAGAAGACAACAACTAAAGAAGACAACACTACAGAAGACAACACTACAGAAGACAACAACTAAAGAAGACAACACTACAGAAGACAACACTACAGAAGACAACACTACAGAAGACAACAACTAAAGAAGACATCACTACAGAAGACAACACTACAGAAGACAACACTACAGAAGACAACAACTACAGAAGACAACAACTACAGACAACTACAGAGGACAACAACTACAAACAACTAAAGAAGACAACACTACAGAAGACAACACTACAGAAGACAACACTACAGAAGACAACAACTAAAGAAGACAACACTACAGAAGACAACAACTAAAGAAGACAACACTACAGAAGACAACACTACAGAAGACAACACTACAGAAGACAACACTACAGAAGACAACAACTAAAGAAGACAACACTACAGAAGACAACACTACAGAAGACAACACTACAGAAGACAACACTACAGAAGACAACACTACAGAAGACAACACTACAGAAGACAACACTACAGAAGACAACACTACAGAAGAGTGTGAAGTGATATAGCATTGCAAACGAAGTCGATTATCTATAATTAATCTCCCCGCCGACACATTAGTCCCGATACATTAGTCCCGACACATTGGTCCCGACACATTAATCCCGACGCATTAGTCCCGACACATTGGTCCCGACACATTGGTCCCGACACATTGGTCCCGACACATTAGTCCCGACACATTAGTCCCGACACATTGGTCCCGACACATTGGTCCCGACACATTGGTCCCGACACATTAGTCCCGACACATTAGTCCCGACACATTGGTCCCGACACATTGGTCCCGACACATTAGTCCCGACACATTAGTCCCGACACATTGGTCCCGACACATTGGTCCCGACACATTAGTCCCGACACATTAGTCCCGACACATTGGTCCCGACACATTAGTCCCGACACATTAGTCCCGACACATTGGTCCCGACACATTGGTCCCGACACATTAGTCCCGACACATTAGTCCCGACACATTGGTCCCGACACATTGGTCCCGACACATTAGTCCCGACACATTAGTCCCGACACATTAGTCCCGACACATTAGTCCCGACACATTGGTCCCGACACATTAGTCCCGACACATTAGTCCCGACACATTAGTCCCGACACATTAGTCCCGACACATTAGTCCCGACACATTGGTCCGTCAAACTGTAGACGATATTACACTTTTCGAATAAACACTTATCCTGCCCATCTCACCGCGTACAATGACATTTGGTAGCATATCCTATCCAGGACGTAGCTATCAACCCAGCATTTGTTGGCTGTGGTGATTTTCTAGGCAATATAAATACGTTCAGTAGGTTCTCATTGCTTTCTGAACGGTCCGGATGCACAATTTCCTGCGGTGAGGATGGAACTCGGTACCTTGCCGTCACAGACGCGATCTGTACCACTTCTCCACAGAGCCGGACAATGACATACGTGCCTTAAATGTGTTAATTTTGATGACAATAGTAGCATACTAAAATCATCTCGTAATTTCTTCTTCATTTTCTTCAACAAATATGTCATTTCCTCTCTCACAATTTTTTTTTAATTTTCTTATTACCGTTTTAACACATAACTGTGTCTCTCTCTTATTGAGTCGAATGTAGTTAATCGATTATTAAACTCTATTTTGTTTTTTAAAACTGTATGTGCATTGGAAATTTTTAATTGGTTTACATTTGTTTCCATGAGATACGCCCCAGAGATAGACAAGTGAGCAAAAACGAACATAATTACATAATAATTGAGTTGATGCTGGATGTCTGTTCCCATTTGTCAGAACGTTTCAGCAGAAATAATTTTAATGGGTAGCTGATTGCACATGCGAAGCAAGTGTTAGTTCCAGAAATTATGTTGGTTTTTAGTTTTGTCCGAAGGAAAATATCGGGAAAACCGAAGCGAATTTACGTGCAAGCGAAAATAACGTTACTCGATGTTCAACGCTTCGGATTGGTTGAACGTGACAGACCCTTTTCCTATTATTCTTACCACATTTTCTTCTGTTGCTTTCGTTCTCAAACTCCTGAAGATTAGCAGGATGTAGTTCGGCATAAAAATATGTTGTGTCATAGTTTACAACTAATCAGCGATACTTGCGCCTTTCGTTCTGACACATTCAACTTCATCATAGCTTCTGTTTCCCTTTGACAATATATGAGATGTGACAGCCAGTTCCATCTCAGTACCTCCTTCGTCGCTTCCTACGACATGCATGAGCGATATACTATTTTCCTATTCTTTGTTCCCATTTCAGGCATCGACAACATATTTACTATTGCTAACGTTTCAGGACGTTTATAATGAGTGTTATTTTATTTGTATGTATTTTTTTAGTATGTGACGCATTTGTGATTGATTAGTTGTTTTTTGTAGACTTTATGAACATAACACTCAAAGAAGCTGGGCAGCTTGCACAGAACTGAGAGGCTTACAGAATGTTAGTGAGGACAACGTTCTGCGCAAAGGACACGTAATAAGGATAGATAGTAATTTCACTGACTTGTACATTGTATTACGGTGTTGTTCATTGTTGTAAATAGTTTTACAGTGTTATACATTGTTGTAAATAGTTTTACAGTGTTGTACAGTTGTGTACATTGTTTTACAGTGTTGTACACTGTTTTACAGTGTTACACATTATTGTATAGTGTTTTTCATTTGTTATACATTGTTTTATAGTGTTGTACATTGTTTTATAGTGTTGTACATTGTTTTACAGTGTTGTACATTGTTTTACAGTGTTGTACACAGTTTTACAGTGTTACACATTGTTGTATAGTGTTGTTCATTTGTTATACATTATTTTATAGTGTTGTACATTGTTTTATAGTGTTGTACATTGTTTTATAGTGTTGTACATTGTTTTATAGTGTTGTACATTGTTTTATAGTGTTGTACATTGTTTTATAGTGTTGTACATTGTTTTACAGTGTTGTACACTGTTGTACACTGTTTTACAGTGTTACACATTGTTGTATAGTGTTGTTCATTTGTTATACATTGGTTTATAGTGTTGTACATTGTTTTATAGTGTTGTACATTGTTTTATAGTGTTGTACATTGTTTTATAGTGTTGTACATTGTTTTATAGTGTTGTACATTGTTTTATAGTGTTGTACATTGTTTTACAGTGTTGTACACTGTTGTACACTGTTTTACAGTGTTACACATTGTTGTATAGTGTTGTTCATTTGTTATACATTGGTTTATAGTGTTGTACATTGTTTTATAGTGTTGTACATTGTTTTATAGTGTTGTACATTGTTTTATAGTGTTGTACATTGTTTTATAGTGTTGTACATTGTTTTATAGTGTTGTACATTGTTTTATAGTGTTGTACACTGTTTTATAGTGTTGTACATTGTTTTATAGTGTTGTACATTGTTTTATAGTGTTGTACATTGTTTTATAGTGTTGTATATTGTTTTATAGTGTTGTACATTGTTTTATAGTGTTGTACATTGTTTTATAGTGTTGTACTTTGTTTTATAGTGTTGTACATTGTTTTATAGTGTTGTACATTGTTTTGAAATTATGTGTCTTATATCTGTTTCGTCTTGTAATACTCTCCTGTACCGTGTATACGTTCCGTGTTATGAATGGAAAAAATCATTATATATACCCCTCCCAAAAAAAGGCGACCTTCAGATTTGCTCTAACTACCGAACTATAGCACTAATAAGTCAAGCAAGTAAAATAATGTTAAACATCATAATGCAAAGAATCAAACAGAAATTAGAAATGGAGATAAACGAAACACAGGCTGGTTTCAGATCGGGCAGAGGAACAAGAGATAACATTCTTAACATGAGATTGATCATAGAAAAGTGTAGGGAATTTTCAACTGACCTGCACATGTGTTTCATAGATTACTCAAAAGCGTTCGACTGCGTCCAACACCAGCAACTATGGGAGATAATGAACAGCATGGGTTTCCCAAGACATCTGATTCATCTAATAGAGGAACTTTACCAAGATCAAAAGGCTGCAGTGAAGTTAGAGGACGATCTCTCAGAATGGTTTGAGGTACAGAGTGGAGTAAGGCAAGGGTGCACACTCTCCCCATACCTGTTCAACATCTACGCTGAAAGTATAATGAGGAACGTGAGAGAAGACATACACAACACTGACTACCACGCTTTAAATATAGGTGGATTCCTAATCCCGGAACTACGCTACGCAGACGACACAGTACTTCTTTCAAACGATATAAAGGGATTGGAACAACTAATCAAGAACACAAAGAAATATAGCGAAGCACAAAATTTGTATTTAAACACGCAGAAAACAAAAATCATGTCAACAGATATAACAACACAACAACCAAAAATCAGAATTGACAATACCGAGATAGAATGTGTGGATAAATTTGAATACTTAGGAGCAAACATCAACGGTGCAGGAGACTGCATGGCAGAAATAAGGAAGAGATTGGCAATGGCATATTGCAAAATAACACGGCTGAAAAACATATGGAAAAACAACAAAATAGAAACGAAAGTGCTAATGTTACGAACTTTTATTTTTCCGGTTGCAACATACGGCTGTGAAACATGGACTCTAAGTAAAACAGCAGCAAAGAAGATCAACGCCTTCGAGCTGAAATGCTACAGAAAGATACTTAGAATATCATGGAAGGATAAAATCAGAAACTCTGATATTATAAACACACTAAATATTCCAGAGTGTTGGTTACTAAACACAATAACAAAAAGAAAACTACGGCTGTTTGGTCATATAAAGAGACATAACTGTTTAGAAAGACAAATAATGGAGGGAAGAGTACCTGGGAAGAGGAGAAGGGGCAGACCAAGAAGACGATGGACTGATGACATTAAAGAAAACATGAATACATCGCTAGAAAATGCAAGCCACATCGCCCAAGACAGAGAGAGGTTCAGAGAGTTCATTGGGAAGACAACGTTCTGGAAGGAATACGTCACATGACACACCGTGTATACCGCTAAATGCTGCATTTTGTCCAGTTCTGCTACATCTAATGTCAAGCTGCGTCCAATACTGCCCTGCTGCATCTTGTGTTCTGCTGCGCCTCGTATTTTGTTGTCTCTTATTTTGACATGCGCAGATCGTACGCAGGAACTTGAGTTTATCATCCATTATAACTAGACACGTCACTAACTTTCAGCCATGATTCAGACTGTATTAATTTTTGTTACCCGAAGAATGTGTGTCTAGAACTTCCAAGAGAAAGACTTTGACTAATCTCAGTTCTGGTGTCACTAAAGTACAGCTAAGTATGAGTAAAAACGAATTACACAACCGACAATAAGACGCCACACTTAATTGATAAAAGTATCCATTTTAACTAATTACAGTACAAGATCAAGTGTGTGCCAGTTTGTCAAGCCAACTTTATGGATAAGAAACCACTTTACCCAAATGAATTTTGCAATGTCTGGCCCACTTGTCTACAGCAAATACAATCTCGGTCAAACCAACCAATTAACACTTAATTTGACATAATTGAACGACAAAGTCTGGACTAGACGTTTCGGTGAGTTGAAATCCATTTCTCAATTTGGATACTACATTTAGATCGTCTCTGGCTAGGAAAAGGCCACATCGATCGCATCGAAAGCGATTGAAACATAAGAATAATTGCTAGGATCTAAATAGTTTATGTCAGGTTAAATTGTTTTCAAGAACAAAATGCGTTATCTTTAATGAACAACTAGATTCTAATGTTCTGTCTGCATTCTCTCACATGTTATGTACCATGTTCTATCATATCGCTAACCGCATTGCCTTCCATCACGTTACAAACCGCGATCTAACATCCCCCTAACCACATTGCCTCTCATCACATCACATTTACCATGTTCTAAAAATCCCCCTAGCCACATTGCATCACATCACATTTACCATGTTCTAAAATCCCCCTAACCACATTGCCTCCTATCACGCTTTATATAAAATGATATATCATCTCCCTAAATTCATACTTTACCTGTCACTTTAATCTTCACTCAATTTAATCTTCACTCACTTTAATCTTCACTCAATGTTCACTATCCCCTCCCTACTACATATAAGTGTGTGTTTCCATGAAGGTTCGTTGCTGCTTGTTCATTGTTTTCGTTCTGATTAAGAATTTTTAAATCGAAACGTCGCACGCATTTAACTACATCCGCTCACAATAGTTCTCATCAATAATATCCTCAACAACCTTATCGTATCTCCATCACATCCTCAACAATCTTAACGTATCTCCATTACATCCTCAACAATCTTAACGTATCTCCATTACATCCTCAACAATCTTATCGTATCTCCATTACATCCTCAACAACCTTATCGTATCTCCATTACATTCTCAACAATCTTATCGTATCACCATTACATCCTCAACAACCTTATCGTATCTCCATTACATCCTCAACAACCTTAACGTATCTCCATTACATCATCAACAACCTTATAGTATCTCCATTACATCCTCAACAACCTCAACGAATCTCCATTACATCCTCAACAACCTTAACGTATCTCCATTACATCATCAACAACCTTATAGTATCTCCATTACATCATAAACAACCTTATAGTATCTCCATTACATCATCAACAACCTTATAGAATCTCCATTACATCCTCAACAACCTTATCGTATCTCCATTAAATCCTCAACAACCTTATTGTATCTCCATTACATCCTCAACAACCTTATTGTATCTCCATTACATCCTCAACAACCTTAACGAATCTCCATTACATCCTCAACAACCTTAACGTATCTCCATTACATCCTCAACAACCTTATCGTATCTACATTACATCCCAACAACCTTATCGTATCTCCATTAAATCCTCAACAACCTTATCGTATCTCCATTACATCATCAACAACCTTATCGTATCTCCATTACATCATCAACAACCTTATCGTATCTCCATTACATCCTCAACAACCTTAACGTATCTCCATTACATCCTGAATAACCTTAACGAATCTCCATTACATGCTCAACTACCTTATCGTATCTCCATTACATCCTCAACAACCTTAACGTATCTCCATTACATCCTGAATAACCTTAACGTATCTCCATTACATCCTCAACAACCTTATCGTATCTACATTACATCCTCAACAACCATATCGTATCTCCATTACATCCTCAACAACCATAACGTATCTCCATTACATCCTGAATAACCTTAACGTATCTCCATTACATCCTCAACAACCTTATAGTATCTACATTACATCCTCAACAACCATATCGTATCTCCATTACATCCTCAACAACCATATCGTATCTCCATTACATCCTCAACAACCATAACGTATCTCCATTACATCCTGAATAACCTTAACGTATCTCCATTACATCCTCAACAACCTTAACGTATCTACATTACATCCTCAACAACCTCAACGTATCTACATTACATCCTCAACAACCATATCGTATCTCCATTACATCATCAACAACCTCAACGTATCTCCATTACATCCTCAACAACCATAACGTATCTCCATTACATCTATGTTACTCTAAATTTATAAGCCAAGCATTCTCTACCGTTTATTCACAAATTGGATTTGTCGTGTAGCAGGAAAATGGCACTATTTGATGTTAAGCTGGAGGTAGACCAGAGAACTGATATACGTTGTGTCATTGATTTGTTTGAGCAATAACATCCGATTTCGGCCGTGTAACTGAGATAGTCACCAATGTGATCGAACAGTATATGGAAATATTGTGACACTAGTCTTCTTCGCTCTCAAATTCCTATAGGTTTGCAGGATATAGTCCGGATTATGAAATTTAGTGTGTCGTGATTTACATCCTGACTGCAATGTCTGCGCCTTTCGGCCTGACTCATCCGACTTCAGCATTGCTTCTGTGTCACTTTGACTACCTATGTGATATGACAGCGAACTACAAATCTGCTTAGTCCCACATTATTCTCTATGACATGTTTGGCAGGTAACAGTGCAATTCATTGCTCCTTTTCTGCCGTGGCAACTCGGTGGAGACAGATAATCTAATACATGTCACTCTAATATTATATTTGACCCTACCGTTGAATTAACACTTTAACTCACCTGTATTAAACTATAACTGACTCTCTCACCTGCACACGTCAGTAACTCATAAAACCTTAGTTAGGTTATTTGCTTTCATATAATGTTCTTCTTCTTTTCTTCTTCTGCGATTGTTCTCAAACTCCTGCATATTATCAGGATGTAGTCCGGAGAACGGAATGCGTTGTGTCATGGTTTACAGCATTGCTGCGATATCTGCGTCTTTCGGCCTGACACATCCGACTTAAGCATGGCTTTGGGTCACTGACCCTATATGGGTGGGGACAGCCAACCCCATCCCCTCCTTAGTCGCCTTTTACGACATGCGTGGAACGTAAACAGTGTTGCTATTCCTTGCTCCCCTTTCGGGCCCCAGAACACACGGGCGATTTAATGTTCATCTGGTACTAATCTTCACTTGTAAGGTTTACACACATTCATATTTTACAGTAGTGAAGACTAAATGATCACAATAAATTTGTCCTTACAGGCACATAACCAAATGAGATCACGGTACAAAACCAGAGAAATACTACGAAAAACATGGATAGAAAACGTCAGGGACATGTTGAACAAACACGGTCATGGTATAACCGAGACGACACATCTGGCCTTGGAACACAAACTCCAGCTGCAATCACCCCTACGCTTAACGGCAAAGCTCGGAGGGAAAAAAACCAGCACCGGGAAAAAGACAATAAGCATTAGATTAAATGTAATACGCCAATACTACTAGGTAAAACTTCATCCCTTTCCGTTAGAATGGGAACTATGTGTTTATTCTTCTTCTCTAGGTTGCTAATAATTTTAATATCTGACAGCGATGTTCCTTGTATACATTGGATTCCACCGAAGACGGATGTGTCGAGCCATTGGCGCAAATAAAACGGCGACGCAACGCATTTTCATTCTCTGGACCATGGTCATGATTTCTCTGGAAATCTAGTAGGACCATGGTCCTGATAGATCCAGCGGGAGTTTGAGAATGAACACTGAAAATGAAGAAGACGTATACATTGGACAGTGTTCCCAATGTTTGTTTCGTATGCGTATCATAGGCGTATCAGAAGACCAGCACACTTTAATTTGTCATAGTATACATATTCTTGAAGGATATCCTCTACAGTGTGATTAGCTTGACCATATATACACTTTACTGACATGCCAATGTTTTTTTTATTTTCTGTGCTTATGGTTGCTTAGTCTACCGTATTCAGTTTGTTAGTCGAAATATTATGACAGTTCTTGATCTCACAGTTATGCTATAAACCATGGCACAACGAGTTCTCTTCTTCTGGCCACTTCCTGCTACTCTGCAGATGTTTGAGAGAAATGGCAGAAAAATAATAAAATGAAAAGAAAGACAGACGTGAAAGATGAAGTTATAAACAGAAACCGCATGATTGTGTGAGACATGGATAGACCTGGATGGTATAGTTCAAGACATCACATGATTGTGTGAGACATGGATAGAACTGTATGGTATAGTTCAAGACATCACATGATTGTGTGAGACATGGATAGAACTGGATGTATAGTTCAAGACACCACATGATTGTGTGAGACATGGATAGAACTGGATGGTATAGTTCAAGACATCACATGATTGTGTGAGACATGGATAGAACTGAATGGTATAGTTCAAGACATCACATGATTGTGTGAGACATGGATAGAACTGTATGGTATAGTTCAAGACACCACATGATTGTGTGAGACATGGATAGAACTGTATGGTATAGTTCAAGACATCACATGATTGTGTGAGACGTGGATAGAACTGGATGGTATAGTTCAAGACATCACATGATTGTGTGAGACGTGGATAGAACTGGATGATATAGTTCAAGACATCAAGATGTGGATATGTATAGGATTTATGCTCTGCAGGGAGGTGAACGATTAATACACATGCCAAAGAAATTATAAAGAACTGGTACGAACTTGGTCATGCCATGTCTCGTTTCAATATAAACATTACGTAACTGTTCAGAGCCTAGGGTTACATTACGTAACTGTTCAGAGCCTGGGGTTACATTACGTAACTGTTCAGAGCCTGAGATTAAATTACGTAACTGTTCAGAGCCTGGGTTTACATTACATAACTGTTCAGAGCCTGAGATTAAATTACGTAACTGTTCAGAGCCTGAAGTTAAATTACGTAACTGTTCAGAGCCTGAAGTTAAATTATGTAACTGTTCAGAGCCTGGGTTTACATTACGTAACTGGTCAGAGCCTGATGTTACATTACGTAAATGTTCAGAGAATGGGGTTACATTATGTAACTGTTCAGAGCCTGGGGTTACATTACGTAACTGTTCAGAGCCTGGGGTTGCATCATTACGTAACTGTTCAGAGCCTGGGTTTACATTACGTAACTGTTCAGAGCCTGGGCTTACATTACGTAACTGTTCATAGCCTGAGATTAAATTACGTAACTGTTCCGAGCCTGTGGTTGCATTACGTCAATGTTCAGAGCCTGGGGTTACATTACGTAACTGTTCAGAGCCTGGTGTTATATTACGTAACTGTTCAGGGCGTGGGGTTACATTACGTAACTGTTCAGAGCCTGGGGTTGCACTATGTAACTATTCAGAGCTTGGGGTTACATTACGTAACTGATCAGAGCCTGGGTTTACATTACGTAACTGTTCATAGTCTGAGGTTAAAATTACGTAACTGTTCAGAGCCTGTGGTTGCATTACGTCAATGTTCAGAGCCTGGGGTTACATTACGTAACTGTTCAGAGCCTGGTGTTACATTACGTAATTTTTCAGAGTGGGGTTACATTACGTAACTATTCAGAGCCTGGGGTTACATCATTACGTAACTGCTCAGAGCCTGGGGTCGACTGTTACTTTTATCAGAGCAATCAATGTGAACGTCTGAAAGAGAACAAAGAAAACTAGTTTTCGTTGTTTAACTCAAGTATTCACCGATGGAACATAGTCCATTTCACGAGACTCTAATTCTTGATTATCCATTAGTTTCTCTCCGTCGTGATAATGGACTTCCAAAAATGGTAGGTGCTCACAAATTAGGAGGGAGAGGGAATGGGGTCACAAGTCTGGACTGCTGTTACAATGAGACATATCTAATTATAGACAGACTAGAAGGTACTTCAAACAACATGTCTGCTATAAGAATTGACAATGGCTAGGAATAAGTACCAGAAACATTCCATAGATTTTACAGTTAGAAAAAGAACGAAAGAGAGAAAGAAAAAGCCGATAAAAAAATAGAAATAGGCAGACTGTATAGAAGTAAGAGACTGCAGAAAATATAGAGCAAAATAAAAAGAAAGTTAGATAAATCAAAAAGAAATATATAGAGAATGAAAGCGAGATGGAGAAAATAAAAATAAATAAAGAGTAAAAAAACAAGCATAATAAATAAAATAAAAAAAAACATAGTAAAACAATATGAGCAAGATAGAAAGAAAACTGGAGATAGGAGAAAAGAATGTGAAATAATATAGGAGACAAAAAAAAAAAGAATATAAATTGTTAAAATTCCAGATAGTTAAAACGATAAACAGAACACACAATACTGATATGTTTTCTCTGATATGTCTTGTCTCGTGTTTATATCAGAGAAAGAGCAATGCCTAAATTAAGGTTGGCTGTAATATTTAAAAGCACACTTCTGCAGTTCCCAATAAATACAAAATCGATTGCGTTTGGTTACCACAACATAAGTTCTAGTTTGTATCTATTGTTATTTCCACTTGTTTCGTTATGTGTCGTTGGGTAAGTTTGAGTTTTCTGTCTTTGATCTTGTGGGTCCCAATGTCCTTTGACAATGGTCTGCCCTTTTCTTGATTCTATAATATAAACTGGCCTCACAGCACGTGGGGCATTCCCATAAGTGCTCCGCTCTCTGTTACAGAAGCCATACGACTTGATGGTGTTTCGAGTCTAATGCCGCCGAAACAGACGTCGACATCAGGGCCCAACTCTGGCCCATGCAACAGGTTTCTTTGTTGTTCCGTCCACCCACGCCGTGCCCGTAACTAGTTCAAGTACAACATCGGCCTGTCGGAACAACATAGTAACTGTTATCGAAGGTTACGACTACGAGATTGTATAGATGACATTCCATGAAGCTTCTATAAGAAGATAACCTCAATATAAAGGCATGTTATCTACTAAGATTTTCTGTTGCATGGTTGGTTTGTCTAGTAATCCATTGGTGAGACCCACAGACGCAACCGCATGCGCAAACAATTGTTCTACCCGTGCCTCTTCAAAGTTATGTTGATTGTCTCTACTCATCTAGCCCGTTGTCCTCATCGTGCCTTGTAACCAGATCTGCTGTTGAATTGTATTCACAAAGGGCTGGTTGCTTTGGTTCCATTCTCGTGAGGTGGCTAAACCACCTGGTTTGTTGTCTCTCGATGTCGTATTGATAAGCTGATCTTTACTTCTTTGCTGATATCTTCCTTTATTCGTCGATACCATATTACCACAAAACTGCACAAAGACTACACATTAATCCACTGTGGAGTAAACCTTAATACAAAAACAAAGTTTGGTGTAGCTTTCATCCTTGACCCCGAGGTGTCTAAAACTATCACAAAGACGACCTTTGTGAACGAAAGGCTGATCACAATAACTGTCACAATAAACAACGAAAACATATCATTCATACAATCTTACGCACCATGTAATGCACACAACAACTAAACGGAAAGCGAAGAATTTTTCGACAACTTAGATAATACGGTAATCAACAACAACACAGATAAAAACGTATTCGTCCTAGGAAACTTCAACGCATATTTGGGACCAGAAAGATATGAAATAGAAGAATGCATTTGGGACCAGAAAGATATGAAATAGAAGAATGCATTTGGGACCAGAAAGATATGAAATAGAAGAATGCATTTGGGACCAGAAAGATATGAAATAGAAGAATGCATTTGGGACCAGAAAGATATGAAATAGAAGAATGCATTTGGGACCAGAAAGATATGAAATAGAAGAATGCATTTGGCCTTTCGGAGACAAAACAAACAAGACAAATGACAACGGATACAGTTTAATTGAAATGTGCATCCAGCATAAACTACTTATTGCTAATGCATTTTTAAGCACAGAGAATCCCAAGTTCACACCTGATACAAATGTAACAATTTAAACTGCAAAAGATAGATAGACTTCATATTAACAAGAATAACGAACACACTTTCTTCTGTAGTCACTGACAAATACGAAAGTTCTTCTGTAGTGACTAACAAATACGAAAGTCTTTCTGTAGTGACTAACAAATACGAAAGTCTTTCTGTAGTGACTAACAAATACGAAAGTCTTTCTGTAGTGACTAACAAATACGAAAGACTTTCTGTAGTGACTAACAAATACGAAAGTTTTTCTGTAGTGACTAACAAAGGCGAAAGTTCTTTTGTAGTGCTTAGCACATAGGAATGTTCTTCTTCAGTGCCTAACAAGTACGAAAGTTATATAGTTTAAAACAAATACGAAAGTTATATAGTTTATAACAAATACGAAAGCTTTTCGACCAACTAAAATTTCTTCTGTACCTCATACAATAAAAATCTTTCTTCTGTAGTGCCTGCAAAAAGCAAAGAGAGCTATTATGAAGCTCTTACAAATTGCGCAATGGTCTTCTGTAGTTTCTGTAATCTAGAAATTTCGTCCGTAATCAGTCACAAACACAACAGTCCGATCGTCTCTTAATTCTAAGAAATACAAATATTATTTATAAGTTCCTACCACAAACGACTAGTTCTTTCGTAGCGTATACCGACTA
Source organism: Meghimatium bilineatum (assembly GCA_034231615.1). Taxonomy (NCBI): domain Eukaryota; kingdom Metazoa; phylum Mollusca; class Gastropoda; order Stylommatophora; family Philomycidae; genus Meghimatium; species Meghimatium bilineatum. The sequence continues at coordinate 22,394,433 of CM067322.1, forward strand.
CAGACGTTCTTTCATAACTTTTTTATAGTTTAAAAAAAATATCTTCTAAATTTCTACCAACAACAAAAAGTATTTGTGTAGCTCCTGCCAGCTTTAATCATTTTGTCAATACAAATGTTTTTGTTTAAGTATTTAGTTACGACCTTCCACAAAATGTCTTATGTAGTTTCAGCTAAACACAACAGGTCTTTTGAAGCTCCCAAAAATGCAATGTTATGTAATTTCCAACAAAAACAAGAAAGTTTGTATGTAGTTCATTTATTCGCAAACCTTAGCCAGTAGTTCCTACCACCTATAAACACAAAACTTAAAAACAGAAATAATTTAATATCACAAATGAAAAATCGTTTTAAGCTTTTATCAACCGCAAAAGTTCGTCTATAGTTCCTGACTATTACAAACAGCTTTTTGTAGTTTCTAACAGCAACAATAGGTTCTTATATGGTTCATATCGGCAATAAACGATCGTCTGCTGTTCATACCAACTGTAAAAACGTATTACGAGACATGTGTATGATACAAACAATTAACAGCAACAATAGGTTCATATACGGTTCATATCAGCAACAAAAGTTTGTGTGCTGTTCCTACCAACTGTAAAAATGTATTACGAGACATGTGTATGATACAAACAATTAACAGCAACAATTGGTTCTTATACGGTTCATATCAGCAATAAACGATCGCCTGCTGTTCATACCAACAGTAAAAACGTATTACAAGACATGTGTATGATACATACTATCACCAGCTACAATAATTTATACAATACTAATTTTTTGCTGCAATTTCTCGCTCGTATGGCAAAATGTACTTTGACTCCTATTTCAGGGCGGAAATACTATAGTCACTGTTTTCTTTGCAGGTATGCTGTAGAGAGATTGACAACCTGTCACCTGAAGAAAAAAATATCATCGTCACTACAAGTTCTGAATTCTGTATTCTGTAGAACGACTAATGAAAACTGGGCGGGAGACTGATAACCTGTCACCTGAAGAAAAAAAATATCACCGCAACTACAAGATTTGTCTCAAATTCTTACGTTTTTTTCTTCTATCAAATAATCTCCAAACTGGCGGGACGATATGCAGATCAGAGAACAATTACATATTTATCTCGTTGTGGCAGGAGAAGGGCGTGCCTTCGCTACAAATGGATGAACAATCGCTATAGAAGAAGAATAAAATAGTTGAATCTATGTGTGATTGCTGGGCTATTCTCAGGACACGATGATCATAGAATATTTCTCCACTAAACCGCATCTATTCTCAGTCTAAATATGCATCCGTAAACCCTCACAAAATATTTGAGAGAATAAACCTTCTAGGAGTCAAGAACACAGAGACACATCTATGTTTGTCTGAAAGACAATGAAATGTCAAGGATTACCTGTTCACGGCAAAGGGGATTATTTCTTCATCTTCATCATCTTTCATGATTTCTTAATAATCATCGCCATTCGTGATTTCTTCATCATCATCATCATTCATGATTTCTTCATCGGCATCATCATTCATGATTTCTTCATCGGCATCATCATTCATGATTTCTTCATCGTCATCATCATTCATGATTTCTTCATAGGCATCATCATTCATGATTTCTTCATCGGCATTATATTCATGATTTCTTCATCGGCATCATCATTCATGATTTCTTCATCATCATCATTCATGATTTCTTCATAGGCATCATCATTCATGATTTCTTCATAGGCATCATCATTCATCATTTCTTAATCGGCATCATCATTCATGATTTCTACATCGTCATCATCATTCATGATTTCTACATCATTCATGATTTCTTCATCGTCATCATCATTCATGATTTCTACATCATTCATGATTTCTTCATCGTCATCATCATTCATGAATTCTACATCGCCATCATCATTCATGATTTCTACATCATAATTCATGATTTCTTAATAGTCATCATCATTCATGATTTCTTAATAGTCATCATCATTCATGATTTCTTAATAGTCATCATCATTCATGATTTCTTAATAGTCATCATCATTCATGATTTCCACAATCCACAAAATAGTGTATGTAGCTTCTACCATACACAAAAGGTTTTTCTATAGTTTCTTACCACATACAAAATAATCTTAGTTCCTAATTAGAACAAAAAGCACTTCTACTGTCCGTATCATAAGTTCATTCCTGGTTTCCAGCAACTATCAAAACAATTATGCAGCTCCAAAAAACAGCAAAGTGTACCTCAAACAGCGAAGTGTACCTCAAACAGCAAAGTGTACCTCAAACAGCAAAGTGTACCTACTAGTAGTTTCTACAAACCTTAAAAATTATGATGAAGGTCTTACCAATTACAAAAGATATTATGTAGATACAAGTTACAAACGATACAAGTTACTAAAAGTAAATATGTAGTTTCTACAAATGTTAAAAATTCATATGTAGTTTCTACAAATCTCAAAAGTTTATATGTAGTTTCTGCAAATATCAAAAGTTTATATGTAGTTTCTACAAATATCAAAAGTTTATATGTAGTTTCTACAAAATGTAAAAATTCATATGTAGTTTCTACAAATGTTAAAAGTTCATATGTTGTTTCTACAAATCTCAAAAGTCCATATGTAGTTTCTGCAAAATGTCAAAAGTTCATATGTAGTTTCTGCAAAATGTCAAAAGTTCATATGTAAGTTTCTACAAATATCAAAAGTTTATATGTAGTTTTTCTACAAATATCAAAAGTTTATATGTAGTTTCTACAAATATCAAAAGTTTATATGTAGTTTCTGCAAAATGTCAAAAGTTCATATGTAGTTTCTACAAATATCAAAAGTTTATATGTAGTTTTTCTACAAATATCAAAAGTTTATATGTAGTTTTTCTGCAAATATCAAAAGTTTATATGTAGTTTCTACAAATATCAAAAGTTTATATGTAGTTTCTACAAATATCAAAAGTTTATATGTAGTTTCTGCAAAATGTCAAAAGTTCATATGTAGTTTCTACAAATATCAAAAGTTTATATGTAGTTTTTCTACAAATATCAAAAGTTTATATGTAGTTTTTCTGCAAATATCAAAAGTTTATATGTAGTTTCTACAAATATCAAAAGTTTATATGTAGTTTCTACAAATATCAAAAGTTTATATGTAATTTCTACAAATATTTAAAAGCTCATATGTAGTTTCTGCAAAATGTCAAAAGTTCTAATGTAGTTTCTACTAATGTATATGTTCTGTAGTTTCTACTATCTACAAAAGTTATTCTGTAATTTCCACTATCAACAACATTTTTTTCTGTAATTTCTATTATCTATAACATTTTTGTATGTATGTTCTACTATTTACAGAAGTTCTTCTGTAATTTCTATCTATAACATTTTTTGTCTGTAGTTTCTACTATCTACAAAAGTGCTTATGAAGTCCCTACCAATTTCAACAAGCGTTTCTTTAGTTTCCACGAACTATAAAAATAGTATTATGTAGTTCTACTCAACAAAGAAATTCCTTCTGTAGCTATTAAACATCATAAAAATGCAGTCTAGATTCTTCGAACCACACAAAATGTGTTATAGTTTCCTGCAAAGCACATGGTACACCTATTCATTACTCGCCCGTTCCATATTCTTCACTAACAAATTGCTACAAACGTTACAGTACCGGATGACATGGGAGATAATAAATCTCCTAGGAAAAGGGACAAAAATACAGGTCATTGAAGCCGTGATGAATGGACATTAGTGTGTACTCGAAGGTGCCCCAAGATCTGAGAGCAGATTAAGTTTTAATTAGTGACGAAACATCTGAGACAGAATGTTGTTAAATTAGATATTATATTTTAAGAGGGATTTATAATGACACCTGAACAGAAAATCGGAATTATAATTTTAAAATGTATCATATAGTGTAGAGGATTGCAGTGATTGTATTCGTCGAAGGTCGTGGTCACTCATCACAGCACAGTATATAGCAGCAACAAGAAATAACACCAACAAAATCAATTTTAAAAAGTCCTTTTAAAGGACTACCACCTTATAGTCTCATCAATATCATGGGAGACAGGCAGAGCCACACCATAGTCCACATAAGGACTGCCGCCAGGAGGCTCAACAGCGAACCCAGCTAAAAGAGCCACATCCTAGCACCAACCAGGCAGACAAGCCACAAACACCACAGGTCCCCAAACGCCTCCATATAAACAACATGGACATCTGTTCTAGGTTGAAAGATGCGAGCCTCGACCAAATGAGGCGAAACCCCTATTTAGCAAACAAACAAACAAAGTGGTCACTGATTATATTGGTAATAATAGTTCCGAAGGTCGTGGTAACAAACTAAAACACCAATCATCATCATCAAGTGCCGTCTCCGCAACGAAGGTTAGCTGCAACGTATCTCCAACATCTCCTGTCTCTTGTCTTGGTGGTGCACTCTGCTAGACTGTAACCTGTCCATCTTGTGATTTTACTCTCTCACGTATCTTTGCCTACCTCTTGCTCGCTTCGATTTGACTTTACCCTCAAGTAAGGTCTTCAATAGAGTGTCATGTCTTTTAATGTGTCCAAAGTATTTTATTTGCCTGATCTTTATTTCTCTTAGTAGTTCTTTCTTCATATTAAGTGTCTTTAGCACCTCTTTATTTGTTTTCTTCTCTTTCCATGATGTCCTCCCTATTCTTCTATATACCCACATCTCAAAGGCATCAATTTTGTCTTCTAATTGTTTATTTAGTGTCCATGTTTCTGAGCCATACATTAATATGGAATAGATTTAGCATTTTATAATTCTCATTTTTAACTTGTTTGTAATTTGTTTAGATATTAATAATTTCCTCATGTCATTGAAGGTACTTTTAGCCATTCATATTCTCCTTTTAACGTCTGTTTCACATCTGCCATCATTTAAAACCCTAATGCAGGACCCAAAAAAAGAGGTGGAGTCTCCCTACATTACATAAAGACAAAAATCCAAGCAGAAATAATAAAATTCATATCAGAAATAATAGAAAACCCGCAAGAATACACGCTGGTACATTATTACATCGGACTAAAAATATCTAATTTATGCACACTACGAAACACACAACCCCACTCAATGGCTACTTTACCACCTTTCTACTGTCAATGCATCCAATATCTCAAGAGAAATTAGCAACTAATCAATTAACCAACAAACAACATCTATAAACACCTCATCGTAGCACAAGAATCATCCCTTATCAACAGAATCAAACTAGGCTATGTTCACTTTATAACGGATTACTCAGAAATATTTGCCAACCTACACCATACACAAACAACATCCAAAGGAAGGTAAGATACATACAGACTACTTTTTTAACATCACACCACTCTCACATAGAATAACACACAGGCCACACGAGAGATGCAAGCTCTGTGGACTCAAAATAACAGAAACAGAAGATCACATATTCCTCCACTGCAACACAATATACTTCGCATTGAACATACTAAAACAAAAAATAACCCCAGAAGCAACACCAGATACAGCCATATACAAAGCAGTCATGTTAAACGCACTCCCAAACGCAGACACAAGTTTACGAAAAAAATCCCTCAGTCTTCTGTCAGAGTTTCGAAACCTCATGTGGTCATGTAGGAACAGAGCAAGACATGAACACCAACAATTCAATGCTGAACTTCTCCAATATTTACTTGTAAAACAATGTAATAAACCATTACTCAACATTGCAGACATATTTTAATTTTCCAGTTCGACATTTCTAACTTTTATTTTGTAAAAGAACTGCTCGGATCCAAACAAAAACGAATGTACATGTATTACAAGCTATGTATATCTTTTAAATGATACAACTAACATTACACTACCATCGATAGTTCTCATGATATTAGTAAACCATCTTACAACACGCATGATCGCCAATTGGTCTTATATCTCACAAATCTACACGAAAGTGCTTCATATATACACATATTACACTTGAAAGTAAGAGTGTGAGGACGAAAGAAAAACAAAAAGAATGTTTTCTATAATTTCTACATCCTATATTTACTATTACACTCCCATCACCAATTTTCATGAATGTTCTACACTCCCATCACCAAATATTCATGAATGTTCTACACTACCATCACCAATTTTCATGAATCTTCTACACTCCCATCACCAATTTTCATGAATCTTGTTAAACCATCTCACTGTCATACACTGCTTATTTTCGTTAAGGATTTGCAGAGAGGGATTGTGTAGCTGTGTGATAAAGGCCGCATGCTGTTGCTGTTATGTGAGTAGATTACTCCACATTAACAATACACTGCATTGAATAGTTATTCTTTTGAAAAGTGCTAAAGACGTTTGTTAAGAATTATTTATATAGAACACAAGACAAATATATTTGTCCGACAGCAAATAAGTGAACTTGCAGGATATCAAGAACCACTTTTGACAGTGGTGAAACGGCGTAAACGTGTTTGGTTTGAACATGTAAGGAGTAAGGACATAAACGTGTAAGGAGAGAGGACTCGCTTTTTATTATTATTTTGCAAGGAATAGTCGAGGGTGGAAGCAAGCGAATGTAATAGAATGAGGCGTGGTAGGCCGAAACAATAGAGCAGTAGGTCGGTTGTTTAGTCAAATCCAGACAGAACCATACGAACAAGTAAATTATACCACTATATTGTCACAAACTTGCCTTCATGGCCCATTCAACCATTTGTAAGAACGACTGTCTCCACGAAGCTAGGAAGCAGACGACATAGGTCAACAAGTCGGCTGATGTACGACTCCCTGACAAAGGGACATTGTTCGTCTCCTCAGAGGAGAGAGACACTAATTCAGCCATGTATTAATAATACATGAACAAAGTGTCATTACACAATACAAAAACTTTGTGTAATTATGCAGTACAAGAATAGTGTGTCACTATGTAATACAAGAACTGTGTGTCACTATGTAATACAAGAATAGTGTGTCACTATGTAATACAAGAATAGTGTGTCATTATGTAATACAAGAATAGTGTGTCACTATGTAATACAAGAATAGTGTGTCATTATGTAATACAAGAATAGTGTGTCACTATGTAATACAAGAATAGTGTGTCACTATGTAATACAAGAATAGTGTGTCATTATGTAATACAAGAATAGTGTGTCACTATGTAATACAAGAATAGTGTGTCACTATGTAATACAAGAATAGTGTGTCACTATGTAATACAAGAATAGTGTGTCACTATGTAATACAAGAATAGTGTGTTATTATGTAATACAAGAATAGTGTGTCATTATGTAATACAAGAATAGTGTGTCACTATGTAATACAAGAATAGTGTGTCACTATGTAATACAAGAATAGTGTGTCACTATGTAATACAAGAATAGTGTGCCATTATGTAATACAAGAACTGTGTGTTACTATGTAATACACGAATAGTGTGTCATTATGTAATACAAGAATAGTGTGTCACTATGTAATACAAGAATAGTGTGTCACTATGTAATACAAGAATAGTGTGTCACTATGTAATACAAGAATAGTGTGTCACTATGTAATACAAGAATAGTGTGTCACTATGTAATACAAGAATAGTGTGTCACTATGTAATACAAGAACTGTGTGTCACTATGTAATACAAGAATAGTGTGTCACTATGTAATACAAGAATAGTGTGTCACTATGTAATACAAGAATAGTGTGTCACTATGTAATACAAGAATAGTGTGTCACTATGTAATACAAGAATAGTGTGTCATTATGTAATACAAGAATAGTGTGTCACTATGTAATACAAGAATAGTGTGGTATTATGTAATACAAGAATAGTGTGTCATTATGTAATACAAGAATAGTGTGTCAAACATTCATCTGAAAATATAGAACATAGATTCTCCAAGGTTATGGTTCACTGAATCATAACCTGGGGTGCAAATTGTACCGCATTGCTCACGGTTGACCAGGGTTAGCAGATAACCAAGATCCTAAAGGTACCTCCCTGTGCTGCACCCTGAAAACAGAAAGACAGATGTTCTTGCTATCTTCCTGGCGAACACTTTTAGGCTCGTGTCCGTGGATGTGGAGGCTGTAGATGGAATGAGAACTACCTGCAAAGAGACAAGCAATATCACCAACACACCTCTACACCAACACACACAGCTGCACTGTCGGCACACAATAATGTAAGGAATCAGTGCTTTCCGTCTCGGTCAGCCAAACAAGCAGAAACATTGGAGGGGCATGCAATATCTTCGAGCCTCTACACCAACACAGCCTGCAGCACTGAAGGCACACAATAATGTAAGGCATCAGTGCTTTCCGTCTCGGTCAGCCAAACAAGGTGAAACATTGGAGGGGCAGCTAATGGCAATGAAATAATCAGAAAAGGAAACAGTGAGAGAAGGAAATAATGAAAAAGGGAAACAATGCGAAACTAAAACATTGAGAGCAGGACACAGAGAAAGTATTAAGCAATGAGAGAAGGAATTAATAGAAGAAGGAAGAAGGAAACATTCTGAGAAGAAAAAATTGTGAGAATGAAACATTGATAGAGAGCAAAGAATAGTAGGGTATACTGAGCATGACAACATTGAGAAAAGAAAACAAACACAAGCTTTCCATCTCATAAATGACAAGTGAAAATTGAAAACATGGGGTAATGATGTTTTATGAGAGAAAACACTCAAAGTCTAACAACTACAACTGTACACAATTAAAATAAAGTAGGTTACTTGGTTGTGTTTTGACAAAACAGGAGGAAAATGTTAACGATAACTAAATGACTTGTTGAAGTAAAATGACTAAATTCATCAATTTACACACGAAAATGCAGAAATATGAATACGTTCTAAAACTGACAAAATAGAACACAAATTACCGAAACAAATATTATATGGCTTGTAGCTTTAAAAAACAACATGTTACTACATGTTTTTGGCAAGAAGCACAGATATATATTTTTTATCTATTTATCTATTGTCATTTCTACTTGTGCAGTTAAGTGTCGTGGGATATTTTTTTTTTAAATACTCAGTGGAAATAAAGGCCGTTTTATTATAGTAGTCACCACATCGTGTTCATGAAGTATTTTTTTAATCATGTCTTCTTCTTCTTCTGCGTTCGTTCTCAAACTCCTGCAGATTAGCAGGATGTAGTCCGGAGAACAGAATGCGTTGTGTCATACTTTACAGCATTGCTGCGATGTCTGCGCCTTTAGGCCTGACACATCCGACTTCAGCATGGCTAGGGTCACTGACCCTATATGGGATGTGACAGCCAACTCCATCCCATAACCTCCTTAGTCACCTTTTACGACATGCGTGGAAGGTATAGTGTTGCTATTCTTTGCTCACCTTTCGGGCCCCGGCAACACACGGGCGTAATTGTGTCTAAATTAATTGATTCGGGTAACATATTATTTCCATAACGTAGTCTTGTTTAATGATGTTCTGAACTCCTCACGATTCTGGGTGACCAGCCGCAGCCGTGAATTACTATACCTCCTCTCCAACAGACAAAAAATCAAACTCAATAGTTGTTGACTTCGAGACCTGATGGTTATGAGACGCAGTGTGGTCACGTGGATACGTATACTATGGCCATGGACATTTCGAAATTATTAATATGGTGATCCAGACGCACAACTCAATCACCACCAATCATGTTTTATGACAGACTATCAGACAATAGTGTATGGGTATTAAAAAAAGTACAAATAGCAATAAGCAAGACAGTTTTAACGTTTCAACCTTTAGGTCTTTATCAAGAAATCTCAAGACAAACAGTGAACAACAAGTAATAACATTAAAATTAATGCGCCATTACAAAAGCATTAGACTGCATGCGTTTAACAGCAGAGACATCCAAGGTAACAATGACGTAACCATACACAAGCATTGTTATAGCGACGAACAAATAATAATATATGGGTAATGAGAACTTTTGCTGCTGAAAAGAGAACCAGGGTACTCGAAGCTGGTAACTCCGTCTAGTTCTATGTTATTTTACGATATTGAGAGTGTTGGGTGGTTTTATCGGTTGCTGTTATATTCATGATGTCACTTTCGTTCAGAAATATATTTCTTTCTTCACTGTGTTCTTTGATGAAATTATTTTATAATTTAGAACACACATTAGGGGTAACTATCAGCTGAGAACTAAGTAGAATTGGATGGGGCTACTAGTCATGTGGTTTCTGATCGCCTACTCTCTATGGAAGTAAAGCTTGGAGCAGGGCAATGAAGCATTGCTTAACACTGAAAATACACATAATAACACACTCAAATCCACGTTTTGACCAACAGATCGTTATCAATACTACTTATACAACTAGAAAGAATGATGCTGTCGACGTTCGCACGGGAGATCTGAATATATTACTTTTAACTCAAAATGACACAATTGGTAACTCTTTTTTTTAGTTTATGATCTTTTCACCTGTATACATCTTTAAATATTCAGCTATGTCATGTGAACGTCAATAGAGCCATTCTTGCTTGTCGTTTTTGTTGTGTATGTAGTCTTGATAAAGCCTTTTTGTCAAAACGTCGATATTGGTGTGTTATTATGTATGTTTCCAGTGATTAGCAAAACTTCATTATCCTCTTCCAAGCTTTACCTGTTGCATTTCAGTTTTGCACAGTGAACACATGTTATTGATCTTATTGCCTGAACATCTGACTTATGGGTATATCATCTGCTATGGCACTGATATCTTTATTCCCTTTGCCTTATCTTCTATTCCCAGTGTCGTACATTGCACATCTTCTTTGAAGACCATGGCATTCAAAAATTGTGTAATACTGGTAAAACTAACGTGATCTGTTTATCCTAGTGAAACGTTTAGTGAACATTTTATTAACTCACGAACTTGTAACTCGTTTTCTGGGGATCGCCGGCTGAAAAGAAGTAACCTAACAGAAAATATTGATTTGACAGAATATTTAGGACCAATCTTATTTTGTTATAAGCTTTACTATTCTTTGTTTCTATACATCTCTGTGAGACTGTATTTTCATAGCTTCATCATTTGAAACCCAAAATAAAAAATGTTTTTGTTCCTATGAACTGTTCATAATGCTAGGAGGTTGACATTAACGAAAACTCAGCAGCGAATGATAATAATTTATATTATACTAAACAATCTATTTTCGATGAAAATTTTCTTTCACTCGTTAAAAATCATTTTTTATAGGGTTTCATGTGAATCTGTTTCTATAAATGAAGTTGCGATTCAAGATATGACCTTTCATTCTTTGTTTTCAACATATGTTGTGAATCTATGTATTAGCCCAATATGTTTTTATAGCTAACGGTATGCTAAGGTAACGAGAATCCCCATGGCAGAATGATTAAGCCGGTTGTTTTGTGCTAAAGTGGTCATAGATTCGAACCTCACTAGCGTAGATTTGCTAATACATGGGATTTTATTTTAGGAGATTCACATATATTACTGATTGAGTCTAGAATTACTTTATATGATTGGTACTCTCGGTTGGCGTAAGTATGGGGTAACCTTGTACAATGAAGGCAATTCTCTACATATTTTCACCCAAGAGGAAACGTGGTCAACATTACACATGAGAATGTATTTTTCTATAGACGTTATACAGGGCCGTAGATACGTCTTCTGTAAAATTGGCGTTAATCTCCGAATTTTCTCTTGTTCTTGAGAAATGTGAAGAACTTCAAGTGGAATATTGTTAGGGGGGATTGGGATGGGGCTTTTATTTAATAAAACTACCCCCCTCCCTTATCTTCAACCAAAGTTTGTTATAGTACAAATTTATTAATGATGTGTTGATATGAAATGGGTTTATTATCTATATATCTGTATTATCAAACTGAGATTTGAGCCCCTAGTCACTAAAGGGTAATGGGCCGCGCACATCACTAAGAAGAAACAGCTCCACAAAGTAATAGCGAACGATATACTTTTTTCCTTCGTTTTCGTTTTCTAGGTAGCAGAAACCAACATAGAAATATCCACACATCAGATAAATGTAGAATTACTTACATATGAAAAAATTATAGGGAACATTGTTGATGACATTACTACATATTTTATCATGTTAGAGAGACTTGCTACAACACAAGTACCTATAATCAGGATTTTTTATTCATCTTCGTTCGTTCTAACTCATGGCGGATAGCAAGTTGTAAGCCAAAGAAGTGAACGCAGTATATCAGAATGTACTGCTTACCTGTGCTCATTGCGGCTTGCGTACCCAAATTTTAATACCATTTAGGGTGCATTTTTGCTGCAGTGGCAGGAGAATCGGAGTAAATTACCCCAAAATTGGTAATCTTTTGTGGGGGGGGGGGGGGTAATTACGGTTTATATATATATATATATATATATATATATATATATATATATATATATATATATATATATATATATAAATACACTATCACCTGTCAAACACTGCATGTTACCCGTTAGGGAGTTGCTTGGGGAGATTTTGTAGCTGTGAAATCAAAGAGAAACGAATGACCAGGAGACTTCAGTGAAACGTTGTACGATATACTAACAAAATATGTCCCACAAACATGGATTTAACTGCAGTATTTACGTTGAACACATTCATGCAATTGATGTTTCCACTAAAAAAAATATTAAATTTATTATATTTAGCATTCTATCTATGTGTGTGTGTATATTTACAACTGCATTTATGTGCCACCTATCCTTGATGAGACATTCTGGCAGAAACGTTGCTTTCCAGCAGTCATTCAGTGTAGACTGCATTTTAAGAAAACATTTATAGTTTTTATTCTTATTGTTATTTATATTTGTTTACTGTAGCCGTTCTTCTTCTTCTCGCTCGCAGATTAACATGCCTATACAGCAAGTTCAGTTTTTTTTATAGTAAATTTTGCTGTATTTGGAAGCTCCTCAGCGCTCTCATACAGTTCTATATGAATAATCGTTTCTGCAGATTCTAGTGAACCACTGGAACCACCTTGCAAATTTCTTGAATATCTGATACAGCATATGTAGGCCTGCCAAAAGTCATGATGTCTACTCTTTATTCGCACTGAAGTTTATACACTCCAAGGTAGTTCATAACGAAACGTGATATCTGCGATTTTCTGTTTGACATATTAGTATTAATTGTGACATTAATAGCATCTTATTTGTTTTCCTTCCTCAATCGATGCTCGCTTGGTTATTTTTAGCGATACTGTTACTACAATCACTACTCGGAGGTAAACGTAAGCTTGGTAAGCACTCGTCTATTGACCGATAACAGACTTGGCTTTGTCCTCATATATTGATTTGATGAGATAACAAATAATCAATTCCAAACGCATGTTTATATCAGACTTTGCACTGTATATCATGACCACGGCCACCTCACTTTATATCACAGCACAACACACCGCACGTATAAACATCACAGCACAACAAACCGCACGTATAAACATCACAGCACAACAAACCGCACGTATAAACATCACAGCACAACACGCCGCACGTAAACTTTACTGCACAACAAACCGATCGTAAACATCACGACACAGCAAACTGCATTTAAAATATAACAGCACAACAAGCCGACACGTACACGTCAATGCACAGCAAACCTCACGTAAACATACATGTGTAGCAACTACCGCGCGAGCAACAAACAGTACTGAAATTGTCGGGAACAGAAGACTTAAGGTGGTTGTGGACCAAAATGTCCTTTAGATTTTTACGCGCCTTTAGGCAACCAGAGGCAAGTCGTGGAACGAGCACGGGTGTTGGGACCAGACTGAAGAATGGAATAATGTTTAAGCAGGATGTGTCGAACACTGGAGTTATGGGGATGACAGGAAAAAACAAGTTTAATAGAGGAGGAGAATTAGATATCGAGGCGAGATAACTGGCGTACACGGAGCCAAGCCGATGAAAGGATGCTGTCGGGGAACATGCGTCTACTGAAGAACTCAATTATTTCAAAGTATTTTTCCAGAAAATCGTCGTCATCACGAATGCGAAGAAGCTGGGAGTATGGCAGAAAGTTGTGACAAGTGGGAAGATAAGATTAAGTATAATGTGCATGTTTTTGGAGGCTATGAAAGAAGCAAAAGAATTAACAAAGACCACATAAATAAACATTGGCAGAAAACTGGCAACTAAACCACAGAATAAAACAAACGTCAGTCCTCAGCCATGTCAATGAAATAAAAGACAGCTATCACCTCCTAGACAAGAGACAAGAACTACAAAGAGTAGAAAAATGTTTACCACCACATTCAAGTTTTAAATTGCCAGCAATCAAGATACAATTAAGAGACAATGCAATGAAAAAGTTCCGACCCAGTAAGTCTTATGAAAGCAAAACAAAAAACAATAGACATCTACCCAGAACAATGGATTCATGTCTATACTGATGGGTCTGCCTTCAAAGCTACCATTAAAGCAAGTTATGGTGTCTATTTAGAATATCCAGACAAAACATCTGATGAGTGGGGAGATATTTTCTTACTATGAAGCTGAAATAACAGAACTATAAACTGCCTTATTCCACCTGAAGACAATATTTAACGCATTTCCATCAAAAGTCCACAACATTGTGACTTTTACAGACTCTATGTCCTTTCTTCAAGTACTGTAATTTGATGGACATTGTAAAACTGCGCTTGTTGAAATATATTTAAAAAGTAAAATAACCCATATCATTTATTAATGCCGTAGGGGTGTGAGATGTTAGCGATCTCACATTTCAGAGGCTCTGCAAATGAGGGCGGCAGCCATCTCCTCTCCCTCGGAATCATTACTTCAAGGATTAATCCGGTATACATTTAAGGTTGAGTCGACCTGGGAGCCATTGTGATCTGAAAAACATTTCCGCCTCAACTGGGGAATGAACCCAGGATCACTCATATGCGAAGCCAATGCGCTAACCACTGGCTACGCGGCTCCCATAAATGTTGAAATATACCACCATGCCAACCAGCTGTTTACATCTTATGAAGTCAGAATTGTTATGCAGTGGATTCCTAGCCACTCAAACACACCTAGCAATGATAATGCAGATATCCTTGCAAAGAAGGGAACACAGCAAGAACAGCCATATAAAACGATCCTGCACTAAAAATGATTTGAAATCTGTGAACAAAGAGAATTGGATGAACAGATGGGCCATGGGAAACACTGGGAGGGAAATCTATAAATATATGACCAGCCCAAATCATGAAGACAATATCAACCTCCTGGAAAGAAAGACCAGAGTATCATCTTCCAACTGCTCACACAACATGTACAGCTTAACAATCACCTGACCAGAATACAACCACAAAACTCTCCGGTGTGCCGGCTGTACACTCATCCCTATGAAACTGTTGACCACCACTTTTTCGAATATCCAGCACTAGATTACGTGAGAAACATGCTTTCCCCTCCACCTTTTAGACCAGATAAATGGAACACAAACAACCGCTCACAAACACATGCATATGTCACACATTATACGGAACACAAACAACCGCTCACAAACACATGCATATGTCACACATTATACGGAACACAAACAACCGCTCACAAACACATGCATATGTCACACATTATACGGAACACAAACAACCGCTCACAAACACATGCATATGTCACACATTATATGGAACACAAACAACCGCTCACAAACACATGCATATGTCACACATTATACGGAACACAAACAACCGCTCACAAACACATGCATATGTAACACATTATACGGAACACAAACAACCGCTCACAAACACATGCATATGTCACACATTATACGGAACACAAACAACCGCTCACAAACACATGCATATGTAACACATTATACGGAACACAAACAACCGCTCACAAACACATGCATATGTCACACATTATACGGAACACAAACAACCGCTCACAAACACATGCATATGTAACACATTATACGGAACACAAACAACCGCTCACAAACACATGCATATGTAACACATTATACGGAACACAAACAACCGCTCACAAACACATGCATATGTCACACATTATACGGAACACAAACAACCGCTCACAAACACATGCATATGTAACACATTATACGGAACACAAACAACCGCTCACAAACACATGCATATGTAACACATTATACGGAACACAAACAACCGCTCACAAACACATGCATATGTAACACATTATACGGAACACAAACAACCGCTCACAAACACATGCATATGTAACACATTGGCGTTGTGAACGAAGGAATCGAATGAGCAAATAAACGATACCTACCAAAATTTAAAACTCTACATGAGACTATAGACAAAAAAGACAGTAGCACATTGACTTAATACAAAGGCGAGGTACCTGGATTACCAAAATCGCGACTTCCACTATTTGTTTATGATTAAAATGTCTGACATAACCAAATTAGACTAACCCCTGCGGTTGAAAGAAGCGTACTTCACCATAGAAAGTTATATTTTACTTAACTAAACTAACCAGTAGGGCATATCACCATAGAAAGTTATATTTTACTTAACTAAACTAACCAGTAGGACATATCACCATAGAAAGTTATATTTTATTTAACTAAACTAACCAGTAGGACATATCACTATATAAAGTTATACTTTACTTAACTAATCTAACCAGTAAGACCTATCACAATGGGAAGTACATATTACTTTACGAAACAAACCAGTAGTGTATATCAAAAATTGCAAACACTTCAAGTCACGGCAGATTTGGTCATTCATAAGTTAGGATATATAATATAAGCAGCAGATAGCGGAATTCCGAGGAAGTGTTGATGGAATTAGTTTAACTGCGACCTCACGTATTGTTGATAGTCATACGTTCTGATATAACCAAGGTGTACACAGGTTCTGATATAACCAAGGTGTACTCACGTTCTCAAAAGTTGTGTACCTCATCACAAGAGGTATACATTAAATCCCCCCAATATTTATTGTCCTTATCAGGACACGCAGACCAGACCCCAGGTAAAACCACGTCCCAAACAGGACAGCCCAGGTCATTCGGCCACAATATACGCCCTGATATAACCAAAGAAAACCATTCCAATGTTGAAAGGGTCGTGTCTTACTCTGGTAAGACACATCCACTAAGTAACAAACAACAAACAAGGTATACATTAAACCATATATTTCTTCTTCTTCAGCGTTCATTCTCAAACTTCCGCTGGGTCTCACTTATAGCAGGATCATGGTCCTACTAGATTTCCAGATGGATGTAGTGCAGAGAATGGAAATGCGTTGTGTCGCCGTTTTATTTGCGCCAATGGCCCGACACATCCGTCTTTGGCTGGAAACCATATATAAGTTGAAGATAGACCTGGAGAATGAGACACACGCTGGGAAGAAGCAGACGGTATGAAATGGTAGTCCGAGTGAGAATACGTAGCTGTTAAGAGTAACTGATTAAGAAAAATGAAAAGGAGAAAGAGAAAGAGAAAGAGAGAGAGAGAGAGAGAAAGAGAGAGAAGATAGAAGAGGGTAAGGAGAGCATGTTTGAAATATAATTGAGAACATGGAAAACAAAAATGGGAAGAGAGAAAAAAAATCACTAGTTAAAAATGATGGAAGCAATAAATCAATTATTCAAGAAAGATAATTAAATTGATGTATTTATATTACATGTGTTAACATTCAAAAGGGAGAGTTTCGACGATTGAAATGTCTACAACAAACAAAATATACGGGAAATGTAAACAATCTATTTATAAATAATTCAAGGGAAACATCAAAGGGAAATAATGTTGACATTGCACGTATTCCTGAACATCTCATGACTGATGCACTTTGTTGATGTATCTCTGATGACAATCATCATACAGAGAAATTTGAAAGGTTCATTTATTTAAATAAATGTTTGAACAGGTGAACGGGGGAATGTTATTCTACTTTTACGGGCGACATAGCGCAGTGATTAGCGGACTGGCTTTGCATATTAGTGGCCCTGGGTTCATTCCCCAGTTCAGGCGGAACTGTTTTTCAGATCGCAACTGCTCCCTGGTCTACCCAGCCTTAAATGGGTACCGGATTAATTCGGGAAGTAATGTCTGCAATGGAGAAGAGATGGCTACCGCCCTCATATAGCAGAGCCAGTGAAATGTGAAATGTCTAACATCTCACACCATACGCCGTTAATAAATGCTATTGGTTAACTTTACTGTGGGTCTACTTTCACTTTCAGACTTGTATATTTGCGGGCTTTGATAAAGGTAGCAGTCAACACTATGTACCCAGCAGTGCCGGTAAAGTTTTTCATAAAAGGAGATAGTACAAATTTAATCATTACTATATCTTGGAGGTCGTAGTGACTGGACTACCAAAACCGCGACGTCCACTATTTTTAAAAAATAAATGTAAAGCTCTGATATAACCAAATTTGACTAACGTCCTCAGTTGAAAGAAGCGTACCTCGCCGTAAGGAGCACATTTTACTTAATCAAACATAATCAGCAAACCCCACCCACCCCCACCACCCCCCCCCCCCTAGAAAAAAGCGCAGTGCTTCACCTTTCTTCAATAGGTGTTAAACACGTATGAAACAAGTGTTCCGCTTCCATTTTTCACGTATTCAAGATATACGCATCTGTTGTGAGGACCTTGTCGTGATGATATAGAATGTAGTGATGATATAGAATGTAGTGATGATATAGAATGTAGTGATGATATAGAATGTGAGGTAGACTGCTGGCCCTGGATCTGTAAAATAGTCACCTGTCCCGTCTTGGTAGCAGATTGTAGGCTTAATTATTATTTTATCTGGGCTCAATGACATTCAAGCTGAGTTAAGAACTCACATATGTGTATGTAATACATAAAATGGAGATGTTATACAGTTCCACAATAAGTACTATTTTCAATTGTAAATGGATGAAAACATACATCAACCAATATACATATAATGGGTTACATAAAAGTTTCGTGTAACGTAAATACATGATGAACAGATCGCTGTTTCGACTTAAAGGCTTTTATTACGATAGGGACACACAATTTTTTATAGATCGGAGGAATTTCTTCAGAGATATCCGTGGATTAATGCTTAAAACTACGGAGTTACGTGCTATGGGTAGTACTCTCGGCAGGCAGCTTGCCGCTTCGTTGAGAGTGACGGAGTACATATTCGAAAACGAATACAGTGAAATAAGTCCTGTATGTCTTTTTAAACTCGGTTTTAGGGACATTCATTCATTCATTTTCCTTTTGCGCTGAAGTTAGCGCATAGGGCAGAGTTCAGATCTCTCCAATTCTGTCTGTTCAAAGCTTTTCTGTGCAGTTCTTGAATAGTATGAATATTGGTTGTTTTACTTTCTCTAAGTATTGTTCTTCTGAGTGTTTCTTTTGGTCTACCCCTTGGTCTTTTGCCTGTAGTTATCCATTCAAGAGATTGGTGGTATATTCTGTTAGTGTCTGCGCGTAGGACATGTCCGATGTAGGAACAAACAATCACATAATATAGCCACAAAATATAGCAGAAGATATTGAAAATATATGTCGTCTACTGCAAACTATCGAATTACCGAATTACATCGGACACGTTCTATGAATGGATACTGACTGCCCTGTCAAGCTTTGATGTGGTCACCAAAGGGCAAGAGACAAAGAGGAAGACCAAAAGAAACTTTACGTAGAACTATTACAAGAGAACGTTTCACCATCGGTATCTGAAACAATGAAGATCTAAAGCAAATTGCAATGAAACGAGAGACATGAAAATCTATGACATCCGCCCTATGATGTCTTTGGACCTAGAAGAATAACTAACAGCAAACAGAATTGGCGCTCTCTACGAAATTATAGCTGTCCTTGTGATCTGCAAGTACCAACAATTCAGTGTTCACTTTGTCGTAGGGGTGCAAAGGGAACGCATTGCTCTAGGCGGACCCAGGGTTAGCAGATAACCAAGATCCCAAATGTACCTCCACGTGGTGCACCCTGGAAACAGAAATACAGCAGCTCGTGCTGATTCTGGCCAAATCATTTGGGGATCGTGTCCGAGAATGTGGAGGTAGCAGATGGAAAGAGATTTGACTGCACAAGAGACAGACAATATCTCCGACACCACCAGCATCACCACATATAGCAACACTGTCGACATACAGTGAAGCTAGTCAGTCCAGTCCGAACATTGGAGGGGCGGCCAATGTAAAATGCACGTAAAGGTAAATGCATGGCGAGAGACAAACATGTTTCACACAGAGTACAATGAAACAATGAAAGGGCAGAACAGCGCTAGAGGGCAGCGCGAACTGCAAATAGAAAGTGAAAAGTCCCTAGGAAAGGGAACTACAAGCTCCGTCAGCTCGAGACGGGCTTCTAGTTACCAGAGTTCCTAACAGGCAGAGACCCAGACCCACCCATCGGCGTTTGGTAAAGCAAAAGACCTAACCCAACTCTAATGTCGAGCCTTCCTAAACCGGAAATATGCTTGCAAAGAGAAAGGGTTCTGTACCCGATGGGTGTAGGCAAGAAAGGGACAACGATGGCAGTCCTGGCCCAACTCTACTGTCAAGGTTTCCTATACCGGAAGTAACTTGCAGAGAGAAAGGGTTCTGTACTCGATTCGCTCAGGCACAAAAGGGACAACGATTTAGCCCTGGCCCAACTCTACTGTCATGTTTTCCTACACCGGAAATACACTTGAAGAGAGAAAGGGTTCAGTACCTGATGGGCTCAGGCGCTATTGGGACAAGGACGCTCAGCTCGAGAACGCCTTGCTCTCAAACGCGTGGTGTGAGACTCGAACTTGGACAAGGGGTACACGATGTCGGTGAATGACACCTCGGCTAAGAGGGCGAAAGAGCCAGGGTCCAACTCCTCTGTTGAGTTCTTCCCCTTAAGGAACCAGGCTCACGGATGAGAAACGGTTCAGTACCCAATGGGCACAGGCACAGCACGTCCAATTACACGAGACAAGTTCATAGACAGTGGAACACCTCGTTTGAGTCAGACTAAGAGCAAGAAAATAGTCTGGGCGAAGAGTCTCCACTACGCGTGCCTGGAGACAGATATAGAGGCTGTCACAGGCTAAGGGTAGCCCACCCGAATTGTCAAGGCATGCCGAAATCGGATGTGCTAGGCCTACAAGGCGCATAACGGTGGCACAACGTAATCACGCTCCCGGCGGAAATCGCACGGATATCCGTGATGGTTACAATGGAGCGAACGAAAAACAAACAAACAAACAAACTTTGTCGTACATTTCATTCTTTATTCAGCTCAGCCAGGGCCGGATTTAGACTTGATACGGCCTTAAGCTATTTGAGATATGGGGTCCATAACCTATATAATATATGGGGCCCTTTAACGATTAAGAATATATAGATAGTGAAATAAAAAACAATGAGGGGAAGGGGCGCCCGAAGAAAGTGGGGGCCCTAAGCTATAGCTTGTTTAGCTTATAGGCAAATCCGGCACTGATCTCAGCTGAAAATTAGATATGGATGGTTTGTGGTGTGGGAAACCTGTCAATGAATTATACATTTCTGACATGGATGAACTTGCAGCTAGGTTTTTTACCCAATCTTCAGGACGGAAAATATTTTTTGAGGATTGAGAAATGTGAGAGAGGCGACGTGGAAAGTCTCGTCACATTGTCCCATGTCTCGTTGGATTATAATTATAACACAACACGACAAGTGCCAATTCCGGAAATAATATATTTCGCCATTTGTTCCTGATTGATTTTGATATTCGGAAACATAGAAATCTGGTTACGTCTGGTACAGTTGTATGATTGTTTCGGCATACTTTCATTTTAGTTATCTCTAGTTATTCTCTCTCTCTCTCTCCCTCTCTTTCTCTATTTCTTTTTGCTCTGTATTTCTCTTGACCTCTTCTCTTGATGTGTTTTCTTTTTTCTCTGTTGCCATCTACTATAATAAGTCCGGCATTGTAGCGGCAAAGTACAGAGCGAGTCTATGACGGTCAAGATACCGGGTTTTAAAAACCACTACAGGCATTTTTTCATACGTTCAGAAAACAATGGCAAATTACTGAACTAATTTATATTGCCTATAAAATCAATGCAGCCAAAACTGCCAGGTTGGTGGATACGTAATAATAATATACCACGTAAAGATACACCACATAAGGATACACCACATAAGGATACACCACATAAGGATACACCACAGAAGGATACACCACATAAGAATATTAATCAATCGTCATACTAAGTGGCGTAGACGATCATGCTTCTCCACAACTATCTGTCTCTTGTGTTGTTAATAATTTCAGTTGGTGACTTCTTTATATGTCACAGTGACAACCAATCCAGAAATTTCTATCTTTGTCTTCCTGTCTCTTCTCCCTTTGATTTTTCCGGTGGTTACTAAATGTTCAAGTTTTACATTTCTCAACATATGCCCTAAAAATCTTGCTTGCCTGCCTCTATTTTTATATATAATTTTGTAGCTTTACTCCAGCATCTCTGAGAACGTCTACATTTTGGCTGTCAATGGAATTTTC
This sequence comes from Meghimatium bilineatum, assembly GCA_034231615.1. NCBI lineage: Eukaryota > Metazoa > Mollusca > Gastropoda > Stylommatophora > Philomycidae > Meghimatium > Meghimatium bilineatum. Next base: position 22,416,841 of record CM067322.1, read on the forward strand.
ATAATTCTTCTAAAAAAAACCCACATCAGTTGCCTCCAGCTTATCTTTGGCACTTTTATTTACTGTCCATTATAACATCTTAGCACTGGAACTAGACTGGCCATGGACAGCCAGAAAAACTAATGTAGAGGTGTTCAAGGAGTCGAATGCGAGGTGGACCTTAGTCAACAATATAAGAAAAAGGCTATCGTCTTTTTTGGCCACTTCATGAGACAGGCAGGTTTAGAGAACATAATCACAACAGGCAAGATTGAAGGCACCAGAGACAGAGGGCGACAGCGTGAGAGGATATTAGACAGATTTACAACCTAGCACGGCAAGGAAATAACAACGACTTTGATACGTAATACTGTGGACAGAGAGCTGTGGAGAGCCATGACCGCCTACGCCAGCCGGCATGGCACCTGATGATGATGATGAGCACTGGAACTCGTATAATACACTTGGTATCCGACTAGTTATGTTATGTTCCTCCAGGGCCATAGGCGGCGCATAGGGCAGAAACCATAGCCTTCCATTTCTGTCTTGGTATCCGACTAGTGACAGATAAATATTTAGAAGTTCAAAAAGGTATCTATATTTTCTTCATAGACAACAGCAAGACATTTGACATAGTTCAACTTGAAAAATTAATCAAATGTCTTTAAGAAATAGGCATAGATGGAAAAGACATCAGACTGATTAGAAATACGTATTGGGAACAGACTGCACCAATAGGATGTGAAAACAGCTACTCACCATACATAGAAATAAGAAGATGGGTACAAGGATGATGTATTTTATCACCCAATCTATTTAATATCTACACAGAGAATATCTCTAAACATATAGAAGAAATGTCAGGACTCAAGTTCAATGAGAATATAATAAACAACCTGAGATATTCAGATGACACTGTTCTTTTAGCAGAAAGTGAACATAAACTACAAATACTAATAGATCAAACCGATAAATCAAGTAATGAATATGGACTGGACATAAATTACACAGGGGAGAAGTAGAATAGGTCTATTTGGGTGGGAGTAAAGGGAGAGCGGATCTAAGTAATTCTAAACTTGGCGTACGGTTCAGCGAGTATGTTCGTGTTTTGGTGAGAAGGACTATAGTTACGGTTAACAAGGGACTTCATGGGGTTATAAAGAATTTATGAGAGAAGCAAAGCACACATTGAATCCACGAGAATTTGTGAAGGATGAAGATCCCAAAAGACTGGAAAATAAGTGATAAGTAATCAATTCATCGATATAAGCAGCTGAGAGAACACCTACAAAAATGTAGTCTTGCAAATGTGCTTGAAAGTGACAGGGCTGACAGAAGCTCCATCTTGTGTCCATGGTGTCAGGTTATATATAATTTGTGTGTAAGAGAAAGGAGAAAACTGTGTTAGATTTGTGAGAATAACTAGGGGTAGATTGTAATGTGTAGTTGCAATGTGTAGCGCTTGAGGTATTGACAAACTTGATAACCTTGATAAACTGTTGAATAGCTGATAGCCATCATAATTGCAATATGTCGAAGCATCTAGGAATAGTAAGACATAGATATTATGTAATGCATAATTGAAGCAGTGTGTAACGTGATGCATTGATAATAAACCACTTGATAAGTTGTCAACTGCTGAGAGCTACAATATTCATGATATTGCGACATGCAAAAACAACTAGGAATAGGAAGTTACAGATATTCTGTAATGCATAGTTGTAGAGTTTACCAAACTTTCAATCATCTGAAGATCGAAGATCACAAGTAAACACATCAAACTGCGACTGTTCAACGAAATTTTGATTTCATTATTGACATATGGATGTGAAAGTTGGAAATCTACCGCAATAATGGATAAGAAGTTAGTTGCCTTGGAGAATAGATGCCTCAGAAAGATCACAAATACTGATTGGAAAGACTTCAAATCAAACGACATACTAAGAGAGGAGACAAAACAAGAATATGTGATGAACATCATCGGAAAACGCCGCTGGACTTACATCGGCCACGTACTTATAATGAAGGAAGACAGAATTCCACGACAAGCCTTCATGTGGACACCAGACGGGACAAGAAAACAGGGAAGACCAAAAACAACGCTCAGAAGAACTTTTATGAATAAATTAAAATCAACAGGCATAAATGCACAAGACCTGCAATCCTAGGCAACTGACCGACATGCATGGAGAACTATGACATCCGCCCTATGTGCTAAAGTTGACAAAAGAGGAACTGACTGACTGACTGATAATAGGAGCATTGCAACAGTGCGAAGCTTTGACAATAAGTAACTTTGATAGACTTGAATAGACATCATATCTGTGATATTGGAGCATCCAGAAGTAGGAAGTTACAGATATTCTGTAACACATAGTTGGAGCATTGAAAAAGTGAGTAGTGTGATGCTTTGACAATAATTAACTTTGATAGGCTGTTGAATTGATGAGTGTTACCATAATTCGTAACATGTGATATCGGGTAAACTGCGGAATAAGTCTTCACTGTGCTATAAATAGCACACTGTTTAAATTATTAACTATCCTACGTCACGAATTTTCGTGTTACGCATATGAAATTAATGGCTGCCGTGACGTCACATCCCGACAATCGCTGAGTCCAAATCTAGACAGATGAACTTATCTGTTCCTTTTCCAATTTACATGGTTTTTTTTAAATTGTCCACTGATTTGCACTGAGCGATCAGTATTTCTGCGCGATATACATGGAACGAGGTGTGCGCACACATTAGAAATATTATTTCTAATCCTAACCGTAATCTAATTACTTAACCTTAACATGCCTTAAGCTTGTCCAATCACACAACAAAGGTCATCAATACGTCGAAACTAGAACAAAGGTCACATTGAGGAATTATACCGTAGTTGCGCCATAACTTTTATGGATAGGGAATGATGGGCATTTTGAAATATATGGTTAGCATTTGGGTACGGAATAGTGACTGAATAGTGACTGACTAGTGACTGAATAGTGACTGAATAGTGACTGAATAGTGACTGAATAGTGACTAATAGTAATCAACTTACTAACGTACAGACAACTGGGAACCGAAGGATAATTATAAGACAATTAAACTAAACGGTATATAAGAATGACTGGAGATTGACCTGTTATGGTCCAATGGTTCATTGTGTCAGAATTGCTTCATTTGTGATCAGAATTAAGTGGACGTAGAATACAGACGGAAATGATCATCGATGACCAGGTGCCCCCCCCCCCCCGTTAGGTTATTAGGAACGTTCACTCTGATTGTGGGAAGTTGACCATCATATCAGCGTGAGTGATAGATGTGTAACAGAACAGAACAACTATTAATGTGTAAAACTAACTGTGCGGACCAAGGACAGACGATATTAAAACTTGTGTGCTTGTGGGCCCAATTCGAAAGGTCAAACTGATGTTGCCGACTAACGAAACAGTCATTAGGAAAGAATGAGATCAAGAGGAGAGAGAATAGTAAGATAGGTTTTGTGAAATTGTAAAAGACTGTACCTTGAAATTATACGCTAATAGCTCATGTGTATTAGGAATAGAGTTGCTTATATGTATCATATTAGGAATAGAGTTGCTTATATGTATCATATTAGGAATAGAGTTGCTTATATGTATCATATTAGGAATAGAGTTGCTTATATGTATCATATTAGGAATAGAGTTGCTTATATGTATCATATTAGGAATAGAGTTGCTTATATGTATCATATTAGTATATAATTGGATAACATGATGATGTTGTCTATCATAAAAGAGGTGAGTTGGGGTCTAACATTGAATGTATTGCCTCTGAGCTATTGGACTTGAATTATTTGGTGAAGTTGGTAGTTTGAGTGTTAGAATTAATTTAGAATCTATGAAGTATTAAATTAGGTAGGTTCAGTTAAGATTAAGGAGACACTGTCGTGTTCAGAACCGGCATATTGTTATGAAGGGTCTGTAACACAAGTAACAAATAGATGTGGTTAGGGTTTCGTGGCCGATCAAAATGGCAAGAAATTAGCTGAGACATCAGCTGCCTACCCCACTACAACATCGAGTATGACAATGAAAATAGAAACGGTGACAGCAGCTCTCACTTGGCTGGCGACGCAACCACCAACAGACTCAGTTATTCTATCGGACTCTCAAAGTATGCTGCGCAAGATAGAAAAGTGTATGATCAGAACTGAATGGGTCACTCTTCTCAACAATGCGCAGAGCAATACATGCATGGATTTACTTTCCTGGTCATACTGGGGTTGGAAGAAACGAAAGAGCCGATGTGTTGGCTGGTAAAGCTTTAGTGAACGGCACCGAGATAAGAAGAGACAGGATTGAATTGATTAGAGCAGTCATGGATACCCTACGAGAAGACGAGGAGGAAGTCCAACGTGACAATGTACATATTCAGAGAATGGTAGAAATGGGAGTGACTAGAGGTGATGGGAGAAAGTGTCCCCTCTCTGGAAAGATCAGAAAAACGCGTAATCAGCAACCGCCTGGGACACTGAGTTTATACACTTTTAGATGGCTGACGGAACGGCAATCAGAGCATATATGGGAATGCCCCTATTGCTGGACACTTGTTCCTAATGAAGAATCAAGAATCAAGTTATGAAAGTTGTCAACCATTGGAGGGGATACTAGTTGGGTCTTGTCTCTTTGGGGATTTCTCCTGGACGTTGTGATCCAAGTATTGAATATTCTAATCTTGCCTCTCAACCCTCCGACAGACTGTTAACACTATACGATCACTTGAAGTATTCATAACAGGAATGCCAGATGTCAATCCTTTTAGTGGGAGTTAGGCTTCAGTCATCTATTATGATGTTATCTGAGGTCACGGGTCAGAACGATTTTCTCTTATAATCTTGCCCTCTGTATATTACGATGAGCATAGGCGTCATCACGGATAGGAGGCTTTAATCCAGGTTTTGGTTTATTAGCGGTTATAGGGTATATGGTATAATAGGAAGTGGTGACCGTTATAAATTGGTGCATTAATCCAGGATTTATTTCCTTGGGTTTTTGTCCTCAGTGTCAACGGGCGCGATGTCCCCACCCTATTACAGATTGGTGCCTTAATCCAGGATTAGAAACATTTATTGCTTATTCTAATTACGTCTGAACCTGCACAATTAGTTATAAGAGCAACCGCCCTATTACAAAATATTCACACAAAATAATTTGATAATCAGTAAAGACATAGAAGAACAGGAGCTAAACATAAACATACATGGAGAGAAACTACAACAAGTAAAACAGTATCAATATCTTGGACACATAATTACAAATGACGGCTGCTGTAAAACAGAAATTAAAAGGAGAATAGGAATGGCTAAAAGTACCTTCAATTACATGAGGAAAATAGTAACATCTAAAAACAATTACAAACAAGTTAAAAATGATAATTATAAAATACTATATCTATTCTATATTAATGTGTGCTCAGAAACATGGACACTAAACAAACAATTAGAAGACATAATTGATGCCTTTGAGATGTGGGTATATAGAAGAATAGGAAGGACATCTTGGAATGAGAATAAAACAAACAAAGAGGTTATAACAACAATAATATGAAAAAAGAATTAATAAGAGAAATAAAGATCAGGCAAATAAAATATGTTGGAGACATTAAAAGTAATGACACTTTGTTGAAGACCTTACTTGAGGATAAAGTCGAAAAGAAACGAGCAAGAGGTAGGCAAAGATACGTGAGAGTGTAACATGACAAGATGGACAGGATATAGTCTAGCAGAGTGCACCACCAAAACAAGAGACAGGGGATATTGAAGGTCTGTTGTAGCCAACCTTCGTTGCGGAGACGACACATGATGATGATGACTCCAACTCGAGCATGCATTGATATTACATAATAACATACCCCATAAGGATATATCACATAGGATATATCACGTAAGAATATATCACACAAGAATATATCACGTAAGAATATATCACACAAGAATATATCACGTAAGAATATATCACATAAGAATATATCCCATAAGAGTGTATCACGTAAGAATATATCACACAAGAATATATCACGTAAGAATATATCACACAAGAATATATCACGTAAGAATATATCACACAAGAATATATCACGTAAGAATATATCACACAAGAATATATCACACAAGAATATATCACGTAAGAATATATCACACAAGAATATATCACACAAGAATATATCACGTAAGAATATATCACACAAGAATATATCACACAAGAATATATCACACAAGAATATATCACGTAAGAATATATCACACAAGAATATATCACACAAGAATATATCACGTAAGAATATATCACGTAAGAATATTCTGCGAACAAAAGACTTCTAGCCAAAGCATTGCATGAAAGTTATAACATCGGTATGCATAACAATAGTTGTGAATATATTCATATTGCTTACATCTGAGAGTGAACATCTTCGGTGTATGAATTGGTTGTAGCAGTAGCAGTGTGTTGAAGTAGTAGTAGTTTTTGTAGTAGTGGGTAGCAGCAGCAGTAATTAATAGTAGTAGTAACAGCTGCAGTAATAGTAGTAACAGCAGCAGAAGCAAGTAAAAATAGTATTGTTGGTGGTGGTAGTAGTAGTAGTAGTAGTAGTAGTAGTAGTAGTAGTAGTAGTAGTAGTAGTAGTAGTAGTAGCAGCAGCAGCAGCAGCAGCAGTAAGTAATAATAGTAGTTGTAATAGTAGTAATAGTAGCAATAGCAGCAGCAGTAAGTAAGTAATAGAAGTATTGGTAGCAGTTGTAGTAACAGCAATAGTAATAGTTGTAGTAGCAGCAGCAGTAAGTAATAGTAGTATTTGTAGTAGTAATTGTAGAAGCAGCAACAGTAGTAGTGGTAGTAGTAGTGGTGACAGTAGCATTAATAGTAGTAGTAGTAGTAGTGCAAGTAGTAGTAATGGTAGTGGTAGTAGTAATGGGACTATACCACTGACCTGGGCCAGTTCATGCCGTTCATTCTGTACCGTTATATTGAGAGAGTCAGAACTCCAAGCCACTTAACATTGCCACATCTCATGCTATGCAGCAACATTACACTTTGACTACACGATCATAATGCATCGTTGATAACATCCGTTTCAGCAGCCTTTCCCTACAAATAAAGTCAGAAGATTTCCTTTGTTCATTACATGCTCGGAATACAAACAGAATTAGCATGTGCATGACCAGATATGCATTCGTGCAACAGTCGCCTGATCACTATATGAAAGTCTGTCATGACGGTCTGTCAAGTGATTGATCATGTAAATATTACCAAGTTCAGCCCGTATTTAGATGTATGTAATTATTTTTTTTCATGTAGCGTTGGGTGTGATGGATTGAAGGCTTGAAAGCCTGGGATAAGGTGGTTAAGTGCGTGCTTGGTGCATTGAAGTATCAGAAACCAAATGTGAATAGGTTCAAATACCGATATAATGGTAAAAACAACTGACGAATCCAAGATTGATTTGGTAGAAGTTATTCCTAAGTTCAGATTTTCATCCATTGCTTGTGCTACTGTGTGGCCGTTCCTGCTTAGATGTGCACAATATTAGTCGTAGATAAAAGTGAGGTGAGGGGGAGGTTATTAGCTTTCTAATTTCCTACTGTCTCCTTTAGGATATCACATCATGATTTTAGCCCCTTAAATTTTGTCAAACGGATTGTAAAAACTCCCCCAAACCTCCTTTATCTATTTCCAGGAAAAAAAATTACCAAAATCTCATGAGAACAAACGAATTTCGCACGAAAATAAGCAAATGACTATTTCCGTGAAACTACTTCCTCCTTACTGAGACGTATTTACGGTCCTGTGTGCATTTTGATAACAGGGAACATTTTGGTGATCGCTACACCCATATCACTGCAAAAAAATCGTGCTCCACTGACAACAGGGCTTGTTATTAATTTCAGATACGTTATTAATTTTTTTTTAGTATGGTGCTTTAAAAGATGTTGGTCTCAGTACTTTTCACTAATATGTCTAAATAAATTGTATTTGGGGATCTTCTTGAAACAGTGGTTAAGTTTTTCGTTTTGTATAAAGAGATTGTTGTTCGTTAACGGAGTCTTGTCAATAAAGTGGAAATTTTTTGGGAGATTCCTGGTATCGCTTGAAGCCACGGGGTTACGTGCTATGAATGGTACTATTGGCATGACATGTGCAGCTTCGCTGAGAGGAATGGAGTACATATGGAGTAACCCAAGTACAATGAAGTCAATCATCTACGCCTTTTTAGACCATACGATTTTATAAGTATATACTAGCAAGCATTAATAACGTATCCGCATGTTTTCACATGAGCCACTGCACTTCCTGAATTTAAATCAGCTGAAAATATTCTTTTTGTATTTATGAACAATTTTCTGAATCAAATCTGCAGTAATTTTAATATAACAAAATTTAGAACCGGATTTGTTGAATCAAATCTGCAGGCATTTTAACATTTAAAAAATTAAGAACCGGATATGCTGAATCAAATCTGCAGTAATACTAATATAACAAAATTTAGATGTGGATAGTAAGCAGTTGTCTAATCTTTGGCGTACAAAAACTATTTCAATCTCGGTCATTAACTCACATCCGTCATTAACTTACAGCCGTCATTAACTTACAGCCGTCATTAACTTACAGCCGTCATTAGCTCACAGCCGTCATTAACTCACAGCCGTCATTAACTCACAGCCGTCATTAAATTACAGCCGTCATTACTCACAGCCGTCATTAATCGCGCGCGTCCCCCAACGGCATCAATAAAAACTTGGCATCTGCGTCTCATGTTATTGCAGAGAGTCTCGAGTCTGGGGTATGTTAAGAATAGACGACTTCAACACTAGTATCTGGACGTACCAACTTGACTAGAACATTGTGGCAGTTGAGTCACAATCTACATATTAGCATGATAAACTACATATAAACCAATTACAAATATATTAATTTACCAACGTACCACTGATTCTACCAACCAAATATCTAGTTAACTAACTGATTAGCTAGCTAAATGCCTAAAACTGAGTGTAATTGACAAAATAACTGAATATATCCTCTTAAACTGATAGTCTATATAAGTATTTGTTTGATGTATGAGTACACTTTGTTCTTAGCTTCAATATTTGTAATCTGACAAAGGAATCACGCTAGACATTTCTCTAATATAGACGCTCAAATATGTGCACATTTACAGCCTGTGTCATTTGTTTAAAATTAGTACTCAAGAACTATCTCAAAGTGTATCTAAAGAGCTTCACCAATCAGTACTACATCCTGGGAGTCTTTCCCACAGAATTTACCAGTGTGAGGCAACAATACTAGCAAATGTGCCTGAATTGCCAAGATTCGTGAAATCTAGGAGGCACAGAGAATGCATAATGCACGAAAAGACATAACACCAGATATGCAGACGCCCAATTCTGATCATACGTGTCCCATATGTAGCAGGGAAAACTATGTTATTAATGGACTCTTCAGTCATCTCCGCACACACACACTAAAGAGAAGCAACAACGCATGCTTGAAGCTGTTATCATCATCGACTGCGATGTGCGACTATAACATTAGTTAAAATTAAATGAATGTAACTACACAGAACATAGAGTAATACGCTTTACAATTCACAATACAGGTAGAATCACACAGAGTAATTACATTCATATTAAGCAATAACAGAAATAATCGAAGCTTTACCGAAAGACATGATGTTTTCCCCGTTAATATCCCAATGCATTGAGGTGACCTTTTAGAGGGGTGTTAAATAAAAAATAATGTAGGTCACAATTTATTAAACTACGACAAATTGTAGCCACATGGATTAGCATATATAATACTGGTGTATATGTTTGTGAGTGTGATTCTGTCAGATCAATAACGTTAGCTTAAAAACGGAAGTGTTTCGTATCAACACTTAAAACCCATCTAAAGGGATATGTCCATATAGTACGCGCTTTACGTAGTACGTTTTTTTTAAGGGGAAAGCATTTAAAGTCATTTATCTCAAGCAAAGGTAGCAACTTCACTTTTTATTTTCATTCTGCAATGAGAGCTCCTTCAAGATCGTTCACATTTTTTACTCCTGACGACAGGTACTACGATGACCGCGCCAGACCTGGTCAACCTCGTCTAACAACACTAGTTCAAGATCGACATATTTACTAATGCTTCTGCTCAACCGCTTCCAAATAGTATCTTAGACAGCAGCTCATGCACGGGCACTCGAGGGGGGGGGGGGGCTTAATAGCGCAAACACTTTGCGAAAGTGACAACAGTCCTCTATCTTGCAAAACACAAGTGATGACATTGTTCCTATCCTTACTAGACTCCATCGCACCCACAGACTGGCTTGGGCTCAACAAAATATGTATCGTCCAAGGGCAGACTAGATCGACGATGTTTTCTATGAAATACGGTTTAATGTCTGATTTACTGTTGGGGAAATTTAGCTTGACGTTGTCCTAGAGAAAGATATGATGACATGTGTATAGTCAAGCACAAGAGATATGGAGCTCTCGAGGGAGCTCTCGAGGGAGCTCTCATTGCAGAATTAACATAAAATGTAAAGTTGTGGTCTTTGCTTGATAAATGCTTTCCCCGTTTAAAAAAATGTACTACGTCACGCGTACTAAATGGTCATAACCCTTTACATGGGTGTTAAGTGTTGATACGAAACACTTCCGTTTTTAAGCTAACATTATTGATCTGACAGAATCTCACTCACAAACATATACACCAGACTTACATATGCTAATCCATGTGGCTACAATTTGTCACAGTTTAAAAAATAGTGAACTACATTATTTTTTGAGTTAACGCCCCTCTAAAGGGTCACCTTTATGCATTGGGATATTAACGGGGAAAACATCATGTCTTTTGGTAAAGCTTCGATTATTTCTGTTATTGCTTAATATGAATGTAATTACTCTGTGTGATTCTACCTGTATTGTGAATTGTAAAGCGTTATTACTTTATGTTCTGTGTAGTTACATTCATTTAATTATAACTATTGTTATAGTCGCACAAGGGGTGCAAAGGGAACGCATTGCTCTAGGCGGACCCAGGGTTAGCATATAACCAAGATCCCAAATGTACCTCCACGCGGTGCATCCTAGTAACAGAAAACAGCAGCGCGAGCTGATTCTGACCAAATCATTTGGGGATCGTGTCCGAGAATGTGGAGGTAGCAGATGGAAAGAGATTTAAATGCATAAAAGACAGAAAATATCTCCGACACAACCAGCAACACCACATACAGCGACAATGTCGACATACAGTGAAGTTAGTTAGTCCAGTCCAAACATTGGAGAGGCGGCCAATGAAAAAAGCATGAAAAGGATACATGGCGAAAGACAGATAGATTTCATACTGAGTACAATGAAAAAAATGAAAGGGCAGAACAGCGCTAGAGGGCAGCGCCAACTGTAAATACATAGTGGAAACGATTACGGAAATGGGAACTACAAGCTCTCTTAGCTCGTGACGAGCTTCTAGTTACTTGATTTCCTTATAGGCAGAGACCCATACCCAATAATGGGCGTCTAGCAAAGCAAAAAGACCTGGCCTAACTCTAATGTCGAGTCTTCCTAAACCGGAAACATGCTCGCAAGGAGAAAGGGTGCTGTAACCGATAGGCTCAGGCAAGAAAGGGACAAAGATGGCAATCCTGGCCCAACTCTACTGTCAAGCTTCCCTATACCAGAAGTACACTTGCAGAGAGAAAGGGTTCCGTACCCGATGGTCTCATGCACAAAAGAGACGACGAGTTTAGCCCTGGCCCAACTCTACTGTCAGATTTTCCTACACTGGAAATACACTTGCAGAGAGAAAGGGTTCACTACCTGATGGGCTCAAGCGCTATTGGGACAAGGTCGCTCAGCTCGAGAACGCCTTGCTCTCAAACGCGTGGTGAGACTCGAACTTGGGCAAGGAGTTCACGATGTCGGTGAATGACAACTCGGCTAAGAGGGCGAAAGAGCCAGGGTCCAACTCCTCTGTTGATCTCTTCCTCTTAAAGAACCAGGCTTACAGATGAGAAACGGTTCTGTACCCGATGGGCACAGGCACAGTACGTCGAATTACACGAGGCAAGTTCATAGACAGTGGAACACCTCGTGCGAGACAGACGTGAAGAAAAATCGTCTGAACGAAAAGTCACCACACACACGCGTGCTTGGCGCAGGGAGGCTGTCACAGGCTAGGGTAGCCCACCCGAATTTTCACGGCATGCCGAAATCGGATGTGCTAGGACTACAAGGCGCATAACGGTGGCACAACGTAATCACGCTCCCGGCGGAAATCACACGGATATCCGTGCTGGTTACAATGGAGCGAACAAAAGAAATATAACCGCACATCGCAGTCGATTATGATAAGTTTCAGTCATGCGTTATTGCATCTCTTTAGTGTGTGCTGAGATGACTGAAGATTCCTATAATAACATAGTGGCCCCTGCTACATATGGGACAGGTATGATCAGAATTAGGCGGCTGTTCTGTCTTTTCGTGCTTATGTATTCTCTGTGCCTCATAGATTTCAAGATTCTTGGCAGTTCAGGCACATTTGCTAGTATTGCTGCGTCACACTGGGCAATTCTGTGCGAAAGACTCCCAGGATGTAGCACTGATTGGTAAAGATCTTTAGAGACACTTTGAGAGAGTTCTTGAGTACTAATTTTAAACAAATGACACTGACTATAGAAAGTGTCTATATTAGAGATATGTCCTGCTCGATTCCTTTATCATAGATCAAAAATTGAAGCTAAGAATAAAGTGTACGCATACATTAAACAAATACTTACAAATACTATACATTTTAGAGGATATATTCAGTTATTTTGTCAATTACACTCAATTTAGGCATTTAGATGGCTAAGCAGTTATAAAAAAAAATAAAATAGTTAGCTAACTAGATATGTGGTTGGTGGAATGGTTGGTACGTTTGTAGATTAATGTATTTGTAATTGGTTTATAGGTAGTTTATCATGCTAATATGTAGATTGTCATGCTAATATGTAGATTGTCATGCTAATATGTAGATTGTCACTTAACTGCCCCCATGTTCTAGTGAAGTTAGTCAGTCCAGATACTAGTGTTGAAGTCGTCTGTTCGTGTCATTCAAATGCCCCCAGTTCTGGCTAGTCAATTCATAGGCTATTTTGGCTTGAACCCCGTATAAAAAGTTGTCTCACAAAGGGATCTCTGGTAAAACAAAACAATTGTGAACCACTTGGGGAAGATATAGAGATAGATGGATAAACAAACATAATAGAAATGATTAAAATAAAACACATTCACACGTACATGCATTTTGGGGAGCCGCGTTAGTGCAGTGGTTAGCGCACTGGCTTCGCATATGAGTGGTCCTGGGTTCATTCCCCAGTTGAGGCGGAAATGTTTTCAGATCGCAACGGCTCCCAGGTTGACCCAGCCTTAAATGGGTACCGGATTAATCCGGGAAGTAAAGACTGCGAGGGAGAGGAGATGGCTACCACCCTCATTTGCAGAGCCTGTGAAATGTGAGATCGCTAACATCGCATACCCATACGGCATTAATAAATGCTATGGGTTACTTTACTTTACTTTACATGCATTTCTCAACTACATTATTTTCCTCACTATGGAAAAAAATTGTGTGCCGTATCTATGCCCACTTCATCTTAATGTCTGTTTATGTCTGTCAATGTCTGTCAATGTCTGTCAACATATTCTTCTCATCTCTCCTTGTATGACATAACATAAGATTTTAACTTTTCATTTTACGAACGGACAACTTTTCCTTGTTAACCTCGATACTCGATTGCTTCCCTTGACATACAAAAACACTTCACAGTTGACTAATCTTACTCGCGCGTGTGAATCTGTTGAGTGAGCATGGCAACAACATTGACGAAACACTTCACAGAGTGTCTCCTGAGATATATTTGATGTTATAACAGTGAAGAGGATGCAGCTAAGCATGTGGTTCCGTTCACAAGAAATAGAAATGTTAACACGTTGTTTCGCTGATGACATTTGAACTGGCGAACTATAGTTGCTTACGCATTGTTCATCTCCTTCTTCTATTAATTTTTCAACATCCAATCCACTAGTGTTCATGTATACAGCGATTATTTTTCTTTAGTCCATCTTGGTTTCCCATCAATTTTTTTGCAGATATGCTCCCATACATCTCCCGTGGATGTAGAAGAAGTAAGGCAGGGATGAATGTTTGGTATGAACGTGTGTTTGTATTTCATCCGTGTGATCTATCTGTCTGTCCGCATTTTGATAAGTCTGTCTGTTTATCTAAATATGTATGTATTTTTCTAATAAATATATTTCTACTATAATAAGAAGAAAACGATGGACTTATATCGGACATGTGTTTAGAATGAATAAAAACAGACATTAAAATTTGTACCAGATGGAAAATGAAAAGATTAATCTGTCTGTATGTCTCATAGCTATCTATAGCTAGCTCATAGCTACAGAAAAATAAACTATTATCTACCAGTCTGTATATGTTTTATTCTATATGTCTATATACCTATTCACATATCTATTCATATATTTATTCACATATCTATTCATATATTTATTCACATATCTATTCATATATTTATTCACATATCTATTCATATATTTATTCACATATCTATTCACATATCTATTCACATATCTATTCACATATCTATTCACATATCTATTCACATATATATTCACATACCTATTCACATATCTATTCACATATTTATTCACATATCTATTCACATATATATTCACATATCTATTCACATATCTATTCACATATCTATTCAATCTATTCACATATCTATTCACATATCTATTCATATATCTATGCACATATCTATTCACATATCTATTCACATATTTATTCACATATCCATTCACATATCTATTCACATATCTATTCACATATCTATTCACATATCTATTCACATATCTATTCACATATCTATTCATATATTTATTCACATATCTATTCACATATCTATTCATATATTTATTCACATATCTATTCACATATCTATTCACATATCTATTCACATATCTATTCACATATCTATTCATATATTTATTCACATATCTATTCACATATCTATTCACATATCTATTCACATATCTATTCACATATCTATTCACATATATATTCACATACCTATTCACATATCTATTCACATATTTATTCACATATCTATTCACATATATATTCACATATCTATTCACATATCTATTCACATATCTATTCAATCTATTCACATATCTATTCACATATCTATTCATATATCTATGCACATATCTATTCACATATTTATTCACATATCCATTCACATATCTATTCACATATCTATTCACATATCTATTCACATATCTATTCACATATCTATTCACATATCTATTCATATATTTATTCACATATCTATTCACATATCTATTCATATATTTATTCACATATCTATTCACATATCTATTCACATATCTATTCACATATCTATTCACATATCTATTCATATATTTATTCACATATCTATTCAAATATATATTCACATATCTATTCACATATCTATTCATGTAAATGTATCTATATCATATATACATATTCCTATATCTGTTCAGAAATGTATCACTTCAATAATTGCATTGGTAGTGATCCAGTCCTATAGATACAGGAAAATGTGTTTATTTTTTGGTATGGGAGGATTGTAGTAGTTCAACACATCCCCTTCTTTCTTACAGCATAATATTTATTACCAAAAAAAATACGTGAAAATGAGGGTCAAACAGTCCCTCTTTCATCAATTTAACAATCCCCCTCTCATCAATTTAACAATCATCAATTTCATCAATTTCGTCCCTTCAATAAGAACATCAAAACCCTTCTTAGATGTCAAAACTTTGTTTTTAAACCTCCATAAGTTGTATTCACGGATCAGCTGTTACATTACACATTATGTATTATGTTCCCGGTTGATTATTCAATCATAAGAACATTAAAGAAATGAATTGTCAAAACAGATGGGCTAGAACGAAAGACCCATGTATCGCAGCTTTGCTATAAATTACCAACGCATGTACAATCTTAAAAGTAGGATACGTCACGACCAAAAGCGGTTACACGTGAGAGAGCACACACAAATAATTCGTAGTGTTTATATGCATGCACATTTGTGTGTGTGTGTGTGTGTGTGTTTGTTTGTTGTGGGTGAGAGAGAGAGAGAGAACCTTCCATCTTGCTATAGGTATCGGTAAAACAATATCTTCGAGCGAGTTGTGAAATTGCTGCCATCAATCATCCATCCTTCATAGATCATACAATCATCCATTCTTTCTTAGATCCTGCAACTTGAAAGTTCTTTGTGGTAATAGTTCAACTTAAAGTGGTAGTATGTCATGTTAATGTAGACACAGGGAACACATGATGCTTGAAAATAACAGAACAGATTGTGCCAATATTTCACAATTGTGATAGATTTTTGTTATACCTGTGGCAGGTAATTCTGTGCCAGAAATAGACTCATACTGTCACGTCTCAACGCACAAATGGGTTTTAACACCACAGGTCTGAGACTATTGTCTTCAACGCTTGACGTAATTATTATTTGCATTATTGTTATTATTATTATTATTATTATTATTATTATTATTATTATTATTAGTAGTAGTAGTAGTAGTAGTAGTAGTAGTAGTAGTAGTAGTAGTAGTAGTAGTAGTATCTATTGTCTTTCCTAGATCAATGATGGTTGACAGTATCCACACTTGCCGTTAAGCGTAGGGGTGGGAGCTTCAGTTATTGTTCCAAGGCCAGATATCTCGCCTTGATTGCGTTGAGTCCATGTTTGTTCACGGCTATCTTGATGTTTTCCATCCACCGTTTCCTTGGTTTACTTTTGACTTTATTTCGGAATATTCTTTTGTTATATGCTCTTTTTGGTATTTGGTTTGGGTTAATTCTTATAAGGTGCCATAACCATTTTACTTGCTGTTTATCAATATGCTCAATACATGATATTATACCAACTCTTTTCCTAATTTCTTCATTTCTTATTTTATCTGGTTTAGTCATCATTGCAGCTTTTCTCTGACATTTCATTTCACATATAACTATTTTCCTTTGCTGTGTGATTGTTAAAGATCATGTTTGACATTATTAGCGGAGTGTTTGTATACAAATTGGTATCTTCTGTTTTGTGATTTCCATCTTGATTTTTGGGTAGAGAAGTAATGGTGAAAATTGGTAAAATACTGTGTTTGCTTTCAGACAACTTGTTTCTATTTCTCTGTCTAGTCTTCTATTATTGGAGAAAATGCTGCCTAGATATTTAGATGATTTGGCTTGTTTCACTTTGGTGTTCTCTATTATTATATCCATTGGTGTTGCAGACTTGCTAATTTTCATAACTTCTGTTTCTTGTACGTTAACTTTTATGTTGTATTTATTACATGCTAATAGCAATGCATTGATGTGGTTTTGCCAATTTTCCTCATCTTTGTATATTAGACTTTTTTCTTCTTTTTCAGCGTTCATTTTCAAACTCCCTTTTTGCAGGACCGTTGTCCTACTAGATTTCTAGAATGATGTAGTCCAGAGAATGTAAATACGTTGTATCACCATTTTATTTGCAACAATATCCCGACACATCCGTCTTCGGTGGAGTATATTAGACTTTAGTAGTCGGCATATAGTATCATATTATTATTACTATAGTATTATTATTATCATTATCATCGCTGTTATTATCACAAACACTGTTAGTATTATTGCTAATATTATTGACATATAAAACATATCTTAAAATCAACTTATATATACATCAAATATACTTAAAATCAACTTATATATATATACATCAAATATACTTAAAATCAACTTATAAATACATCAAATATACTTAAAATCAACATATATATATATATATACATCAAATACACTTAAAATCAACTTATATATACATCAAATATACTTAAAATCAACTTATATATACATCAAATATACTTAAAATCAACTTATATATATATACATCAAATACACTTAAAATCAACTTATATATACATCAAATATACTTAAAATCAACTTATATATACATCAAATATACTTAAAATCAACTTATATATATATACATCAAATATACTTAAAATCAACTTATATATACATCAAATATACTTAAAATCAACTTATATATACATCAAATATACTTAAAATCAACTTATATATATATACATCAAATATACTTAAAATCAACTTATATATACATCAAATATACTTAAAATCAACTTATATATACATCAAATATACTTAAAATCAACTTATATATATACATCAAATATACTTAAAATCAACTTATATATACATCAAATATACTTAAAATCAACTTATATATACATCAAATATACTTAAAATCAACTTATATATATATGCATCAAATATACTTAAAATCAACTTATATATACATCAAATATACTTAAAATCAACTTATATATACATCAAATATACTTAAAATCAACTTATATATACATCAAATATACTTAAAATCAACTTATATATACATCAAATATACTTAAAATCAACTTATATATACATCAAATATACTTAAAATCAACTTATATATACATCAAATATACTTAAAATCAACTTATATATACATCAAATATACTTAAAATCAACTTATATATACATCAAATATACTTAAAATCAACTTATATATACATCAAATATACTTAAAATCACCTTACATATACATCAAATATACTTAAAATCAACTTACATATACATCAAATATACTTAAAATCAACTTATATATACATCAAATATACTTAAAATCACCTTACATATACATCAAATATACTTAAAATCAACTTACATATACATCAAATATACTTAAAATCAACATATATACATCAAATATACTTAAAATCAACATATATACATCAAATATACTTAAAATCAACTTATATATACATCAAATATACTTAAAATCAACTTATATATACATCAAATATACTTAAAATCACCTTACATATACATCAAATATACTTAAAATCAACTTACATATACATCAAATATACTTAAAATCAACTTATATATACATCAAATATACTTAAAATCACCTTACATATACATCAAATATACTTAAAATCAACTTACATATACATCAAATATACTTAAAATCAACATATATACATCAAATATACTTAAAATCAACATATATACATCAAATATACTTAAAATCAACTTATATATACATCAAATATACTTAAAATCAACATATATACATCAAATATACTTTAAATCACCTTACATATACATCAAATATACTTAAAATCAACTTATATATACATCAAATATACTTAAAATCACCTTACATATACATCAAATATACTTAAAATCAACTTACATATACATCAAATATACTTAAAATCAACATATATACATCAAATATACTTAAAATCAACATATATACATCAAATATACTTAAAATCAACTTACATATACATCAAATATACTTAAAATCAACTTATATATATATACATCAAATATACTTAAAATCAACTTATATATACATCAAATATACTTAAAATCAACTTATATATATATACATCAAATATACTTAAAATCAACTTATATATACATCAAATATACTTAAAATCAACTTATATATACATCAAATATACTTAAAATCAAAGTTAAAGTAGACTGGCTTTTAAACAATACATTAAGAAGAAAGCTAAGTTTTTCGGCCATGTGAAGAGACACGATGGCATGAACAGATTGTTGTTGAAGGGGCCGATAGTAGACAGTAGAGGTCGACCAAGACGTCGTTGGACAAGAGATATTCAGGAATGCATGCACTCAGAAGAACAATACTTAGAGAAAGTAAAACAAGCAATATTCATACTATTTAAGAACTGCACAGAATAGCTTTGAACAGACAGAATTGGGGAGATATGATATCTACCCTATGCACTAATTTCAGCGCAAAGGGAAAATGAATGAATGAATGAATGAATGAATGAATGAACTTTATCAATAACATTGAGGTTAGTGTAACGTATTAGAGTGGTTTACGTATTGGCTTCCATATTAGTGGTCATGGGTTCATTACCCAGTTGAGAGGGAAATGTTTGTTTTTTCTTCAGATCACAATGGCTTAATAACCACGTAACAACCCGAAACTGGAAATCTGTGGCTGGGGTAACAACGGCAAAAAGTCGAAATGAACAGAAATTTCCCTATGCCCCCTGTCTCCTCCACCATCTCCGCTTATCTACTTCTTGTGACGCAATCCGTTATATTTCGGGCACCACATCGGTTTGTCACTTCGAATCCTGATTGTACTTATCTTTCTCGTCTCTTTCTTCTCTGTATTCTCCCTCCTCGTCATCGCTTTTCTCTCTTATATGTATCATTGTATGCTTTTTTTTTTTTGGTGTCATGGTTGCTGCCATGTTTTCGTGATACCTGAACCTTACGACTCTATCCACCTCTATTCTACCCCCTCCACTAGGCCACTTTCATGGACTGACATACTACAGTCCACGAAAGTGGCCTAGTTGGCCTAGTTTCCCATTTTTTGCAAGACAAGACTTCGCCTTAGTGACCCGAGCTAAGTACATTTTAATTTTATTTAACTTGATTTTCATTCTATTGTATCATTTTAACATTTTCACTCCATCCATTCCTTAACTTTTTCCATTTGTTTTCCCCTCCTATCTCATCACTTCTGCCTCTCTCCAATACCTTTTCCCATGACATGCTAATCTGCCTCTGCTCCTCTCGTCTTCTCCTCGTTTCCCTCATTCTTCTCTTCCTATTACCCACATACAATATTTTTGTCTCTATGTAAAATGTGCTGCCTGTGTTTTTTTGTCCTGATGACGGCTATTCAGTCGAAATGTCGTCTATCGTTGTGTCTCGTTGCTATGTTTCTTTATTGACTTATTTTGGTAACACGTACACCTATATCTGTTCATTTCGATTTAGCCCAGCCTTAATTGGGTACTGGTTTAATCCGGGAAATAAAAACTACGAGGGAGAGGAGGAGATGACTGCCGCCCTCATATAGCATAGCCACTGAAATATGAGATCGCTAACATCTCTCACCACTACGGCGTTAATAAATACTATGGGTTAACTTTACTTTTACTTTATCAACAGATGAAAGAAAGCTCAGAGATCCACCCAACTGCACATAGGACGTACGAGCAAGTTACTCGCAATGAGGATAGCCAACAAGCAAACAATCAACATGCATATGGTAGGTACTTCGAAGAAGTAATAACACACAGACTTGGGGAAGAAAACCAAACATTAACCAATAGCAACACATTAAAAAAAGTACGAGCACACAGAAGCGAGGGCGAAAACACGACATTAACTAGTACATCCGGACATTCAAGAAGTAATAACACACATAGACTTGTTGAAAAGGTAACAGTCAAAGGTACTTGAGATTAAATCAGTTGCTTGTGGGTAGTAAATTTACGTCTTCTTTTGGGTCAGGCACGTCCTTTTAAAGCGTGGACATGGATCCAAATTCAGTGTATCGGGATATGGGACAGCTTCAAAATATGGGAGGTTGAAGTTCATGCAATACTGCCGAAACGAACTAGAAAATACGGTGATGATTGATTTAAAGAAATAATAAAAAATATGAACTGTTGGAAGAGAGCACCAACTACAAGGAGAGATGTGAAATGTAATAACACATGTAGACTTGTAGAAAGTAACAGAAATAAGTGAAATGTAATAACACATGTAGACTTGTAGAAAGTAACAGAAATAAGTGAAATGTAATAACACATGCAGACTTGTAGAAAGTAACAGAAATAAGTGAAATGTAATAACACATGTAGACTTGTAGAAAGTAACAGAAATAAGTGAAATGTAATAACACATGTAGACTTGTAGAAAGTAACAGAAATAAGTGAAATGTAATAACACATGTAGACTTGTAGAAAGTAACAGAAATAAGTGAAATGTAATAACACATGCAGACTTGTAGAAAGTAACAGAAATAAGTGACATGTAATAACACATGTAGACTTGTAGAAAGTAACAGAAATAAGTG
The DNA here is from genome assembly GCA_034231615.1 of Meghimatium bilineatum. Taxonomy (NCBI): domain Eukaryota; kingdom Metazoa; phylum Mollusca; class Gastropoda; order Stylommatophora; family Philomycidae; genus Meghimatium; species Meghimatium bilineatum. The sequence goes on from CM067322.1 coordinate 22,438,877, forward strand.
AAATGTAATAACACATGTAGACTTGTAGAAAGTAACAGAAATAAGTGAAATGTAATAACACATGTAGACTTGTAGAAAGTAACAGAAATAAGTGAAATGTAATAACACATGTAGACTTGTAGAAAGTAACAGAAATAAGTGAAATGTAATAACACATGTAGACTTGTAGAAAGTAACAGAAATAAGTGAAATGTAATAACACATGTAGACTTGTAGAAAGTAACAGAAATAAGTGAAATGTAATAACATGTATTATTATAACATAATTTTAAAAAATAGAGGAGCGAGGTAGCCTAGTTGATATTGTGCTTGCTTGTAGCGTGCCAGGATCGAAACCACGTCCTGACAACAACAAAAGTCCGGATCGTGATTTCTCGTTTGACACGACCACTCATCCAGTTGACTCAGCTGTAAATGCATACCTCACACATCAATTAGGGGAGGTAAAGACAGCAAGGAAGGAAACTGGCCACACAACCTAACAGTTTCTGTGGCTTAGTACATGAAGTTATCTTCATCCCTGACGGCAGATTGCTGCCATGGGACCTACCTTTACCTTTCATAACACATGTAGACTTGTAGAAAGTAACAACAATAAGTGAAATGAAACATTTGAATTATGATCGATATGACACGGAAAAAATCTAACTTAAAAATGTGATCATGCTAGATTAAAACAAATCCTGGGAGAAAAAAACCGCTAAAGTCATAGGATACTCGACAAAGCGAGGCTCTAATTTTTACAAAATAATTGTAATTTTTAGATGGCGCTACCAAAAACGTAGAATGTGTCTGGACATTTGAGGAAATCAAACAACCTCAAAGCATTACCCTTAAGTTTACACCATCAAGCACTGCAAAGAGTTTAACAATAATGTCCACTATTGGTCATAAAAGACTCACGTTGCTAGGCCACAATCAAAAGAGTACCAGCCGCATCTCACAATAACTGCTATATGGGGAGCTATCAAGGGGTGCAAAAAAACAGACAGACCCTAATTGCAATATAAAGACTTCTGCAAAACATCTTTGAATGCCTTTTTTATCACGCTCAAAACTGGGAAAAACCTGGCAGAAGATCGTGTTGCATGGAGGAATAGCCTGCAAAATGGTGCTAGGCTATATGAGAATTTAATAAACGGCAGAGCGAGACAACACGGGCGAAAAGAGCAAAAACCCAGCCACGTAACATCACATGCATCTTCTATAGCAGAGAAATTCGCTCATTGATCGGTAGATTCATTCATGAGAAATCCTGCCCTGCTCGTACGACCTCAACTCAATAGACACAGGCTTGCTTCAGACCGTCTGTCAAGAATATATTATATATATGTATGTATATTTTCAACATGACGTTGGTAGCATATCCTATCCAGGACGTAGCTATCAACCCAGCATTTGTTGGCTGTGGTGATTTTCTAGGCAATATAAATACGTTCAGTAGGTTGCCATTGCTTTCTGAACGGTCAGGATGCACAATTGCCTGTGGTGAGGATCGAACTCGGTACCTTTGCCGTCACAGACGCGCCCTGTACCACTTCGCCACTGAGCCGGACGATATCTCGAAGTCAACATGAAGTACTGCTTAAAAAACATAATTTAAACATGTAATGAAGAAAATGTGTCAGTTTTTTCATTCCATTCTCAAGCGTCTATATAGATTGTTGGTCTTACATTCCGCAATGTCTTAATAGGTGATTCTTGATTAGAAACTAGTATCACAGCACGTGGGACACTCCCATAAGTGATCCACTCTCCGTTTCAAATGCAGTCTCGGTGTATGTAGACTCAGAGTCCCGGTCAGCTATTGATTGCGGGATCTTCGGGACTTTCTACTTTGATCTTTGAGAATGTCTTAATGCGTAAGCTGTCAACTGGTTGGTCTACGGGATACAACTCCACAATATACTGTACACAATTGTGTGCAATAAGGGGCAAAAGTTATCTACTCGAAACAGAGATTATAGTACAAATAAAGCTAATTGCTGAAGTTTCGAGCCATAAGCGCAAATAAAACAGTGACATAGCGCATTTCTGTTCTCTAGACTACTGTACCAGAGTGTCATGGGACTTGGTTCTGCTTTTAAAAAGGCATAGAGAGTTTGTGAGGAGATAGATATGGTGCGCAGAAAAAGATGACGTTAGAAACGACGTCAGAAAGGGACAGCAAGAAGAAAGAGCAAAATGGCAGCCGAGAAACACGAAAGGCCGTTATATGACGCACAATGAGAATGACAAAGCTGGGTCACCCTCTGATCCTCTTCGTTATTTGAGGAAACCACAGGTCACCCTTTGATTCTCTTCGTTATGTGAAGAATCCACAGGTCATCCTACGATTACTTAGTTTGATTTTTGCAATGTATGTGTTTGATTGCATCTCATCAGTCATGGCATGATCATAAGTGCATCATGAACAATGATTCAATGCACGTGGCTATGGAACAGGCATTGGAGTTCTAGCATTTCTCATCTGTCTGGAGTTTCTAATTATTGATGCAATATTGTTTGAAAAATTGAGCGGCTGCAATATTTAAAGATTAAATATGGTGTGAATTGTTACACGGCGGTATGGTACCATTTACAAGAAGATTATTATTGTATTGTTACACGACGTTACGGTATCATTTACAAGATTGGTATCATTATTATTCATAAGCGTTTATTATTACTATTACACTACATCCTGCTAAAAATCTAGTAGAAACATCTTGTTTCTAGAGAAATCTAGAGGGAGTTTGAGAACACACGTCGAAAAATAAGTTGTCTCTAAATAACGGATGTTGAGTCTATACGAATATACATAAGTAACTTCTTCTTCTTCTTCTTTCGTTCACTTGAAACATGTCTATATCTGTAATTCTGTCTCCTTAATAAAACTCACTGTCTTTTGTAGTTCATACAGTGTCCCATAGAGTTTTGATTCCAGTGTTGTTTCCTCTGGCCAATATGTCTGCCTCAGCGTTTCATGCTCAGAACACTCTTGAAGTATATGTTTGGCACTCTGTGCTGCCTGTCCACATGTACACATGGCCGTGTTGCCAATTTTGAACTTTGTATACATGTGACTGCGGAGTCGGTTGTGTCCTGTTCTGAGACGTAGAATTATAACTTGTTCTGATCTGTTCATATTGTGATAGTCATCTTGTGTTGGTGTTTGTGGCTTTCTTATTGACTTTATCATCTGTTTTTCTGATGGTAGGTGATTGGTATATCTGGTTGGTCTTCGGCAGCACCTTCCTTAGCCAGTTGGTCTGCTTTTTCATTTCCTGGTATTCCACAGTGAGAGGGTATCCACTGCATGGTTACCCTATACTGGTAAGACAATTCGCTAAGTAGTTTTTTTAAGTCTGTTAGTTTTCCAGACTGGAGAGCTTGAAGCACTGACCTTGCATCTGTCAGGAATACCACAGGCTGTAGGTCAGAGTTGGAGTTCAGCAGTTTTTTAGCTGCCACACTAATTGCCTGGATTTCTGCATCATAATTATTGCAGAATTTTCCTGTCGGTGTTCTGATTGTATCTCTAGGCTTGTGTGGATATTCTATATATACACCTGCACCTCCATTCCTCGCAGCATTCTGTGCTGACCCATCTGTGTACACTCTGACCCATATATCTTGTGGATATTCCTCATCCAGGAAACTGAGGGTGATTGTCATTCGCTGCACACTGTTCTGTTCGTCCTCGCTTAGTATTCCTTTCACATGGGTCTGAATGTATATTGGCATTCCATGGCTTTCACTCCACGGGGTTTGCTCTGGTACAGACCTTAAGGGGCTGCCAACTTCAGGTAGGTCTGTAAGTTGTCTACGGAGTCGTTTAGCTTGATGGATAAAGCTGCTCCTTTTCAGTCGTCCCATTGCTAGATTTTGGAATCTTTCCTTCATTGGATGACTTGGCATACACTGAAACTTTTCTGCTTGAATTAGTACTTTTGTGTCTCTGCGTTCGCCAAGTGTTTGCATTCTTCCCATTTTCTGCATCTCTGCTATGGGTGTTGATTTCATTGCTCCCAACATTATTCTAAGTGCCTGGTTTTGCACTTTATCTAGATCTTGTAATGTGGTGTTTGATGCAGGACACCACGCAGCTGAACCGTATTCCAGGTGTGGTCTTATGCCTTGCTGGTAAACTTTACTGAGTATATTTCCACTGGCTCCCCATGTGGTTCCACTTAGTTTTCTCAGGATAGCTAGCTTCCTCCTGGCTTTTGTTGTTGCTTTGTTTATGTGCTGCTTCCATGTCAGCTTATCATCAAAAGTAACTCCGAGGTATGTGGGTTGTTTGTCTTCTTTCAAGAGCTCTCCATCTATTTTGATATGACCGGCTTTTTGTTTTGGTGAGAGGGTAAAGAGTGTAGTGCTGCACTTATCTGTGTTAATGCTGACGCACCATCTATTAGCCCATAAGGTTAGGGCATCGATAGCTCTTTGTATTTGTTTAGTGGCCACTGTCGCATGTTCTTCCGTGCACCAGATCACCAGGTCATCAGCATACATTGCCACTTTGATCCCATGTGGTAGTTCAGCAACTAGGTCATTGATGTAAACCAAGAAAAGTGTGGGTGACAGGACTCCTCCCTGGGAGACTCCATGACGCAGTAGAACTTTCTTGCTCTTGCGATCATCTAATTGTACCCTGGCTCTTCTATTATGCAGGTATGCTTTTACCCATTTGTACATTCTTGAGCTAACCCTGCAATTTCGCAATTTCTTTAGGAGCCCTTCTTTCCAGACCTTATCAAATGCTTTCCTGAGGTCTATCCATGCTGCTAGTACCAGTTTCTTTTCTTGGAAGGCATCCTCTATCTCTTGGGAGAGGTAGGTTGCCTGATCTTCAGTAGAGTAGCACTGTCTGAAACCTGCTTGCTGTGATACCAGAAGGTTTTCACTTTCAAGGTACCACTGCATCCTAAGATTGATAATGCGTTCCATTGTTTTACATAGACAGCTTGTGAGGCTGATGGGCCTGTAGTTGGAGACTGTGTTGCCATCTTTTCCTGATTTGAGGAGTGGTATCATTATTGCTTCTCTCCACGCCTGTGGTACATTACCTGTGGACCAGCTTGTGTTAAAGATCTGCAGTAGCTTTGCTCTTGCTGCACTTCCCAGGTTTCTAATCATTTCATTGGACACTCCATCAGCTCCAGGGGACTTTTTCATTTTCAATTTGGATATTGCATGCTCCAGTTCTCTCATTGTGATTGGTGCCTCCATGACTTCAGGTATAGGTTCACCTTGTCCAATGTTTTGCTGGTTCTCTCGAACCTCCTGTACCACTTCGCCACAGAGCCGGACTTCACGCTTTACCTAGCTTAAATGCTCGTTAGCCGTATCGCCTTTTATGGCAAACGTATATATAGGTTACCTATCGTTACCTATTTTCCATGAATACCCTCGTCTAGAATAGTCCCGCGTGCAGATTTAAAAAAGCATCACTATCTTGGTTGATCCGACTTTCCCGTGTTTTTTCATTGGCTGGCGCCGCATAGTATCCGAGCAAAGTGACCAATGATTTGATCATTGAGTCGCATCAACAAAGATACATAATTATATTTGGGGATTTGCACGCAAAACTACTTCAGGAAAGGGACTTGCTCCATCTCCCACTCTCTTTTCCCCTTCACTGTGTGTTTAACCCAGACGATACGGTTGAGTTGATCTATTAACAAATCAGTTAACTAGACCAAGCAGGAAGTATTAGTTACCCAAACTAGAAAAACGTCACTTGGGAAAAAATATTTGAAAAAGGTAGGTCGGTTGGTGAGACCGTGTCGAGTTATAGTTAGCTTATTAGCAGACTAGTTTATGTTTGAAATATGTCAATGTCTATTTGTGTACATCTTTAGATGTATGTTCTTGTTTAGGTGCCAGCAACACTGGAGACATTCTCATGCTAGGCGTGACTTTCCCCAGTAAGATATAACGTCGAAGGTCACACATAAAGGCCTTCAGCACCACCTTCTCAAATACAGACCTCTCAGCTAAAACGTAATCATGACCTAGAGGTCCAATTTCCGTGAAATCTGTTGGTCGCCTATGCTATTTTTGGCATGCGACTCCAAGTATATAAATAGACCAACGAAAATTGCGAGAATAATCAAAAACGTCACGAATGCGGTCCTGTTGAAAGGTACTATATGTATTATCTACGGTCACGCCTACACAGTGTAACAATCGATTGTGGATTCGTCGAATTTTCCCTAGTTATCCCTACTTCTATAATTATCTAACCTGGTCATCGCATCAAGTCTCCTTGTCATCACGTTTTAGTATTGACTGCCTTAATCTACACAATTTAATGATTTTCATGATAAAAATATGTTTACTGACTATTTAAAGTGTGTTAGGCTCAAGCATGCATACTATTTTTTTATGTTGTTGTTCGTCCATCACAGGTCATGATGACCATTTGTTATATCCACTTTTGAAAATTCAATTTGAATTATGTCCTTGATTATGAGTTCGTAGATGGCTAATAAGCCCTATTCGAGCTGTAAATGTCCTGGGACAGTTCGGACATGGAATGACGACAGTAGACGGATCTTGGTCTATCCGTGACTTTCTAGTTGCTCTCCGCTGTTGAGCTGCTGCATTTCTCCTCTTTTCACAAGATGATGCGCTCTTTTTTATTTTAGAACGCCACGTAGATCTATTTTGTGCAAGCTCCTCCCATGTATCGTGGTCTATTTCAAAGGCTATTTCCCTAGCATTGACACGATCCTGATGCAGACACAGATTTATTGGGCAGGTCATTTGGTGCGTATGCCAGACCATCGTCTTCCAAAGATACTTCTCTATGGTGAGCTGGAGAAGGGCACATGATCTCAAGGTGGCCAAAAGAAGCGCTACAAGGACTCGTTAAAGAACTCACTGAAAGTCTTTGAAATATTTTTGTTATAAGTAATAGTTATATAGCCTATTAGGTAAAACTAAGGATCAACTATTCACTGTGCTATAAATAGCACACAATGTTTACATTTTAACTAAATGACGTCATGGATTTCCGTGTAACACCAATGAAATTAATTGATGCCGATAACATTAATGGCTGCCGTGACGTCACGTCTCCCGATGTAAACGATATCAACCACATTTTTTTAATTATAACTTTTATAACTAATTCATTTTTTAATTTATAACTGATCCTAACCCATACCCCCCCCCCCTCCATAATCTAAATGCTAATGCCAAATTAATATTCCGTTTCAAATAACATACTTTAATTTTAATTACAACTTCTGCAATCACAATGCAAAAGGTTAGGTTATACCTTGAAACTAGAACAGGGGTCACAGTGAAGAGTTGACCCTTAGTTGCGCCGCGTATTATAATGTTTCCAGCCTCGTATATAAGACCTATTATAGCAAATCTAACATGACTTTTAACACTAGGAACCTAACCAAAAGATCAATTTTTTTTTAAAAACCCTTTCCGTAGCTATTTCTGCAATAAGATATTCACATGTCCCGTCAAAAAGTGAAATTTACGCACGAAAATCGACTAATGACCTTTGTACACAATTTTATTTCAGGTAAGACCACTTCCCTAAGAAAGTCATATCTACGGCCGTGAATATATATATATATAGTACCCATTTCTATATGATGTGGTTTAGAGGGGTATGAGTTCATTTAGCCACAAAGTTAATAAATGAGAAGTAAACTAAAGTGGAATCAATGCGAATTATTTCATCTTAGAAAACTAAGTTAATCTAAATAAGAAAAATATACCGTGTACAAATTGAAACAAATATTAGTACACAATTTCTTTTGTTTCTTTGCAAAATTTAATTTTACAAATTTAGATACTTACATAATCTCATACAAACCATGTATCATCTAGAAAAATTGAGGGGTCTACGGAGAAATTTTTTTAAGGCATATTTTTACATTTCATGGCAATAAATCTTATAATTACAACATTAAAAATGAAAAAGCTATATCAGTCCAATCGGTTTTTTAAAAATCAAAATATGCGCCGCATAATATAGCATACGTTTCAAAAAGTCATCCGCGTCCATTTTCTTTAGGAACTGCGATGTCCATAAACATCATCAACAATAAGCAGTGAGGGGTTTACCTATAAGCTAAGCAGGGTATAGCTTAGGGCCCTCACTTTCTTGGGGGCCCAACATTTTTTAATTTCACTATCTATATATTCTTAATCGTTAAAGGGCCCCATATCTCAAATAGCTTAGGGCCCTATCAGGTCTAAATCAGGCCCTAACAATAAGGAGGGGGTCAGGAAGTCTCTGAAAAAGTTTGAGTCTTTATCAAGGTGAGGAGCAGTTTGACAGATTTTGTCAAGGAGAGGGGCAGTTTGACAGATTATGTCAAGGGGTGGAGCAGTTTGGCAGATTTTGTCAATGGGAGGAGCAGTTTGACAGTTTTTGTCAAGGGGAGGGGCAGTTTGACAGATTTTGTCAAGGAGAGGGACAGCTTGACAGATTATGTCAAGGGGCGGAGCAGTTTGATAGTTTTTGTCAAGGAGAGGAGCAGTTTGATAGTTTTTGTCAAGGAGAGGAGCAGTTTGATAGTTTTTGTCAGGGAGAGGGGCAGTTTGATAGTTTTTGTCAAGGAGAAGAGCAGTTTGATAGTTTTTGTCAGAGAGAGGGGCAGTTTGACATATTTTGCACATGTCTCTGGCCAATGTATGCCAGCTTTCCCGGAATAGAGAGGCCTTCAGAGTATCCACGACAAAGACAACATTCTGGAAAGAATATGTCACTTTATATATATATATATATATATATATATATATATATATATAGGGTAGCCGGGGTTAAAGATGCGCTGGGGGCAAAGATTCGCAGTCGTTTTTTTTCTGGAACTATGGGTTTTTCCCGCAAACCACGTCGGACGCTAACATCCGTTTCTGTCACACAACGAATTTTCATCGGTCAAAGGCATTTTTGAGCCATGAGGTAAATTCATTTTTTTAACGTTCTCGATCGAACTTTTTTTCCACTTCTCAATCTTTGTCCTGTGTTATCAGAACTGTCATGTTATTTTAAATATATAAAAACTGAAAACTATATTGTATTGTTAAGTTATTAAGCATGTTACCTTTTCAAGATAACTTTTGTTTTCATGATATTTTATAAAAATTGTGAACAGTGTGATTTTCGGGTAACGCCACGCACACTGACGGGACGAACATGCGCTGCGGACTCACTGCGCATGTTTGCCCCAGTCACTTCCTCCTCATGTTGCCAAATATTAAAACCAATATTTTATTGTCACGTTATGTTTCTTTTTAGGAATTACAAACGGAAAATTGTGACAATGATGCCGCTGACCTGAAAATAAATCGTCGCTGCTATAGATGCAGTGTCCGCTATTCACAGATGCCCGATCTCCGCTATTCATAGATGCCCGATCTCCGCTATTCATAGATGCCCGATCTCCGCTATTCATAGATGCCCGATCTCCGCTATTCATAGATGCCCGATCTCCGCTATTCATAGATGCCCGATCTCCGCTATTCCTCCGCTATTCACAGATGCACGATCTCCGCTATTCACAGATGCACGATCTCCGCTATTCATAGATGCCCGATCTCCGCTATTCCTCCGCTATTCACAGATGCACGATCTCCGCTATTCATAGATGCACGATCTCCGCTATTCACAGATGCACGATCTCCGCTATTCCTCCGCTATTCACAGATGCACGATCTCCGCTATTCCTCCGCTATTCATAGATGCACGATCTCCGCTATTCCTCCGCTATTCATAGATGCACGTTCTCCGCTATTCATAGATGCCCGATCTCCGCTTATCATAGATGCCCGATCTCCGCTATTCATAGATGCACGATCTCCGCTATTCATAGATGCACGATCTCCGCTATTCATAGATGCCCGATCTCCGCTATTCATAGATGCACGATCTCCGCCAGTCATAGATGCACGATCTCCGCTATTCATAGATGCACGATCTCCGCTATTCATAGATGCACGATCTCTGCCTGTCATAGTTGTACGATCTCTGCCTGTCATAGTTGTACGATCTCTGCCTGTCATAGTTGTACGATCTCTGCCAGTCATAGTTGTACGATCTCTGCCTTTCATAGTTGTACGATCTCCGCTGATCATAGATGCACGACCTCCGCTATTCATAGATAGTTGAAATTATAGTCAAATGCTTTATAGAGCACTCCATCACGTTGTTATAGTTTCAAACCTATCTAAGCACCCATTCTCTGTATTAATATTTTCTTCATATTTACGTTTTTTACATTTTTTTAGTATTAAAGTTACATAAATATGCATATGCCTAGTCTTTGTGCTCTATAATCTTCCCACAATGTGACTGACTATGTTTAGATAGGAAGTGACGTTGTTATTTTGCTGGTTTTGTCAATTTTCCCATGATTTCGTAATTGTTTCTTCCTGCGCGTGTTTGCCCCAACAATTGGGGCAAAGGTGGGATTTTACTCATATTCATAAAATCTCATTCTACGGACTAAACGTGATTGTATGTTGTAAATACCCTGACGATTGTTAGATGGATGGATAAGCTACACACTGCTGCTAGTTTGGTCTCTCATGGTTAAGTCTATTTGTCAGAATACGCAAAAAAAGTGGAAAATGCGTACCATTGCCCCCGTCTACCCTATATATATATATATATATATATATATATAATATATATATATATATATATATATATATATATATATATATATATATATATATATATATATATATATATATATATATATAGATATATAGATATATATATATATATATATATATATATATATATATATATAAATTCACGGCGACATTTATAGACACCTTGTATAATACAAATGTATTGACATTTATAATGGAACTCTTTATATAGAATTTGGGAGCGATAGATCAAAAACATTAGTAACACTATGTCATGCTATCATTATCAGCAGTGCAGGATTTACGTTTAAGCTACACAATCTATAGCTTAGGGCCCCCACTTTCTTGCGGGACCCCCAAAAAATAGTCCGACTGACAATTGTCATATATTACGTATAAAACCCGTATACAGGGTCCCATATATCAAATAGCTTAGGACCTTCATTCATTGGTACTATGCCTTCCGGCGTAGGCGATCATGTCTCTCCACAGTTCCCTGTTTGTTATACATTTAAATATAGCTTCTGCATCATGCCAGGCTTTCAAGCCATCCAACATTTTCTCACGTTGTCTTCCTCTGTCTCTCTTACCCTCGATCTCTCAAGTTGTTACGATGTTCTCCAGCCCACCTCTTCTCATTACATGACCCAGAATCTGCGATTGTCGTCTTCTAATACAGTTAATACGTTCTCTATTTGAGTTGACCAGTTGTAGAATTATAGCATTACTCTTTTTAGCTGTCCATGATATTTTCAACATTCTTCTATATAACCACATCTCTGTGGTATCCAGGTGTTTTCTTGCAATATTAGGGCCTTATCAAGTCTAAATCTGGCCCTGATTGTCAGGCCCATTCTCTATCAAAATACCACCTGATGAAGCTGGTTAAGCGTGACATGAAATGTTATAGAAACGTCTTGGAGTACAGAATAGGAAAATGCCAGATGAATACTAAATGAAAGACGAACGATACACTACACAAATGGGATATAAATGTAACCAAAGCTTCACAGCCTATTTAAAATAGTCAATTGTACCGTTCACCCCTTTCTCGACCTTTGCACGCTTAACTGAACAAGTGGGACAATCTACCTCGGAATAAATAATAGCATGGATCAAACTACACAGTCTGCGGGGTGATTTTGTGTTTAACTAACGAATAACCGTACTGAAAGTTGGCGGTATATTGATGAATAAGGTTATAAGGTAAGGTAGTTCTTAAAATATAAGGTACAGTGTCATGTGGCGTATTTTTTTCAGAACGTTATCTTCTCAATGAACTCCCTGAACCCTACTCTATCTTGGGCAATGCGGCTTGAATTTTCCAGCGACGTTTTCATGTTATCTTTAATGTCGTCAGCCCATCGTCTTCTTGGACTGCCTTTTCTCCTACTTCCAGATACTCTGCCCTCCATTATTTGTCTTTCTAAACAGCTGTGTCTCTTTATATGACCAAACATGCGTAGTTTTCTTTTTGTTATTGTGTTTAGTAACAAAGACTGGAATCTTCAATGTGTTTATAATATCTGAGTTTCTTTTTTTTTCCTTCCATGATATTCTAAGGTACAGTAGTTCTTAAAATATAAGGTATTAGTGTTTAAAATATCGCCAGTGTGTTGCCGAGGCCCGAAAGGGGAGCAAAGAATAGCAACACTGTTTACCTTCTACGCATGTCGTAAAAGGCGACTAAGGAAGTTATGGGATGGAGTTGGCTATTACATCCCATATAGGGTCAGTGACCCAAAGCCATGCTGAAGTCGGATGTGTCTGGCCGAAAGGGGCAGATATCGCAACAATGCTGTAAACCATGACACAACGCATTCCGTTATCCATTCTACATCCTGCTAATCTGCAGGAGTTTGAGAATGAACGCAGAAGAAGAAGAAGTGCTTAAAAATAAGGTACAGTGGTTCTTAAAATATAAGGTACAGTAGTCCTTAAAATATCATTTTGTCTCACAATACTAAGACTTGGATTTGGTTTCCTTTGAAGAGACGGGCTTCTGGTCGTCACAAATAGGGTCATATAGATCAGTGGTTCTGGACGTGGGTCATATGGTCCCACAAGAGGTCATGAGACTTGAAAGAGGCCTTGGAGAATAACAGTTGAAATTGGAGGGGCACAGTCAAGTCCAAGCACCACGGGAAGTGATTAATTGAAGGATTTTGTCTAATGTTTGTCCTCAGGTGAACGATGGTTGATCGTATTCACACTTGCCGTTAAGCGTCGAGGTGAGAGCTTCAGCTGTCGTTACAGGGCTATATGAGTCGCCTTGATTGCATTAAGTCCATGTTTGTTCAAGGCTATCTTGATGTTTTCTATCCACCGTTTTCTTGGTCTACCTTTGGCCTTATGTCTGAATATTCTTTTGTTATATGTTCTTACTGCTATTTTGTTTGGTTCATTTTTATAAGGTGACCGAACCATTTTATTTGCTATCTTGGTTATGCTCAATACATATTATACCAACCCTTTTTCTAATTTCTTCATTTCTTATTTTATCTAGTTTAGTAACAATTGAAACTTTTCCCTGATACTTCATTTCACATGTAACGATTTTCCTCTGCTGCGAAGCTGTTAAAGACCATGTTTGACATTGGTAGCAGAGTGTTGGTATAAAAATTGTAGATATTATCTGTCTTTTTATTTCCACCTTGATCTTTGGGTAAAGAGGTAATGGTGAAAGTTGTTAGGTCACTATGTTTGCTTTCTGGGACCGTTTTTCTTTTTTTCTGTTGTTTATTGAAGGACAAACAACAAAAATTCTAAAGATAAAGCTTGAAACTTCTTAGTGATTTGCAAAGAATTTAACTGACGGTTTTTTTTAAATCCTTAATTTTAAACATTAGGAGAGCTGCGGAGGAAAATGTGTCCCAAAATGGAGTCATCGTCCAAAACGTTAGTCATTGATATTATATATATATATATATATATATATTATGCTGCAGCAACACTAAAAGAATGTTATTACCAACATTGAATTTTCCTAATGGTAAATACCCAGTCCATCTAAAAAATTGCACCGTGTGCTGATCTCACGTTACCACTTATCTCGACTAATGCAAATAATCATTGAGCGATAAACAATATATTACGTAAAAATGTTACCGTTAAAGCGCATGTTAAATAACAAATAGAAAAACGAATGTAATACATAAATAACAATAAACAAAAGAACAAGGACTTTTTCCACGTTACGGTCCAAGTGGGAACTTTTTCAAGTAATACATAACCAACAAGAAACACAGAAAATTATCAAATTATTAAAACTGTATAATAACTCGCAGATGTTCTCACCACCAACACTTCAAATAATGGCGCGACATGCATGCTCATCACATGATAAGCTAAGTGCGGTAAAAATGTTTGCGCACCATTGACACGCACAAATAGTATATATATGATTATTGTTATTTTTTTTAAAATATTCGATTTTCTATTTGATGGTTGTTATATGCTATGACAGTAATAGTATTACTTAATATATTAGTTATCGCTTATTTGTTTTGTTACTGTGGCACTCAACAGTTTTTCGGACATCCTCTGATATTTTGGTTATTTACACAAATGATCATTAGTCGCTTTACATATTCATAAAATTATGTAACTTGTAAAGTGGCATATTCGCAAAATTATGTGACTTGTAAAGTGACATATTCACAAACTTATGTGACTTGTAAAGTGGCATATTGACACACTTATGTGACTTGTAAAGTGACATATTCACAAACTAATATAACTTATAAAGTAATATAAACTGTTCTATCTTTAGAAACAGAATCATGTCTACGTACAAACTGATCTACTTTGACGGTCGTGGTCGTGGAGAACTATGTCGAATTCTGTTTGTCCTAGCTAAGCAGAAGTTTGAAGATGTCCGGATCACGTACGATGATTGGGTTTCATATAAACTAAGTAAGTATTCTCCCGACAAAAATAGTTTTTTTTAAAGTGATTGAAATTTTTTTTTTTTAAATATAGTGTTTTTTAAGGTGTTTTAAAGTAGTTATGTCTTTAAAATATTGTTATTTTTAAAAATGTTTTTAATATAGTGTTTTTAAAAATAGTGTTTTCTTAAATAGTATTGTATTTAAAAAATAGTGCAGTTTTGTTAAAAATAGTGATGTTTTTAAAAATAGTGCAGTTTTTTAAAGTTTTTTTTTTTAAAATAGTGTTGCTTTTAAAAATAGTGTTGTTTTTAAAAATATTTTTTTTTCTTTAAAAGGAACCAGTTAACACTATAATGACTGAAAGTAAAATGAAAGGTCTTCTAAATTTGAATAGTACAAAGGTTCAACGTGACGTTATATAAAAAGTTAATTTCACCAAAACGTTACAAGTATATTGCTAAAACTAGTTCATTATATTAACTGTCTTGAGTTATAGCAACATCACATAGTATATACATGTTAGAAATATCATCAGTGCAAATTGCAAATATGGCGACCTACGATGGATACAGGCGTGTTCTAATACTGAGGGGTATCCTGTAATAGCTCTAGTATCGGTATCGTTCTAGGTATATGTAGAAACGAATTGGATATATTATGCATTCATGCAGGACTTCCAGAATTGTTTTATGACAAATGCGAGAATACAGCACCATGAGCAAATGTGCAATGTCATTTAGTATGATTGACTGCCTTGCGATGCTAAATGTACAGCAGTCGCAGTCCATCTGCGCTAGGGAGAGTCAAGATCACATATTACTATTTAATGTCTGCGTCAGATAGAGTTAAGATCACATATTGATATTTAATGAAATTGCAGCGACTAATGTGGAAAACTATACTGCAGTCTTTGCAGTTATAATTATTCTTGCATATTCACAGAGACTCCATTTGGGCAGCTGCCAATTTTGGAAATTGACGGAGAACAATTCACTCAGTCCATTGCCCTGGCAAAGTACTTGGCAAATCAATTTGGTAAAAATGTGTTTCAAATGTATACTCAATGTATTTAATTTAACTTGTATGCTAGAAATAGTTCTGATTAACTTTACAAGGCAATATATTCATATGTTTAGGCTGGTGTCTGAGAAGGGTAATCACGTCGGTCCAGGTAGAGAATAAACCTGAATCTCTTCATCATTGAAATATAGTATGAGTTGTCTTCTGTTCATAAGGCAGGTCATTTTGATTTCCTATTCTATGGGTTTCTTGCTGTTGCTCCAATCTTCTGTCCTGTAAATGTTAAACCAGGACTTTCATTTTATTTATTTTGGACTGTAGGATCAAGAATATGATTATTTATTAACTCTATTCCGATATGTATCAATATTTAGTTCTATCATGTGAACGTTGACAGTGTAGTTCTTACTCGTCGTATTATTTTTTTTATGTGTTCATGATAAAGGAATTTGGTCGAAACGTCGAATGTCGTGTATTATCATATGTGTTTAGAGTGATTAGCACAACTTCATCACCCTGTTATATACTTTTGCCTGTTGGAAAAGAACATCACAAGAGAATAAACAGCGCCAACCCTCGTGTGTGGAGAAGGAAAATAACGATGGTGCAGCATTAAATTAATTGGAATAGCTGCAATTCCATTCTATCCGGAATAAACTATAAAACATGGTGATGAAGTTTGATAGTCCCTTGAAGCATAAATGATAACTCATGAAATATTGACCTTTCAACCTAATGGTCTTATCAAGAACACATTCAGAACAAAAACGACGATTAAGAACTACAGTCTACATTCACATGACACCTAATTACAATGGAATCTCTCTATATTCATCCTTTTGTAACAAATTTTCCTATATAACAACACACTTCAAAATTCCTTATTATATTTATTCTAAGTGTTTGAACTATATATAGCGAATTTCTGGGTGTCAAGGGCACTGCGTTGCTCGCAGCGGACCCAGGGTTAGCAGATAACCAATATCCAAAAAGTACCTCCTCATGGTGACCCTGGAAACAGAAGTACAGCGGCTCATCCTGCTTCTGGCCAACACTTTTGGGGACAGTGACCATGAATGTGGAGACTGCAGATGGAATGAAAATTGACTGCAAATAAAAGAGACAGATAATATCTCCGACACCAATGTGCCACCACGTACAGCGTCACTGTCTAGAGACAGTTCGGCTCGAGCAATAGAGGAACAGCCAATGCAAATGTCACGAAAGAGTTAGATGTGAAGACGAATAGTCGTGTGACGAATAGAAGGAAATCACGTGAACTTTCGTGTTGGTTATCAGAGAAGGGCCGCAGAAGAAGATAAAGCGAATTCCTGTTATTACATAGATATTTCGTCGGTCCGGACCGAGTTGTTATAATGGGATGTAACTGTCTTAATACGCACTGGAAGAATAAAAACTAGGTCAGAGGTGAAGCAACACATGCAGAAAATTGATAGAACACAACCAAATATCGATAAAACAAAACAAATAGAACAATAACAGACTAAGAATAACAATATATCTACCTTTATAATTTCAGTTATCTTGCAGTTATGTTTCATTAAGAACTGAAAGGAATTTTAAAGCAAAGGATTGTTAATAATATTATATGCCTTAGAGATTATTACACATAGGCCTACTCTTCAACTATCTGCGATGTTGCGGGAGATATTGGTCTGAGCATGCAGGCTCTCGTTGTAATGACTGATCTGAAATTTAAGTTTCTGAAGGAATTAACAGTAAAGATTCTTGATTCTTGATTAGGAACAAGCGTCACAGCACTGGGGGCATTCCCATATATGCTCTGCTTGCCGTTCCTTCAGCCATCTAAAAGTGTATAAGCTCAGTGTCCCAGTCAGTTGCTGATTATGCGTTCTTCTTATCTTTCCGGAGAGGGAGCACTTTCTCCCATCACCTCTAGTCACTCCCATTTCTATCATTTTCGGAATATGTACATTGTCTCGTTCGACTTCTTCCTCATCTTCTCGTAGGGTATCCATGACTGCTCTAATCAATTCAATCCTGTCTCTTCTTATCTCGGTGTCCTTCACCAAAGCTTTACCAGCCAACACATCTCTTTCGTTTTCCCTAACCCCAGCATGACCAGGACAGTAAATCCATGTAATTCTCTGCGCATTGTCGAGAAGAGTGACCCATTCATTTCTGATCACACACTTTTCTATCTTGCGGAGGATACTTTGAGAGTCCGATAGAATTACTGAGTCTGTTGGTGGTTGCGTCTCCAGCCAAGTGAGAGTTGCTGTCACAGCTTTTATTTCCATTGTCATACTCGATGTTGAAATAAAGAGGTTTCAGATGCATATACCTAGGAACTGTAGATTGATTAACTGGAAAGTTGTAGATGGACATATATGTGAATATTGCTTTAAGAAGTTGGTAATTAATTGTAGAGATTTACATATGCTTAAGATATACCAGACTGTGTCTGATTGTTGTCAATTGTTTGTCATTTGGTAATTGCGAATTGGATAGAGAAAATTAAACAGGTTTAAGCTAAAACTTGTTTGTATAATTCTTGTATCTATTATTAGGTTTTTATGGAGAGAGTAACATTGACAGACTGAGGATAGATGAGATTGTCTGTCTGATTGGTGATTTTTTTAATGAAGCCATGAAACTCTTTAATGAGAAGGACGTAACGAAGAAGGTGATTTGTTGTCTGTGTTTCTATCTACTGGTAACCTTTAGTTATTTGTTCGTATCTCTCTGTGACCCTATTTTTTTAATCAATAGCACTTACGTAAAATAATAGTTAGATTACCTTTCTAATGAACGCACAACTATCAGACTATAGGCTATGAGAATACAATTTTTTTTTAAAATTTATATAACACAATTTCAACGTTTCAGCCATAAGGTCTTTTTCAGGAAAACACAAGACGCAGTGAAAAAAAACAGTAAAAATAATGGTGCTATCAATAAAAGAATTAGATTACACACATGTAACAGGAGAGACATCTAAGGTAACACTGACGCACATAATATATACACAAGTATTATCATAAAGATGTGCATTGCAAATATGAGAAATTATAACGAAATAAAACAAATATGCATGAACAATGCGAATAACAACATAACAGACACTTCCCCCTCCCCGAAATCGGAATAAACGAATTAGCGGTATTAAGACAAAATGGCTTACGGGTAACAAATTGCATTATATAGCAATTTTCAAGGTCGTACTTTGTCCTATCGTCTGTCGTGCAAGAACTTAAGACAGCGGCCTGAATATCACGGACATCACGATTATCAGGGTCGTTGAAATGTTTAACGACAGGAGTAGGTGTTCTGCGATTGATGGCATGAAGTTGTCCGCAGAAACGGTCACTTACTATTTTGTCAGTTTCAACTTTATATTTCTTGTCACGACAATTACAAATGATAATATAAATTACGTGGCGTTATCATTTGATGTTATCAAATAACATTAAGGGATTTAAATGTGACGGCATTGTTGCTAGTGAAAGTGGTCTTAGGAAATGAAATGAAGCAGATCTGCACTACATAGGAATATGTGTAATAACGACAGAGTTGGCAACGAACAGTGTCAAAATGGTCAATATTTTGGTAAGAGAAACAGGTTTAAATCATTCTAATTGTCAATATTTTTATGATTGTGTGTTTTTGATTGTTATTTGTTTCTTGAAAAGGTCCCGGTTAGATCGCAACGTAGAAATTATCCTTATTTATTTTATTGATATTTTTTTTTTTTACTATTGGTAGTTTGGTATTTTATAGTAACCTTTCTACCTTATTTAGTATTTTTTACTTAACCCTGTGACACTTGTTCATTGAAATATTTCCCATCGGGGTTTAAACGTACAAACCTTGAAAGGTAGGTTTCATGGCAGAAACTTGCAGTCGGAGATGAAGATAACTCTTCATGTGCTTCACCGCAGCAAATATTAGGTGTGGTGACCAGTTCCCTTTCTTGCTGTGATTACCTTCCCAAAATCATGCATCAGGTACTCTTTTACAGCTGGTTTGACTGAAGGAACGGTCGTGTCAGGCAAGAAATCAACCACGCATTTGAGACAAGATTATACGAGTCGCTTCTGTTACGCAACTGAGAAAAACAATGTGCTTTTTGTACGACATGCTATGGGCTGTCAAAAGTTACCTGCTCACAGCTAAAGAAGTATTTCATTATCATCGCATCATTTGCTGCATCGGTTTAATACACATGGGTGCATTCTAATGTTCTGTCATGGTCATTGTCAAGAATCATATATTAACATTTCATGAGTTTCAACGCAGTAATTTTATTACAGGCTGAATTGACCAAAAACTTTCATGAGGTTGTTGTACCCAAGTATCTGGGATTCTTGGAGAGAAAGCTGAAACAGAATGACAGCGGTTTCTTTGTTGGAAAAAAGGTATTAAATATTGGACATAATAATAATAATAATAATAATAATAAATTAGTAATTAATAATAAGATCCATAACACGCCAAGGTGTATATATATGTAAACAATGAATGTGTGATTAAATTATGTGTTTAAAATCATTGAAAATGAACACTGGTATTCCGCTGAAGATGTATATGTCGGGCCATTGATGCAAATCAAATGGCGACATATGGCATTTCCATTCTCTGCACTACATCCTACTAGAAATCTAGTAGGACCAAGGACCTGCTACAAGGGAGATCTAACGGGAGTTGTGAGAATGAACGATGAAGAAGAAGAACACTGGTATGAAATTGTCATCACAATAATCAATGAATGAGGGATGAAATTATGTATGAAAAAATCAATGAGTGATGAAATTATGTATGAAAAAATCAATGAGTGATGAAATTATGTATGAAAAAATCAATGAGTGATGAAATTATGTATGAAAAAATCAATGAGTGATGAAATTATGTATGAAAAAATCAATGAGTGATGAAATTATGTATGAAAAAATCAATGAGTGATGAAATTATGTATGAAAAAATCAATGAGTGATGAAATTATGTATGAAAAAATCAATGAGTGATGAAATTATGTATGAAAAAATCAATGAGTGATGAAATTATGTATGAAAAAATCAATGAGTGATGAAATTATGTATGATAAAATCAATGAGTGATGAAATTGGATATGAAAAAATCAATGAGTAATGAAATTTAGTGTTTTAAAAAAAACAACTAATATTAGTTACAAATATTAGATCCATAAATTAACAATCACTGGAACTTAATACTGGCAATATTTCATTATATATAACTATTTATCATTTTTCAGCTTTCATTGGCAGATCTGGCAACGTATGACTTTGTGTACGGAATAAACCGTGAAAAGCCTGCACTTTTCAAGGACTGCCCTAAAGTTACTGCACTCATTCACACAGTTGAGAACTTGGACACGTTGAAGAGCTATTTAGCAAACAGAAAAGAAACAAGCTTTTAAAAGATCACACGATAATACATATTTACAGAACATTTCTTCAAGAATGAATCTGTATTTGCAATAGCAGATAGTGTTCCATCTTCACATTGAAGGTTGACAGTAGCAAATCTCCATTTTCTTTCTTCTATATAGATCAGATCAAGTACCGTAAAAGATGTTGTTTGTAATTGAGTTCAAACATTTGTTTTGCTTTTGTTATATTGGTTACATTCTTAGAGTATATTATATCAAGCTTATCATCTTTCCTTTCTATACATAGAAAATCTTAGTACTTATAGAAAATACAACACATAGCGAATATTTACAATACATAGCACATATTTACAACACATAGGGCCTTTTTTTTAATGTCCAGCACTGGATGATATTAGAAAAATGCTTCTCCATTGCGAGTACTTACAACACCTTCCCAGATATTTTCTTTACCACTTTTATTGAACAATAAAAAAATTTCTCATTCATTTTCATCCTTAGTTTTTAATTATTTTTCTGTGTATTTTCATGCTTGTTTCAGTGACTTCTTATGATTTACATCATCCTGAATCGCAACTGATGATCTTAACCGAGCGTAGTGGTTAAGCTGTTCGCCTAATGTTCAAGAGGTCATGGGTTCGAATCCGGCTCGTGTCGTCTTGTTTACAGGGTAGATTTTTTCTAAGACCCCTGTGGATTATTGCTTGAAGCTACGGAGTTACGTGCTATGAGTGGTACTCTCGACATAATGCGCTTCGTTGAGAGTGACGTATTACATGTGGGAAATCGAGTGCAGTGAAGCCATCTCTCTACGACTTTGAACCCTTTTTAAAATCTGCACTGAATGTGTCTTGAGTATATCTTTAATATGTTTCTAAACTTCTCTTAATCTGCATTTTGAGTATGTTTAAAATCTATTTTTATTCTGTCTAGATTTTATCACACGAATCAATCTTGATGCTATCTCGACAGTCCGGTTCTGTGATCGAGTGGTAATGAGCATAGAACGGCCAAAGGTGACAGGCTCAAAGATTCAAATTCTTCCACGGATAACTGTGCATCCAAATAATTCAGAAAATAATGGCAACATACTGAACATAAAACAGTGCCTAGAAAATCTCTACACTCAAAATTCATGCGTTGATCTCTACGTCTTGAATGGGATGATTGCAGTATTGCACCCACGTTTTATTCTGTGTTCATTGCTAACAGTATTGCACCCACGTTTGATTTGTGCTTACATCGTGTGTTAATTGGTCAGAGAGAAATATTACCATAATTCAGCGATACTTGAAGAAATATATTATTCATAGGGTCTATATTGTTGTGTTCAGGAGCAAATAATAGTAACTTTGTCATGTGGCATCAATATGATAAAAATGACTAATGAGGATCGACGTGGATTTGCTACCCATCTTACCATATATTCTCTGCGATGAGGCTGTGTTGAAGCCTGCTGAAGACCAATGCCTAGACTGACTAAAGTAATGTATTCCTCCTATCTTATTCAATCTTCAGAATGTCTCAAAATTACAAATTATTGCTATTGCGAAAGTCTCATTCGTGGTAGACCTCCAGCTTGTGACATTGCACTCTACCGAGACCGTCAGCTGAGTGCTAAAGATCTGTGGGCTCCTGACCTCGAAGGCTGGTTTTCCAGTATTTTGATTATTTTTGTGCATTGTTTCCGCCTTGACTATTTTTGGCGGGCAACTCCCAAGTATATAAACCGTGATCAACGGATATCATGTCAATAATAAAAAATCAAACCAATCAAGTCTTGTTTACTTTCTGCAGGAAGTTAGGTATTATATACTGCAATTGGTCATGACCCTACTATTATTTTCTTTTTATAAACAATTTAGTTCCGACAAAGCTCTTGAAAATGTCCCCCAAAGAAATAAAATACTAGAGACATATCATTATGATTATAGGGCCTAAATTTACCAAAATGCCACAGAAGATCCGAGAATCAGATAGTGGACCGTAGTAACATAAATTAAATAGTAAATTTTGTAAATAAGTAAATTGAATATATATTTTGGTCTACCCCTAGGTGGAAGCTGGTTGATGGCATTCACACTTGCCTTTAAGAGTAGGGGTGGGAGCTGTAAGTTTCTGTTCAATGCCAGATGTGAAGCCTGAGTCCGTGTTTGTGGAAGGTGGCCGTGATGTTATCGATCCATCTCTTTCTCGGTCTTCCCTTTGCTCCGTATCCAGATGATCGTTTGTTATAAGCTCTCAGTGGTAATTGGCTTGAGTCCATTCTCATAAGGTGATCAAACCACTTTATCTGCTGACGTTCTATATATTCGATAGAAGGAATTATTCCTACTCTTTTTCTTCTGTCATTTCTTATTCTGTCTAGTTTGTTGTCAATTGCTGCTTTTCTTAAACACTTTATTTCACGTGATGATTATTCTCTGATTGTTCTCTTATTTTTCTCTGAGTTTGTTAAAGACCATGTTTGACACTGGTAACAAAGTGCTGGTATAAACATTGTACTTATTATTTATCTCTCTAAATCCATATTGATCTTTGGATGCAGGAGTGATGGTGAAAGTTAATATGTAGCTGTGTTTGCTTTCTAACATCTTAATTCTATTTCTCTGTTTAGTGTCCAATTTTCTGGAGAAAAAACACTTCCTAATTATTTGAATTCTTTTGTTTGTTTCACTGCTGAATCAGATGAGAACCTTAAGGAGCTGGTAATGTTGTTTAACAGAAGTCTAGCGACTGGCACAGTTGAGGAAGACTGGTTGCATAGTCATTTAATCCCACTACCCAAGCCTGGCAAGAGTCATGCGATGATACAGGGTTTCAGACTCATAACCATGCAGAATACGATCGGCAAGTTGTTAGAAAAGATTGTTGCATGAAAATTGTCCCTGCATCTAGACAATTAGGCACTAGAGAGGAATAGCAGTCTGCCCTCAACTTTGGGAGGCTATCGTCCTGGTCAGCAGACTTGGCACAACGTCACCGTATTCGTGCAAGATGTATTCGAAAGTTTTGACGAACGAATGGAGACATGCGCGGCTGCAAAAAACCTGGAAGTTGCTTATAACAGAGTTCCCTTGGATTTCTTGATGACTATAATGCTGCAACTCCAAGTTAGTCCTTTCATTGTCAGGTGGATTATCTCGGAACTTTTTCATAGACAGGTTTGTCTTAAGTGTGGGAGTTGGTCTTCGGCACCAACAGTCATAAACCCGGGACTATCACAAGGGTCACGCCACCTCTGTCCCCAGTATTATTTAATGTGTATACAGTTCATATTACAAGGTGTCAGATTGCAGGACCGGGGAGAACTATGTCCTATGCTGATATCTTGGTATATAGGCAGGGCAGAGACAGAAAATTCGATCGCCAGAAATTTGCAGAGGGGGCTTGATCGTATAGGGGATTGGTGCAGTAATTCTGAAGCTTTTGTTAATCCATCAAAGGCATCGATAACATGGTTTTCTCTAAATAATCATATAGTAAACACGCCCATGCCATCGGTTACATTGAGAGGGGATGTCCTCGAGAGAACCAACACAATGAAAGACTTAAGGGTTATGTTGGACCGCAGTCTGAGTTTCAAAGATCATGTTGACCACATCATTGTAAAGGCTGATAAAGGTCTGGCGGCGATGAAGATTATGGCTGCTGCTCAATGTGAACAGATGCTGCTATTTCTGCTGTATCAGGAATTGGTGGTGGCGGTGGTAGAGTACGCACTGGCGATTCTAACACTGAGTCAGTCTCAAACAGAAAGATCGATATAATCCATAATGAGGCAATGCGAATCATTTTGGGGTGTACGAGAGATACGTCGGCACGAGCTATGCGATACTTACTGGATTGCCAACTGCAGAGCAAAGAATACAAATCTGCAGGTCGCGGGACTACCTGCAAATCACCGCCGATAAAGAACATCCTCTACACCCTGAAATTCTCCAAGTGAAAGGCAGTCGACTTAAGAGAGGAAAGTCGTGGATGGGGCGCGCACAGGATATTATACAGTGTGTGTGTATATTAGAGGATGTGCTACCTCGTGCGGAATTGAGTCGTGCGCTCTTAGATTGTCTGACAGCCTTCAAAGTAATAATAACACTCAGTAGAGAATGCAGGGAATGGTGTCCGACAGTGTTGGAGTCGGAGGTACTCGCTCTAATTGGTGAAAATTCCAAGTAAGGTGACTCCTGACTTTGACGACTCAACCATCTATTTTTGCGTTATTTTGCTTTTTGATACTTTCTTGCGATTGGATCAACTGGCAAGAGAAAGCCGTGAATTGTACACAAATGTTAATTTTTTGCATTTCATTAAACCAACAATTAAAAAAGTAGCCATCAGTAGACCATCATAGAAGCTTACCTGGTATTGCATCGTAAACACACTTAAAATGTCAACACATTTCAAGATAATAATATTTCAATACAAAAAATGGTGTATCTGCCGTTTTGATTGGATCTCGCACGGAATTCCTTGATGTGAAATTCACAATGCGCGAATCAAGAATAAATCACATTGCGATATTTATATAGCGTTCTGGCATCAGTCGTTTTGATTGGATGTCGCACGAAATTACGTGACATATGCGCTATTTATAGAGCTGTGGAGCCCGGATTGTCTATGCATGACATGCTACCTTCGGTGCCCAAGAAACCTCATGGGAGCACGTTAGCAGAATCGAGTACCTAACACGGATATTCTTCAAAAATCCCGTTTGCAAAGCATCCATGCCCTGCTGGTTAGGTCCCAACTCCGTTGGGCTAGCCACACCTTCCAAAGAGATTATTCTATGGACGCTGTGCGATGGTAAACGTTCCAGCAGAGCAGTGGCGTGGCGAGGCGGGGGCGGAGGTGCGGACCGCCCCGGGCGGCATCATCGGGAGGGCGGCAAATTTATTTTCGTCCAGTCTTTCACAATCACTGACATTTTTTTTTTTTTTCATGGCACAAGGGCGGAAAATTATGATTCCGCCCCGGATGCCATTGACCCACGCTACGCCACTGTGCACAAGTCTATGCATTTCTGCGAACCAGTCGATTTTAGTTCTTGATTCTTGATTAGAAACTGGCTTCACAGCTAGCGGGACATTCCCATAAGTGCTCCGCCCTCCGCTCCAGCAGACATCCCAGTGTATGTAGACTCAGAGTCCCGGTCAGATGTTGATTGTGGGATCTTCGTGACTTTCAAAAAATTTACTTTTCCTTCTCTCACCTCTGGACAGCGGCGTGCATAGGGTAATTGCAGCCCGGTGCGATGAATATTTTGAACCCCCCCCCCCCCCCACCTGCCTGAAATTGATTTTAAAAATTCCGAGTAAAATTTTATAAGTTTATTAATATTATCGATTTTATCCACATTTAACAAATTTATTTGAAATAATAAATTTAAAATAAATTTAAAATTACAAATTCACTTTGCTAGCTATTTGACTAGCGAAGTTATTAATGACAGTGTCGAAGCTCACATCATTGACCAGCTCATGTTCGATTGATATAATTGCGAGGTTGTTTAATCTCAAGTTGTTCATAGTTGACCTGCGATAGTTTTTTATTAATTTGAGTTTGGAGAAACTTCTTTCACGTGTAACTATACTAACTCCTAGAGTTAGGAACATACACAGTAAAAGACAATATTGGGCACTGAATGGGAAAGCTGATGTTTGTGAATAAAGACAAGTAATTCCATAGGCCCTTGGTCCTTTAAGTTCAAGACCGAAGGTGCTGCGACAAAATTCATTAGTCGCTTTCTCTCGAGTAAAAATTCATTCTTGTCGATGTCATCATAAAGGAGCGTTGTGAAGATCAATGTCGACTCGATCGTCTAATAGTTGCTTTGGAGAAAGAAAGTCAAACTTGTCAGCAACCTCATGCATTTGTGCAATTCTTATTGAACTCTCCTGATTCACTCTGTCCATGGAAGCGCATATTTCCAACCAAAGTTCATTTCTGTAGCTTAAACCGGCATCTGCGGCTTCTTCTCCAGGCATGGCAAAGACTGGCAAAGGATGGAGCAACACAGGAACAAAAAGACCAAGAAATCACCTACCAAGAAAAGAAGACCCTCATCAAAGCTATCAGGAAAGTCGACCACCCAAAAGACAATTACCACTATCTCAACAGAGCAGAGCATGTTATTATCTTCCGCCTCAGAACAGGACACAACAGATTAAACAGCCACTTAAATAGACTAAGATTGATCCCATCACCACTGTGCCTTTGTGGGCAGGCAGCACAGACAGCTGAACATATCCTGCAAGACTGAAATACACTAAACCAGTTAAAGGAAGAACACTGGCCTACAGAGATGGATATCCACAGAAAGATGTATGGGAGCACTGAGGAGCTTTCAAATACAGCAGCATTTATTAAGAAAAAAGGACTTGCTGTGTAGACATGTCAAACTCCGAACGAGAAGAAGAAGAAGACAAGCCAGTACGACATCTTAACTATCAAAATTATTTTCTTTCACCGGTAAGATTTTCTAAAAGGAAAAAGACATATAGGGCCAAATCTGGAGAATGTGATGGGTGTAGAATAATTTCAATATTCAAATCTAGAGAATATGATGGGTGTGGAATAATTTCAATATTCAAATCGTTGACTGTTTGCAACGCAAGCCATGCTTTATGAGACGGTGCATTGTTTTGAAGCAAGAACATAATTTGAGAGCGAGTTACCCCTCGTTTTCTGGTCAGTCTTTTTAAGTTTGATAAGTTTGGTATGGAAATCAACATACCACTGTCCTTTAGTCGTCTTGCATTGAGGCAGGTAACTTTTCATTATGACACATTTGACGTCCCATACAATCAAAATCACTTTTCTTGCATATTTCTTTACTCTTTGATTGATATGCGTTGGTAATGGTGATTCTAACAGACTCCCATAGTATTCTGAAAAATCAGTTCTGGTTTCTGCCCTTTGCACCTCATTCTGCGTTGAAGAAACATAGATAGTACCCTGGAATCACACAGTGTAAAATGGGGAGCGTACTTACCCAGCGAAACACAGGAACAATTAACATGCATACCCTTCGACATTTGCTGGGAGAGACTGGGCACCTACGTGCCTGTCAGTCATCGTTCTTCATCATGATGTGCCATCTTCGCGACGAAAGTTGATTACAACGGACTTCCAACATCCCCTTTCTTTTGCCTTGGTTATGCACTCTGCCAGACTGTAACCTGTCCATCTCGTGATATTTCTCTCCCACTTGTATCTTTGCCTACCCGTACTCGCCTCCCCTCAATCAAGTAAGGTCTGCAATAAGGTGTCATGTCTTTTAATATGTTCAAAATACATTATTTATTTTATCTTTATTTCTTTAATAGTTTTTACACTATACATACATACATACATACACACACACACACATACATACTCACACACACATACATACAAACACATACACACACATACACACATACAAACACACACACACATACACACATACACACACGTATACACACATACACATACACACACGTATACACATATACAGATATACACACACATACACACACGTATACACACATACACACACGTATACACACATACACACACGTATACACACACGTATACACACATACACACATACACACATACACACATACACACACATACATACACACATGCGTGTGCATGTTCATTATTACATGATGGTCAGACAGTCCCATATGTAAGCTTAAATATATATATGGGTTATCAAGGAATAATTTTGATCAAAATATATCTGTGTAATAAATCTGTGTTTTGTGATCTTCATGTTTCATTATTACCTTGTTTGTATCACAATATTTTATTATTATTATTATTATTTTTTAAGTAACATTATTGGTTTGTGTTTTTGAGATCCCCAGGAATCGTGAGAACTCTTGCTTCCTATAGTTAGTTAGTTAGTCGTTGGATCATCATCACTGCACTCCGGACAAGCCCATAGATGCTCAGATCTCTCCATAAGTCTAGCCGCCATTCCCAGTACGCAGTTGATTGACCATCATTCTTTCTTGCCCACGAAAACTGCTTTTTCCTAGCGACACCACATTCAAACCAAATTTCTTGCTTCCTATGTGCAGTGAGATGGTTTTTCTGAGCTTTCTTTCAGACCAAGGAGATTTCAGCTTTCGGCTTAGTGCAGTGCCTATTTAAAGAGACTTCTACTCAGAGAGGGTCTATAATTGTATAGATGACATGCTACAAAGCTTCCATAAGAGAATCTCAATATAACGGCATGTCATCTACTAAGGTTTTCTGTTGCATTGGTGGTACTCTTATGGTAATGGTGCTCTTCTTTCAACCGTGGACATGATCCAATTTCACCCTTATTATTCTGCTTTCGTTCTCAGACTCCTGATCAGCTTTATGTAGTTCGGAGAAAGAAGTGCATTGTGTTATAGCGTACATCTTAGCTGCGATATATGCGCTTTTCGGTCTTCCAGTTCCTACTTCAGCATAGCTTCCCTTTGGCTTTTTTTGGGTCACATTAACGCGAGCCCAAGACCTGCTTAGTCGCCTCTTACAACATGATTGGCAGGTAGCAATGTCGCCTTTCTTTACTCCAATTTATGACTCCGGACGGGGTGCAAAGGGAACGCATTGCTCTTGGCGGACCCAGGGTTAGCAGATAACCAAGATCCCAAAAGTGCCTCCTCGTTGCGCACCCTGGTAACAGAAATACAGCGGCTAATGCTGATTCTGGCTAAAACTTTTGGGTATCGTGTCCGTGAATGTGGAAGTAACAGATGGAATGAGATTTGACTGAAAAAAGACAGTTAATAACTCCGACACCACTGTGCCAACACATGCAACAACACTGTCGACACACAGTGAAGCTAGAAAGTCTGGTAGTAGCATTGGAGGGCGGTCAAAGTAGTCGGTACGAAGCAAGCAGATGTTCCAATAAAAATAAAAGCACAATGAGTACACTGAGAAAGATGCACATCGCTAGAGGGCAGCGTCATGTGTAAAAAGCATGGAAGACGGTTCGATGAAATTGGAACTAAAGCATTGTTTGCTCGAAACAAGCTTCTAGTTACCAGTGATCAAAGCCTGGGCCCAACTCTACTGTAGAGTCTTTCCTATACCTGAAGCGTGCTCGCGGAGAGAAAAGGTTCAGTACCCGATGGGCACAGGCATAGCAGTCCGAGGTGACAAGCACTGTTCAGCTCCAGAACAAAGCACAAGTTCCTAACGTTCCTAAATATGTGTACAGATTCAGACCTGGACTAGGGACTCACGAAGTTGGTGAATAACGCTTCGGCTAAGAAGACGAACGATCCCGAGCCCAACTCTTCTGTCAAGTTCTTACTAAACCGGAACCAGGCTTGAGGACGAGAAAAGGTTTAGTACCCGATGAGCACGGGCACAATACGTCTAATTACACGAGGCATGTTCACTGACTGCGGAAAGCCTCTTGCAGGACAGACGTGAAAGATAAACCGTCTCGGCATAGAGTCAGTACACATTCACCGTCTGGCGACAGATAGGAAGGCTGTCACAGGCTAGGGTAGCCCACCCGAATTGTCAAGGCATGCCAAAATCGGATGTGCTAGGCCTACAAGGCGCATAACGGTGGCACAACGTAATCACGCTCCCGGCGGAAATCGCACGGATAACCGTGCTAGTTACAATGGAGCGAACGCAAAACAAACAAATAAATGACTCCGGAAACACTCAGGCGACAATTTGGTTGTATCCTCAACGTTTTTAACCATCAGCTTATAATAATAGAGGTCGTGTTCTGGTAATCCAGTCACCGCGAATTCAAGAGTATGTGTTTAAGAGTGTGTTGCTGAACCAAAACTGCCTGGGTATATAATACATCACGTTTTTATCATACAAATTTTATTATTGGAGCACCTTAAGGGGATCAACATGTGATATATTCTATCCAGAACGTGGTCTTCCTTAAGCTATATTGAATTCTCCTCGGTCTTGAGCAAGGTGTACCACCTCCTTTAGGGCAGACATTCCTGTATGTCTTCTGTCCAAGGGCGTCTTGTTTGGCCTTTACACCTGTTACCTTCTATCGTCCCTCAAATATCACTATCTCCATACCTTTATGTCTCTTAACATGACCGAAAAAAGCTAGTTGCCCAATTAATATGGTTTTCAGAAGCCAGCCCTCTTGGGCGATGATTGTGCTTTGCACCTCCTGGTTTGTTTTCCTTGCTGTCCATCGTTTTCTCAGAACTATTCTATAGAATTTTAATTTAAATGATGTTGTTATATTGGACAATGTTTTATTAGTACCCATGGTTCGCATGCTTTGCATTCGTCGTTACTGGAAACACACATGTTTGTAATAAGCACAATTTGGTTCTTATTTGGTTCACAAGGGATATCATTCTAATTTCCAGTTTTTGTACACAGGAATCATGGTCAACCTACATATGAGTTTTTCATAATAATATTTTTAACATTTTAGACAAATGCATACAACAGAAAAAAGAACAAACTATTTGTTTAATTCGTGTTTAAATTCAAGATGTAGCAGGAGTACATTTCTTCTCTTTTTTGGACACAATAATTAGTCTTCCACTTCTTCCACGTCCAGTTTTCTTAAATAAATCCTGCTTTATTTGAAAGCTCCTCAGTGCTCCCATACATCTTTATGTGGATATCCATCTCCGTGGGCCAGTGTTCTTACCATAACTGGTTTAGTGTATTGCAGTCTTGCAGAATATGTTCAGTGGTCTGTGCTGCCTGCCCACAAGGGCACAGAGGTGATGGGACCAGTCTCAGTCTATTTAAGTGCCTGTTTAATCTGTTGTGTTCTGTTCTGATGCGAAAGGTAATAACCTGTTTTGCTCTGTCGAGATACTGGTAATTGTATTTTGGGTGGTCAACTTTCCTGATGGTTTTGATGAGTGTCCTTTTTCTTGGTAGGCGATTTCTTGGTCTTTTTGTCCCTGTGTTGCTCCATCCTTTGCCAGCTGTCTGCCTTTTCAATTTCCTGGTATGCCACAGTGGGATGATAACTAATAAGGGGAGAATAATAAGTTGAAACAAATTTATTGACAATTGTTCTTATTATCTCCCTTCGATTGTAAACGTAAAACCGCCTTTTATAAAATGTCAAGTTCTCTGATTACGGTGATTAAATTAGTGGGTTTTAAAAAAAAATAAAGCATTATGTTAAATCAAAGTGAATATCTAAGACACAGTAGTCAAACTTTCTTCCTGTAAACAGAGACCTTTTTCTATCTCGTACAGTTCACGAAAGTAAGATTGCTGCTAAGATGTCAAAATTAGGACCTATAAGAAAAGACAAAAACATTACGTGGTGTTGACTGTGATATGTGTTTTAGATTAGTGGTCAGCCCGAGTAATGTGTATGGTAGATTTATGATTAGCCCGTATAATGTAGACTGTGCTATGTATGATAGATCAGTGGTCAGCCTGTGTGATGTGGAGTGTGCTATGTATTATAGATCAGTGGTCAGTCCGTGTGGTGCGGAAACCAGAAAATGGAGCTCATATTAATTGCACTATTACCTAACATGCACATCGTAAATGGTGACTAAGAAAGTTTTGAGGGTTGAGTTGGCTCATCCATTCCATTGACGGTCTAGTGATCTCCAGTGATCCAGAAGTAACAGGATTTCCTAGTCAAAAAGGTGACTTTAGCTTAAGGCTGGAGATGGATTTAGCTGATATGTCAAGACCAACTATCACTTGGAAAAGCAAAATCAATGCTATAGATTCATACATGTCTACAAGAACCATTACTTTCAATATTAAACGCATGCGGTTGCATCTGTGGGTCCCACAAATGTCCCACTAGACAAACCACCCATGCAACAGAAAACCTTAGTAGATGACATGCGGTTATATTGAGGCTCCTTTATGGAAGCTTGTAGCATTTCATCTATACAATTATAGACATCCTCTGAGTAGAAAACTCATTCAATGGGCATTGCACTGAGCTGAAGTCTCCTGGGTATGAAAGAAAGCTCACAAAAAAATTACCGCACTGCACATAGGAAGTAAGAGCTAAAAGCGCCCATTTCTTGTGGTTCCGAATCAGTAAATCAATATTAAATCGACAAATATATCTACTTGCATGGTTTATACTTCTATTGATAAGGGGGGGGGGGGGTGGTTAACTCCCTTTCACTCTTAAGAAATCATAAAATGTTTTTTTATTGCTAGTAATTTAGCCAAATGACGGGTGAAACCCCTCTAGTAACTTTTTTTTTTACAAAAAAGGGTAATCACCTCTTACTCAGTAAAAATATGGAATTATTTCATACAACAACGGAAGAATGCCTTTTTTACATTAGTTTTTTTTTAAGGTAAAACTCCTTCCACATCGAAAACGTCTCTACGGCCCTGATAGTTATCTATGGGCATTTATGGAACAATGAACTCCACATCAAAATCCACTTAGTTGCTGCTTACGAAATGTTTGACAGGTAAAAGTGTAGCTATTCTTTGCTCCCATTCCAGTCCCGGCTAAACAAGGGCAGTTTTTTATTCACTTCTCCCACCCAGGCCCGGTAACACAAGGGCAGTTTCTATTGGAAATTAAGTTCATTTAACTACCATTGCTTTCAGATTGTTCACTAGAAACAAATTGTCAAAGATATTATTTCTTTTTAATTGTATCAAAGAACACAGGTTAGCTCTTTTGGAAATCTATTCATTGGATGATCCCCTGACAGACTCCTGACAATCACATAATATTTTGAAATAATTTAAGACGTCTACAGAAAATACGTTATGACCACTGATCTATGTATAAATAGATTTAAGCCTTTACAATCGCCTGCGCTTAGTGTTACCATGCCCCCGTGTCAAAAAGCGTGCCAAACTCGTAAAGATGATCACACTTCTCTTGTTTTCACGAAGCTATACCAAGTGTGTTGATTCGAACACGTGACACATTCGTTTAATGCATATTATTAAACTTATAGAAACCGGGACACGTCACAACCGGGCGAGATATCAAGCAACGATATAAAACCAAGACAATCCCCGTGAGACCGTGACTAACACACATATCTGCCATTCATATAAACAAACGCATATTTCCGCTATTATAGTGAGAAATATATTTATCAAGTCAAAATATTTTAAGTTTACATTTAAAAAACCTTAACCAACACAATATATGTTTTTATATTGTGAATTTGCGTTATTTTTGAAAGTGAATCTCTCTCAACCATTAAGTTTTTAAAACTCATAAACTGCAATTCCGTCCCCCCCCCCCTCCCCCCAGAAACGTGACAATGTACATATTCAGAGAATTGCAGTAATGGTATTGACTAGATGTGATTTGAGAAAGTGTTCCCTCTCCGGAAAGATCAGAAGAATGCGTGTGAGCAACTGACTGGGACACTGAGCTTATACACTTTTAGATGGCTGACGTCATGGAAAACAGAGCATATATAGGAATGCTCCCAGTGCTGTGACACTTATTCATAGTAAATAATCAAGAATCCTCAGAAATAAAAAAAAATTATTTTCTTGTAAAATGTGACAATTAAGAATTTAAGTCATTAAAAACTATACATTATCACTGTATCCAAATATTTTCTTTTTTTTCAAAAAAAATGTATTCTTTACAATAAAACGAAATGAAATAATTTGACTGAACATTTGTTTTTAATCACAGAGGTAATTACAATAGTAAAAAAATTGACAAAAAAGTCGAGCGAAGCACAAAAATACGTTTAAGTGTTTGGGTGTAAATACAAATAATACTAAAATTTAAGTAATTACAACGTTATTTCATGACAAAAAAGTCGAGTGAAGCACTTTCTAAGCAGCTCTCCTATACCCCCGTAATCCTCTCTCGAGGCGGTATGACATAGCAGGCGCCGACATCGAAAGCCACTCGGACGCTGAGTATAGCTCACCACTCAGCTGAGCACGTTTATGCTGTTAACATTCCGTACGACCGAAAACTTCACCCCGGTGACTTCGTCCTGTCTTAACATGTCATATGGGGAGGAACCAGCCTAGATCCCAAGCGGTACTGTGACGAGCGAGCTGACTCGACACTGGCTGAACCTTGACCCCGCGGTGGAGTCTAAGACATGTGAACGGACTACTGACACTGGTTCCCATACAAAGTCAAGAGCCAACTTTTGTAAAGTTCCGCGGGGAACTTGAACCTTATACGGACATTATCCCTTAACATCCATGAGTATATGTGCCACACATTTTGTTACCCATGACAACAGTGAGGGAAGAATGTCGCGCATATTGCTTTAAAAAAACGTTTTTATAAATAGGACAACGGGGAAAAGTTAAATAAAATCTCTCAATATAAATTAGAGTTATTAATTTAAATGATATTGCCAATTATCAAATCCAAATATTTGTGTTTTGATGATTTATTAATATCTCATACTTATTACCACCCTTGATTTTGGAGTGTATGCCCGGCTATGTCCCTTGGTAAATAAATGCTAATATCTTTAACTTCCGGTTCAAATAATGTTTTTGTTTTGCTGAATCAAGAACTGGTTGATCATTAATTTAACACATTAATATCGTAGAAATTAAATATCTGTGTTACTGAAACGGATTTAATGATTTCCATATTTACATCATGGTTCGTTCAACCTTATTTAATTCGATAATGAACATCTAAAGCAAATTGCAATGAAACGAGAGACATGGAAGGAAATCTAACTAAATTCTAAATGTTTGTTGTTGTTAAGTTAAATACTTGGACAAAATTTTTAGAATTATGCTACATTTCTACATAATTACAAATAATATAGTTAGATAGCCCTTCAAAAATGCAATTCAACGATACCTCAACCAAGTCTGTACGTCAACCCTGAAAAAATGTTACATATTTTTTTCTAATAAGTTTGACATCAAAATAATTTACATTGAAACACATATTGGAAAATATAAATAAAACGTGTGACCACAGTGACAAAATGTACCCAAGCTGATAATTTCTAACTTATCTTTGTTATTTTCAATAATACAAGCCACAAACTATATGTTTTTTGTTCGTGAAGACAAGACACATCTATTGATCCTATTTCTATAATTTTTAGGTGCGCGCAGAACTAATTAATATGAAAGAAGGCAGCAAATTCACATAATTAAAATGAAAATAAATTATAAGACTATTGAATATAATTAAATACCACAGAAATTATATCTATTTGTGTTGGCAAAGGCAAGACGCATCTGTTGATCCTATTTCTATAATTTTTAGATGTGCGCAGAACTAATTAATATGAAAGAAGGCAGCAAATTCACATAATTGAAATGAAAATAAATTTTAAAACTATTGAATATAATTAAATACCACAGAAATTATATATATTTGTGTTGGCAAAGGCAAGACGCATCTGTTGATCCTATTTCTATAATTTTTAGGTGCGCGCAGAACTAATTAATATGAAAGAAGGCAGCAAATTCACATAATTGAAATTAAAATAAATTTTAAAACTATTGAATATAATTAAATACCACAGAAATTATATATATTTGTGTTGGCAAAGGCAAGACGCATCTGTTGATCCTATTTCTATAATTTTTAGGTGCGCGCAGAACTAATTAATATGAAAGAAGGCAGCAAATTCACATAATTAAAATGAAAATAAATTATAAGACTATTGAATATAATTAAATACCACAGAAATTATATCTATTTGTGTTGGCAAAGGCAAGACGCATCTGTTGATCCTATTTCTATAATTTTTAGGTGCGCGCAGAACTAATTAATATGAAAGAAGGCAGCAAATTCACATAATTGAAATGAAAATAAATTTTAAAACTATTGAATATAATTAAATACCACAGAAATTATATATATTTGTGTTGGCAAAGGCAAGACGCATCTGTTGATCCTATTTCTATAATTTTTAGGTGCGCGCAGAACTAATTAATATGAAAGAAGGCAGCAAATTCA
Organism: Meghimatium bilineatum; assembly: GCA_034231615.1. Lineage (NCBI taxonomy): Eukaryota > Metazoa > Mollusca > Gastropoda > Stylommatophora > Philomycidae > Meghimatium > Meghimatium bilineatum. Next base: position 22,475,679 of record CM067322.1, read on the forward strand.
CATAATTGAAATGAAAATAAATTTTAAAACTATTGAATATAATTAAATACCACAGAAATTATATATATTTGGGTTCAATACAAGAATCCGTTAACAAATCACGTGACAACATACCAACTTTTTAATTTCATGTGCTATTGCACTATCTCGGAAAATTAAAAAGTCGTAACTTAAATTACTGATCTAGCAATTTGCACGCAATGAACTGGCCATCCACCTCTCACTCAGTGCGCATCGTGCAATGTGTCAAATAGTCTGTATATCCGACTTTTAGGTATTTCGTTCCATCTAATTATGTTAGCTATGTGTTCCGTAGAAAGCTGTCCACTAATTCTTGTATTGTACCTATATTTGTATTGGCAAAGGCAAGATTCATCTGTTGATCCAATTTCTATAATTTTTAGTTGCGCAGAACTAATTAATATTAAAATTGCAGAAAATTGGCATAATTAAAATGAAAATAAATTATCAAACTATTGAGTATAATTAAATACCACAGAAATTATATATATTTGGGTTCAATTCAAGAATCCGTGGACAAATCACGTGACAACATACCACTTTTTAATTTCTTGGGCTTGTTGGTTTATTCTCTTTTCATCTAGTCTTAAAACATAACCAAGGTATTTCCATCTGCGTTTTCTTATGATGTTTGAAACATATTCTTGGTGTGCTTTCTTTCTTAAATCACTATCTGTGACGAAATCGCTCCATTTTATGTTCACCAGTTTCCGGAGACATTTGTTTTCGAAGCTGTTTAATTTTTGATCTGTTGCTTGAGTTTATTTCCAGCTTTCTCTTTCATATGTTAATACTGAGACAATATAGGAGTTGAATAGCTTTAGCTTGGTGTTTCGTCCTAGATCTTTTGACTTTCAGATATTAGTTTGGTAAATGTGCTAGCTGCAACTGCTATGTGTGTATTTATTTCTTTCATTGAGTCTCCATCAACAAACATTTGGCTACCCAAGTAATTAAAGTTGGAACTTTTTCCAGTATTTGGTTGTTTACTGAGATGTTATTTGTTGAACTGGTAAGTCCCGTGATTTTTGATTTATCTGAAAATATGAGAAAAATCTGGCTTGGGGTTTATTATAACTATTGATATTGAGAGTTCTCATGGAGCACAATGGGAAATACAGAATAATTGCTTCAATTATGATGATTGGGTTTAAAGTCAATACTATAAGTCTTTAATGCTTCATGGTTTACAACTTGTCTGTGATAGATGCTCCTTTTGACAATATGCAAATGAACAAAATATTCAGAACATCCATTGTCAAAACTATAACTATTTCTAAACTTCTGGATATCACATTGATCTATTGCCTGGGTGTGCTGATATTCGTGGTAATAAGAGAGCAGATAGACTTGTATCTGTGAATTTAAGATAAACACTGGTGATGTACTGAAGTTTGTGGTCATTTGCTGGAGTGGACACTGGGATAGATGAGGTATCCAGGAGGTATCCATGCTGCATCCAAGGCAATTCAGTATCTTCTTCTTCTTCGTTCATTCTCAAACTCCTCCAAATTAGCAGGATGTAGTCCAGAGAACGGAATGTCTTGTGTCATGGTTTACAACAATGATGCAATATCTGCGCCTTTCGGTCTGACACATATGACTTTAGCATAGCTTTGAGTCATGTTGACCCTATATGGAATGGGACAGCCAACTCCATCCGATAACCTCCTTAGTCGCCTCTTACAACATGCATGGAAGGTAAACAATGTTGCTGTTCTTTACTTTCCTCCCAGACCTCGGTAACACATGGGCGGCAATTCAATATTATTTATGGTATAAATAGAACTGAGAACACGTCAAGTAGAATTAAGAGTGTTTATCCAGCTAGCTAGCCATGGGGACTATCAGCAAGCATATTCTTTGACATCTTCTCAGGGAGATGTAGAATTGTGGGTTTGCCTTGAAGTACAATAACATGGATTAACCAATAGCTTCTTTAATGTGATATTTCTTTAGCAGAACATCATCAAGCACTTCTACTCTCTGTTCTGTGCAACCATCATCAAGCACTGCACTCTCTGTTCTGTGCAACCATCATCAAGCACTGCTACTCTCTGTTCTGTGCAACCATCATAATTTCTCCAGTGTCATATTAAGGAGGCCCTTTTCTTCTTTTCAAACTCCTTCAGATTAACAGGATGTAGTCTGGAGAATTAAATGCATTGTGTCATGGCTTGCAACTTGGCTGTGATATCTTGGCCATTGGTCCTGACACATTTGACTTTAGCATAGTTTCTGTGTCATTTGACCCTGTAAGGGATGTGACAGCCAACTCGACCCCCCTAAAAGCCTGAATCACCTCTTACAACATGCATGACATGTAAAATATTCACTATTATTTTCTCCCCTTTCAGGCCGGACAACAAAGGCGAAGAAGGTTCTTGCCAGAATATTTTTTGCCTATTCATTTATTACTACGGATTAACTGTCTGTCAATATTTGATGTAAGTAAAACTGAAACTCTACATCTTTTTTAAATGTTTGATCTCTTCTATTCTATGACCCTTTTTGTATTATGAAAGTAAATATTAAATGTCTGCAATGAATAAATCATCAATCCACAGACAAAAGTCCACAAGTAAAAAGTACAAAGAGGAGTTTGTTGGAGGTTGTAGAAGCTCAAATTCAAGGTAGTAACAATATCAGTGTATTTGTTGTCCTCTATTTTGTTATATTTCTTATACTATATATTTATCCAAGACTGGTAACATTACATCTGTGTCCATGTGGGCAGACAATGGAACATATCCTGCAAGACTGCATTTCACTAAACCAGTTAAAGGAGGAACGCTGGCCTATAGAGACGGATATCTACAGAAAGATGTTAATTAATTTTGGCAGACCATCTTACCCAGTTGGCAGATGTTTTTTTTTCACCTTTTGATACAGACCACAGAGTTTGATGAATCCATTCGCTTGAAGTGTTTTCTAGTGCTCTTTGGGCACTCTTCTTCTGTGTTCGTTCTTAAACTCCTGCATATTAGCAGGATGTAATCCGGAGACTGCATGATCATCCTGTCATGTTCGTCCGTAATAGTCGATAATGACGATTTGGGATCAACTGTAAAAGGTAAAGGTAATATGAGTTATGAACCAGTGTCATAACACACAGTTTCCCATAAGTGCTCATCTGTCTAGTCAGTGGTTGACCAGAAACCCCCATCGAAGATGGATGTGTCGTATTATTGGTGTAAATAAAACGGTGACTCAACGCAGAGAATTTCCATTCTCTGGACTAAATTCTGCTGGAAATTTAGTAGGACCATTGTTCTGCTGCAAGAGATATCCATTGGAAGTGTTGGAATGAAGAAAAAGACCAGAAACCGCCTGAAGAGGGTCCTCGTAAAACACTTGCTAAATTAATATGGCACCTTCCCAGAGTTTGAGCCCTGGTATCCAACTTTCTCATGTCTGGTTTAACCATGGGAGTAATTTTTATTTAAACCACAAATAATGAATGGACCCATGTGACGTCAGTGACCCACAAAGCTGTACTAAATTTGGTTTGTTGTACTGAAAGGAGCAGATATCTCAGACAGCTGTAAACCTTGATTTGGCAGATTCTGTTCTCCAGAATACATCCTGCTAGTTTACAAGAGTTTGAGAATGAATGCAGAAGAAGTAGTAACGGTTCATGCCTGGAACGTGTGCCTACCAATGTTTACAGCGCTCATAGTTTTTAAAGAATTATCTGGTCATAATTTTTTAATAGTTTGTGACATTGCAGAATACAATTGTTTAGCAGTTTGAAGCCAGGGAAATAATTAATGAAAATAGGAAGAACACAGTTTTTGAAACACAGCAGGAGGGGGTAGGGATAGAATTTGAATTAGTTGTAGGTAAAGGTAGGCCCAATGGCAGCCACCTGATGTCACGGATGAATATAACTTCATGCACTAAGCCACAGCAGCTATTAATCAGGGTGGCCAGTTCCCTTTCTTACTGTCTTTACCTCCCCTAACTCATGTGTCAGGTACCCTATTACAGCTGAGTCGACAGGAGGAGTGGTCGTGTCCACTGAGAAATCACAACTGGAATTTTTGTTTGTCCGGACAAGGTTTCGAACCTGGTATGCTGTAATCCAGTGATAGCAAGCAAGCTCACTATCAACTAGGCTACTTTGCTCCTCAGAATTAGTTTTAACACTGCGCCTAACACCTCTCCCCTCCAAACTCTAGCATTATCCCTTCTCATTAAATCATGGCATAATTTCACTAACATTAGCCATTTTTGTAATTTGTGCGACACGCTCTGCAAGTGATGTAAAATTATTGACTACATGAAAACTGTGTACACCATAACAAACTTTCAATGAACCTTTGCATAATTTCTGAGTTCATTCTATTTTCTGCTTATAGATTAACTATTACATAGGCATGTGTTCCAGACAAGGACAGACATGACATTATTCTATTGATCTGCTGATGCCCAAAAGGGGATCAAAGCTTAGCAACCTTGTGACCTGCTATGCATGTTGTAAGAGACAGCTAAGGAGCTTTAAGGGTGTACTTTTCTATCCTATCACATGGGTCAAGGTGACCATAAAACCATGTCAAAGAATGAGTCTAGAGAACTGAGTTCATTATGTGTGGTTTACAGTTTATCTGCGATATCTCATCTTTCTGCGACACATTCCATCTTCAGAATGACTTCTGGGTTACTTTAGTATTCTATGGGATGGGTCAAGCCAACCCCACATTTCCTTATTCATCTTTAACAACATACATGACAGGTCATAGTTTTGCTATTCTGCGCAACACTTTAAGATGAGGCAACTGGGTATATTGGGGGCAACTAAATATTCATATCCATGACAAGGGGCTGGCTGTGATGTGTACTGACCCAAATAAACATTAATTAAAGTCAATATTATTAATTTGAAGATTTGTCACAACTTTCTCATTTTCAGGGGGATCTCCCTAGTGTAATGGGGTTAAGCTGTTCACCTTGAGTTCAAGAGGTCATGAGTTCGAATCTGACTCATGTCATTTTGTGTATAAAGTGGATTTTTTCAGAGATCCCTGTGAGTTATCACTTGAAGCTATGGAGTTACGTGCTATGAGTGGTACTATTGGCAGGCAGCATGCCACTTTGTTGAGAGTGATGAGTATATATGGAAACCGAGTACAGTGAAGTCAATCCTCTACAACTTTTGAACCCTTTTTTTAACTTTTCTAATTTTCAGATAATGAGAGATAAAAAAGACAGAAAGTAGAACAGACTGCAGATAAGCATCAACAAATGACTTCAGTAGTGGAATATGAAGAGTGGAAAATAAAAATATTAGAGCTGCTGAAACCTCTTGATGGAGCTTTACTAGCCCTACTGTCCATGAATGGAAACAATCAGGGCTTCATGATTGGGGTGCCAAAGAGGGAGTTTTAGTGGTGTACTTTGCTGTCCTATTACATGGGTCCTCCAATTGTGTTGTTAAATGTTGTGGGTGAAGTTGGAGTTGTCAGACTTTGGCTATTGTCAGCATGTGTCTCTTTAAGGTTTCTTTGATTGTCTCCATCCATCTAATTCTTGGTCTTCCTTGTTCCCTGTAGCCTGATCTTCAGCTGTTGTATGCACAAAGTGCTGGTTGCTTTGGTTCCATTCTAATGATGTGACTAAACCACCTTGTTTGCTGTCTCTCAATATAGTCTTGAGATGGTTTTTATTTCTTCTCTGATATCTTCATTTCTCTGTTGGTCTCAGAGTTTGATATTTTTAACTTTTCTCAAACATCTCATTTCTCGCAAATGTATTGTTAAAACCATACCTTGCAAGGTGATTTGGTGCCACTAGAATGGGCCTGGTTCGATTCCCATTAGTCTCAAAAATTTTCACCTCTTGGGAGAACTGTATGCTAAAGATTTCAATGTGGTACCCTTATGACCCTGATGGGTGCAGGTTTATAAATAGAATAGATATTTAATGTAAATAAAATTGTTAAAGATTATATGAAGTACTTTGTCATTTTTTTTAACCACAATGAATGACAGAATTATATCAAAGAATGATTGTCCAGATTTAGAGACATGTCTTAGAAATAAGAGATTTCTTCTACATCAATCGCTCTGATTCTGTAATATTTTTGAGTCATGACCCCATTTTAGAGAAACAAACTGATCTACGACCCCATTTTACGAAACAAAGTTTCCCTCTACCCGAATACATTAAAAGAAGGTCTTGATATAGTTAGAAGAAAACATACAAAATTATAGCTTTTTGCGTCTTTACAGATGGTCGAAAAGCTGGCCAGTGCAAAATTTCATATGAACAAGGAGACCCTCAAATTAATTAAATTGCCAAAATGCATAGTGTCTATGTTTCTCGCGATTTCTTTCCTAGGCAAGTTTTATTGGTTGGTTGGTTAGTTGCTGATCCAGCAGTCCATGGGCTCATGCCCTTTGACCCAATGCTATTGTGTGATATATGCATGTGTTTGTCAGCTGTTCCATTTATGTTCCAGTAATGTGTTCCATTTATCTAGCCATGGAGGGAGAAGCATTATCCTGATGTCATCCAGTGCTGTGCATTTAAAAAGGTTGCGGTCAACATTTTCATAGGGATGAGTGCACAGTCTGCACTCTGGATTGTGTGTCGTGGTTGAATTCTGTTCAGGTGATTGTTAAGCTGTACATGTTGTGTGGTGTGCAGTCGGAAGATGATACTCTGGTCTTTTCTTCCCAGGAGGTTGATGTTATCTTTAGGATTTGGGCTGGTCATATATTTATAGATTTCCCTCCCAGTGTTTCCCATAGCCCATCTGTTCACCCAATTTTCTTTAGTCACAGATTTCAGTATCATTTTAATTGTGTGCATGGTTGTTTATGTATATGGCTGTTCTTGTTGAGCTCCCATCTTTACTAGTCTGTCTGCCTTGTCATTGCCAGGTGTGTTTGAGTGGCCAGATATCCACTGCATAACAATGTAAGTAGCTGGTTGGCATGGTGATATATTTCCACCAGCTCAGGCTTACAATGTCCACCACATTCTAGTGCTTGAAGAGCGAACATAGAATCTGTGAAAATAACAATGTTTTGAACTTTTGATGGAAAGGCATCAAATATGGTCTTCAGGTGGTACAATGCAACTTCTAGTGCTGTTATTGCGGCTTCATAGTTAGAACATATCTCCCCACAGGCATCAAACAACTCATCAGATGTTTTGTCTGGATATTCCATATAGACACCATAACCTGTTTTGATGGTAGTTTTGAAAGCAGACCCATCAGTATAGACATGAATCCATTGTTCTGGGTAGGTGTCTATTGTTTTCTGTGTTGCTTTCATAAGACTTACTGGGTCTGAACTTTTCGGTGCATTATTTCTTAATTGTGTCTTGATTTCCGGCAATTTAAAACCTGCATGTTGTGATAAACATTTTTATACTCTTTGCAGTTCTTGTCTCGGAGGTGATAGCTGCCTTTTATTTCATCGACATGGCTCAGGGCTGACTTTTGTTTTATTCTGTGGTTTGGTTGCCAGTTTTCTACAAATGTAGAACCCCTTGAGATGTGGAGAGATATGGCTTCAATGGAGGCTTATGAAAGAAGCAAAAAAAAATGAACAAAGACCACCCAAATAAACAAGCCAGTTTTATTAAGATGTTGCTTTATCAATTTTTACTTGGAGGCTTTGAATGATAGTTTAAACAAGAAAACATGATCAGCCTTTTGATATAAATGTTGAAAATGTTTTGTGTATTGTAATTTGTAGGTTTTCTTGTTTACATCATAACACCCTAGTTTTAGTGATAGTTCGTCATGTCTAAGTGGACCATTCTAAAAACGTGTTTTACGTAAGTACATTTTTAGATAAATTTAACAAGATTATATGTGAAAGTAGATATGCTTTCAAAATAGGCAAAAAATTGCCAAATATTTCATTTTTTGCATTCTTTCTCAAAATCGATTGGTAGAATGTAGTCTAGAGAACGGAATGCATGTGTCATGGTCTAGAACATTGTTGAGATATCTACACCATTTGGCCTGTCATATTCAACTTAATCATGAGCCAGATATTTAAAATGGCAACCCTGTGAAAGAGATAGAAACCCTGTGAAAGAGATGGAAACTATGAAAGAGATAGAAACCCCATGAAAGAGATGGAAACCCATGAAAGAGATAGAAACCATGTGAGAGAGATGGAAACCGGTGAAAGAGATAGAAACCTCGTGAAAGAGATAAAAACCCTCTGAAAGAGATGGAAACCCTGTGAAAGATGAAAACTATGAAAGAGATAGAAACCTCATGAAAGAGATAGAAACCCTGTGAAAGAGATAGAAACCTCATGAAAGAGATAGAAACCTCATGAAAGAGATAGAAACCCTATGAAAGAGATGGCAACCCTATGAAAGAGATGGAAACTCTGTGAAAGAGATAGAAAGCCTATGGAAGAGATGGAAACCCTGTGAAAGAGATGGCAGCCCTGTGAAAAAGATGACAACTCTATGAAAGAGATGGCAACCACATGAAAGAGATGGAAACCATGTGAAAGATAAGAAATCCTGTGGAAGAGATAGAAACCCTGTGGAAGAGATAGAAACCTCGTGAAAGAGATAGAAACCTCGTGAAAGAGATAGAAGATGGAGATCCGTTGCAGTAAACGCTTGAAAATTAGACTTGAAATAGCCACGACTGCAATGCCCAGATTAAATACCATATGGGAGAGCAGAATAAGTACATCAGTGAAGATACGCCTAGATACCATTGTATGACATGTATACCATTATAGGTCATGTCGTAGTGTGAGACTCGGAATTGGGCGAGAGGTTCACGATGTCGGTGAACGACACCTCGGCTAAGAAGACGAAAGCGCCATGGTCCAACTCTTCTCGTGGATGAGAAAAGGTTCAGCATCCGGTGGGCATAGGCACAGAACGTCGAATTACACGAGGCAGGTTCACAGACGGCGGAACACCTCGCGCGAGATTGACGTGAACGACAATCGTCTTGGCGAAGAGTCACTACACACCCACGTGACTGTCGACAGATAGGTAGGCTGTCACGGGCTAGGGAAGCCTACTACCCGAATTAAAGGCATGACAAAAATGGATGTGCTGGGCATCGGATGTCTAGACCACAAAGTGAGCCAATCGAGGTACAAATAATACAGTTCAACTGTGGAACTTGTGGCACAGCGTACTTCGCTCTCGCCGGCGGAAATCTCACGATTTATTCGTTGTGGTTATAAGATAATGAACGCAGAAGAAGAATATGTCATGCATACCATATGTACCAATATAGACCTATAAATCTAAAAAATACATTTTCTATTTGTATGGGTACACAGATTTCTAGTTAAGATGTTGAGAAGAATATGCTATGTAATATGTCACTGTCATTAGAAGCGCTTAAGAGAGTTTCATGGCTAGGCCTAGGGCCTATATCAATCAATAAACCATAACCCTTCACGGTCGTAGGGTGTCACATTGGTTGCTTCAGCACACAGAATTATATCCTCCAGCGAATTATATCCTCAGCGATGCGGATGAGTGTGGAAATAGATGGTCCTGTCCATTCCTTGATGTTGTCTGTCCATGCCTTTATTTTCCCTCCTCTGTTTCTCCCCCCTTCGACAGTTCCCTGTAGTATTGTTTTTGACAAGGAATCATGTCTGAACAATGCTAGTTTTCGTCGTTTCACTATTGAAAGCAATGGTTCCTGAACTCCTGCACACATCTCTACTTTATTTCTTACGTACACATTGGTCTTATGTTCCCTATAGGAAATTAGTAGCATTTGTCTGTAGCATTTGTACTCGAAAACCTGTAATCTTCTCAGGCCTATATAGGGACCTACCACTGACTCTAAAATATGTATGCTAAGTTTGGCAATAAATAAACATGATAGTGGAAAAATTAGAGGCAACGGTGATGTGGTTATGTAGAGGAAAGTGTTGACAAGACATAGAGGATTTATTTAATTGTAGTTGGATTATCCCAAATGTATTCCATCCTTCTCAACAAAGCGATACGCGCCAGCCGAGAGTAACATTCATAGCACGTAATTATGCAGCTTTAAGCAAAAATTGCTATAATTCATAGGTAGGTAGGTTAATGAGTTTGCCTCTCTTTTGGAGAGGCGTGCCCCTTTCAACCAGCGGACAAAGTCCAATTAGGCTATATTAGGATGCAAGCTATAATTCACGGGGGATTTCCGCCATCTTTGTTAGCATATTCTTTCCCGTGACGGGCGTGCCGAGGGGGTTGCGGTCGCACCGGGCATCAAAATGCCCCTCAAAATAATGAAAACATTGAAATGGGATTTAAGTGCCTTTGCCATGCCAAAGTTGATGCCCCGCAACCAGTAACGTAACGAGAGGGGGCGGAGGTGTGGACCGCCACTTGATCACCACATTTTATTGTTTTTAATATTATGCTCATCTTCGCTTGCGAAGGAGGAACACCATCATAATTTTTGGGATGACTGCTACATCCTGTTCTGAAACTCATACTGCCAATAAGTGTGTACATCTCGGCAGCACCCTAGCGCAAACTGCGACAATTGACGATGTTGTTACCCTGCATATTGATCGCGCCAATGCGGCATTCGGGAGTACTCGTGCCAACGTCTGGATCAGGTGTGGTCTCATGACAACTAAGCTGGACGAATATCACGCAGTGGTTCTACCAACACTGCTTTATGCTGCGTCATTCTGGACTGTCTACGCAAGACACGCTTGACAGCTTAACTCTTTTCTCCTTCGATTCCTATCTATCACATGCTGATATGTACTGTAAAAACGTGGACTGTAACGGTTGCAAACTGCGGAATCATCCTCAGGGGAAATGACTCTTGATTGATATATACAACAACAATGAAATGTGAAACTTGTATGTCAAAACTTTGCAAGTCAGCAACTGTATGAGCCGGACCCAAAAAATAACAACGTTTACTATTTATTATGACTGCTACGCTGTCTAAATTTACCATGCTTGATGTGTTGTAGCAGATTGACAGATTGTAGCAGAATTTTTTTTACTGCTTTTGCACTCTGGTCCTCACCAGAGTTTTAGTTTTATTTAATTCACTCACTAAAAAAAAATATCACACGTTAGGCCTGCGCCTACAGTCTACAGTCCTACACTTAACTGTTACTTCTAGTACTAGTACTGTATAAATCATTAAATGAATAATAGATAGTTTAAGATAGTACTAACTAGGCCTACCTAAGGTCCTATGCCTACTTAGTATAAGCATAATAGGCTAATAGTCATTATAGGGTCTATGCCTAAGAAGCCACTGAACATTCGATGATTCGTTTTTAGAGTGCACTGTCCGCTACTGTGCAACCAGTTTACCATAGGAGGCCTAATAATAAGGACACACATATGACATGCCCAATTGAACAATTCTCTTTTTTTAAAAATTATTTAAGGAGAAACAAATTAATGAGTTATATTTTATTGACCTAGCTGATGGTTCGTTAGTAGGCCTATAACTATAATAGAGTGTAATCACTGTAACTGTAATGAAATAGTTCTTCATTGTAGGAACTAAGGCGGTTAGAGGTTCTAGTATAAGTCTCCACAGTGCTATAAATAGCACACTCTTAACATTTTTAACTAGCTGACGTCATGGATTTCTGCGGAACATTAATAATTTGTACGGTTCATAATATGTGAATAAACGTATGTCCCTTTTATCTTCCCGCTCTATTGTACATAATACTAATTAACCTTAATTATAGATACTGAAACCTAACCCATAAACTCTAATTCTAATGCAATCGTTATCAATAAATATCACTTTATTTTAAATACTAATTATATTTCAAATTTAATCATACAATAGCGCTGTGCATGACAATCACTCCGCAAAGGTTAGGAAATACCTCGAAAATAGAACAAAGGTCACATTGGAGACTTATACTAGACTTCAGCTGACTAAGGCTAATGGACGATGTTTAGGACCTATCAAGATTCAATTATGAATATTTTTCGCCCAGTCAAGATATTGAAAACCATTTCCTTCTGCTAGATTAGATAGCCATTTCTCCTTTAATGTAGCTAGTTTAAATTAATAATTTATTTTATTAATCCTAAGCTATACTCTTACACTATTTCACCACCATTACTTTGATACTGGACGGCACAATTCAAAAGTCTGATCAAAGAGTATTGATTGAAAAAGGAAAACAACCAGTAGGTCCCTACCCACACATTTTGTTAAGTTATTGACCAGAAAAATGCAGATAATACAGGCAGTGATGTGAATTGTAATCTATTCTCTGGTCTACATCCTACCAATTAGAAGAAGTTTGAGACCTGATGCAGAAGAAACTGTTTTAATTAATCATCAGTGTTGCTCCATCACTTAAATCTAATTAGCAGTGGCTTGGCCTTTTTAGGTGGCTGCTTTGTCCTTGAGAAAATTGGGAAGATTTTCCTGACACACATGCAAATTCTTCAAACACATCCTGCGCAAATATAGGAACAAGATTTTTTATTTGCGAATGGAGACACCTATGACTTCACTACTTTATCTAATAGGGCTTGTAGTTCTTGTTCGCTTCCTGTGATCAGTACTCTGCCATCAGCATATCTCAAGTTATTGATATTGCATCCTCCCACTTTTATTCCTGGCATATCTTCTATATTACGCATAACGTATTCTGTATACAGGGAGAAAAGGTTTGGTGACATTACACAACCTTGCCTGACACCCATTTCTATCTTTTGAAATCTACCTATAGTGTTGTTAACTCTCATTGCCGCCGTTTGTTTCCAATACATATTTCTTACTATTCTTAGATCTTTCCCATCAACGTTAAGACTTTCTAGCAATTTTATAATCTCTGAATGCTTCACCTTGTCAAATGCTTTGCTGTAATCTATGAAGCACAGATAAAGGTCTTGCTGTGCTGTACTTCTATGGTCCTCTCCATTAATGTTCTTACTATATATAGGGCATTTCTTGTGCCTTTTCCTTCTTTGAATCCGCATTGTTCATCTGCTATCTCTAGTTTTATTTTTCCTCTTATACGCCTCATTATTATGCGCAGTAGAATCTTGGTCATCTGACTTATAAGACTAATTGTTCTGTGGTCTTCGCAATCTACTGCTCCAGGTTTCTTTGGTAGGGCTATGAAAATTGATTGTAGCAAATCCGATGGAATATAGCCACTGTTGTAGATGTCATTTAACATTTTGGTGATAATTTCAAGACCATAATCTCCCAGGGCTTCTAATTCTTCTTTTGTAATCTTGTCTGGACCCGATGACTTGTTGTTTTTTAAGTGTTGTATGCCTTCCTTTACTTCTGATTTTAATATACTTGGACCTTCATTGTTATAATTTAAGTTAATATCATTTCTGTTATCTTCGTACAATTCTTTAATATATTCTTCCCATCTGTGCATGACTTCATTTTCTCCTATTAGTATGTGTCCCTGCTTAGATTTCAGACACCCAGTCTAGTGAGCCTGCCCTCTGCCTGTTAATTCCTTTATTTGTAAATGTGTATCACTTGTATTTCTATGATAATGTTTTTCTATTTCACTGCACTTTGCGTTTAACCAATCCTCTTTAGCCTTGGTGCACTTATATTTAATTTCTTTGTTCATCTTGTTGTATTCTTCGATGTTATACTTCATCTGACCTCTTTGCTTCATCATATTCAAAATATCTTCTGTCATCCAGTCTTTCTTATTGAGATACTTCTTAGGTGGTAGGATCTCTTTAGATGTTTGCTGCAATTATTCTTTTAACATCGTCCACTGTTCTTCAATGGTTTCAATTTTTTCTATCGCATTGTACCTATTTCGAATTGTTATGTTATACCATTCTTGTAATTCTGTATTCCTTGTCAGCATATTCACATTAGGTGTGTTATCTGCCCTGTAGTTTTCAATCTCTTTAATCTAATATTAATCTTTCCCACTTCTGGAACATGGCCACTGTTGCAATCAACGCTTGGATGTGTCTGAACAGACTTCAGTGAATTTCGGAATCTTTTATTTATTATGATGTAATCTATTTGATTGCGTGTCTTATTATCTGAACTTTTCCATGTCCATAGCCGTTTTGGGTGATGAGAAAAGAATGTGTTCCCTATCACCATATTATTATTTCTGGCCCAGTCTACCAGGACCTCACCTCTTTCATTTCTAGTGCCTAATCCAAATCTGCCAGTAACGTCCTCGTCTTGGCTGTCCCCTACCTTAGCATTCATATCGCCCATCACAATATTTACTTCATGTTGTTTGCATTGTTTCATAGCTGTGTTCAAGTCCTTGTAGAATTGTTTATGTCCTCTTCTGTACTCTCTGATGTTGGTGCATAAACTTGGATGATATTTATATTAATAGGTTGCCCCTTTAGTTTTACTAATAGAACTCTGTCTGATATATTCCAGAATCCTATAACAGATCTTGCACTCTGCTTGTCCAATATTACTCCCAAGCCGTTCCTATGTTGTTTACCTCCTGAGTATATTATTCTAAGATCTTTTGATACTATGCTACCTGCTCCTAGCCATCTCATCTCACATAGACCTAGTATATTGATATTCATTCTGCTCATTTCCTGTTTTATATTATCTAATTTTCCTAAGTCTGTCAGTGTCTGAATGTTCCAGGTTGCAATCTTGATTGACTCGCATTTGATGGACTTGCTTATTGGAACTGGCATATTATCTAAGCCGTGTCGAAACATAACGTAATCCAGGGATATTTACAGTAGTAGTTTCCCCTGGCTTTCTACTGGGTTATTTATGGTGTTCTCCACGAGCCTTTGACTAAATAGCCTGACCTACAAGACAATAGTGGTTTGATTTTAGAGTGGCCTTCTCTTAAATGAATTGTCCTCCTGAAACTAACAAACTCCATCTATCCGGAAAAACATTAAAAAATATACAAACAAAATCTGACTATCTCTTATGTGTCATGTTGACTGGATGCATCATCTAATTTCAAGAACTATTAATTACTTCTCCTGTTAGTTAACTTTCTCCTATGCTGGATTCTGTACAGTTCGCTTATTCTGGAATATGTAAATAAAGTACATTGTGAATAACATTTAATGAGTACAGTATTCTCACGGCTGTGTATCAAATGCTATTCCCGTAGTTCGTCATGTTCAAAACACACAGAACTTTCAGTTAAAAAACATTGTTGCATGAGACTACAACATACACTTTATTCTACACAAGATTCCTTCGCTGAAACAAGAACAAGAAGTCAGGGACTTCCAGGAGCAGCAAATGTTTTTCTTCCATTAATTGCACATGCAGTCAGATTTATAAACAAGATGGCTGGCTTACAATCAACAATGGAGACACTAAATTTTAATAACTTGGCACTAAAATCTTTACCTGTGGATCAAAATGAAGAAAATATACAGAGACAGGTAGGATATTGTTTTGTCAGATGTTTTTGTGATCCTTGGAATTGCAAGCAATAAAGCTCTTGATTCCTATGTGTAAAGATGCATTTCTCCAACACAATGTTAAGTCACACTATTTTTGTTGTAATTATATTGAAAATGCACAACTTTTTATTGTATTCATATTTACAGTGCAAAACTATTCATCTTGACAGGAAAATATTCTTGACGTATTTAAGTTGTCATGGAACTTTTAGTGTCTTTGTATTGATAGACTTGAAACTTTTAATGTATTTATGTTGACATGGAACCTTTAGTGTATTTATGTGGACATGTATCTTTTAATGTATTTATGTGGACATGGAACATTTAGTGTATTTATGTGGACATGGAACTTTTAGTGTATTTATGTTGACATGGAACTTTTAGTGTATTTATGTGGACATGGAACATTTAGTGTATTTATGTGGACATGGAACATTTAGTGTATTTATGTGGACATGGAACATTTAGTGTATTTATGTTGACATGGAACTTTTAGTGTATTTATGTGGACATGGAACATTTAGTGTATTTATGTTGACATGGAACATTTAGTGTATTTATGTGGATATAGAAATTTTGATGTATTTATGTGGACATGGAACTTTTAGTGTATTTATGTGGACATGGAAATTTTAGTGTATTTATGTGAACATGGAACATTTAGTGTATTTATGTGGACATGGAACATTTAGTGTATTTATGTTGACATGGAGCTTTTAGTGTATTTATGTTGACATGGAACTTTTAGTGTATTTATGTTGACATGGAACATTTAGTGTATTTATGTGGACATGGAACATTTAGTGTATTTATGTGGATATAGAAATTTTGATGTATTTATGTGGACATGGAACTTTTAGTGTATTTATGTGGACATGGAAATTTTAGTGTATTTATGTGAACATGGAACATTTAGTGTATTTATGTGGACATGGAACTATAATTTTTTTATGTGGACATGGAACGTTTAGTGTATTTATGCGAACATGGAACTTTTAGTGTATTTATCTGGACATGGAACTTTTAGTGTATTTATGCGAACATGGAACTTTTAGTGTTTTTATTTATGTGGACATGGAACTTTTAGTGTTTTTATTTATGTGGACATGGAACTTTTAGTGTTTTTATTTATGTGGACATGGAACTTTTAGTGTATTTGTGTGGACATGAAGCACTTAGTGTATTTATGTTGACAGCTCCACTCCTGTGTTCCCGAGTTCTGAAAGGGGAGCAGAGATAGCAATACTGTGACCTATACCAAGTATGTCATTAAGGTAACTTAATGATGCTGTTTGGATGAAGTTGGCTTCCCATCCCACAGAGGATGACAGTTACCAATAAGCCAGTTCGAGGTCAAGTATGTAGTGCTAAACAGATATGACTTCCGGTAGTGACGTCCGTTGATGGAGGGTGTTTCTCGAATCAAGTCTGGGTCATTCCGTCGATCGTTGGATTAATCAACTAACATCGAAAAGTTAGACCGATTTGTGTAACAGAAGTCAGTTCATTCCAATAATGTCTTCGTATGATAACTAACACCCATTGGAGTGAATTCAAATCGAATGATAGAATCAGAGAAAAGACACATCAAAATTTCATCACAGATGTTATCAGAAAACGCTGTTGGTCCTACATCGGGCATGTCCTACGCGCAGACACAAACAGAATACACCACCAATCTCTTGAATGGATCCTTATAGGCAAAATAGCAAGGGATAGACCAAAAGAAACACTCAGAAGAACAATACTTAGAGAAAGTAAAACAACCAATATTCATACTATTCAAGAACTGCACAGAATAGCTTTTAACAGACAGAATTTGAGAGATCTGACATCTGCCCTATGCACTAACTTCAGCGCAAGAGGAAAATGAATGAAACAGATATAGCAGCTAAGCTGTACATTTGGACAGCACATTTCGTTCTCCAGACTACCGGTACATTCTGCTGATCTACCAGAATATGAGAAGAAAGATACACAGAAGAAGTAGTTGGCAGCTTAAAACTATTCTCACTCTTGTATTTATATTATGGTGTAGAACTATATTTTGTGTTTATATTGATGGTGTAGAACTATATTTTGTGTTTATATTGATGGTGTAGAACTATATTTTGTATTTATATTTATGGTGTAGAACTATATTTTGTTTTGTTTTATATTGATGGTGTAGAACTATATTTTGTATTTATATTGATGGTGTAGAACTATATTTTGTTTTGTTTTATATTGATGGTGTAGAACTATATTTTGTATTTATATTGATGGTGTAGAACTATATTTTGTTTTGTTTTATATTGATGGTGTAGAACTATATTTTGTGTTTATATTGATCGTGTAGAACTATATTTTGTGTTTATATTGATGGTGTAGAACTATATTTTGTGTTTATATTGATCGTGTAGAACTATATTTTGTTTTGTTTTATATTGATCGTGTAGAACTATATTTTGTGTTTATATTGATCGTGTAGAACTATATTTTGTGTTTATATTGATGGTGTAGAACTATATTTTGTGTTTATATTGATCGTGTAGAACTATATTTTGTATTTATATTGATGGTGTAGAACTATATTTTGTTTTGTTTTATATTGATCGTGTAGAACTATATTTTGTGTTTATATTGATCGTGTAGAACTATATTTTGTGTTTATATTGATGGTGTAGAACTATATTTTGTGTTTATATTGATCGTGTAGAACTATATTTTGTGTTTATATTGATGGTGTAGAACTATATTTTGTGTTTATATTGATGGTGTAGAACTATATTTTGTATTTATATTGATGGTGTAGAACTATATTTTGTATTTATATTGATGGTGTAGAACTATATTTTGTGTTTATATTGATGGTGTAGAACTATATTTTGTTTTGTTTTATATTGATGGTGTAGAACTATATTTTGTTTTGTTTTATATTGATGGTGTAGAACTATATTTTGTGTTTATATTGATGGTGTAGAACTATATTTTGTTTTGTTTTATATTGATGGTGTAGAACTATATTTTGTTTTGTTTTATATTGATGGTGTAGAACTATATTTTGTTTTGTTTTATATTGATGGTGTAGAACTATATTTTGTGTTTTATATTGATGGTGTAGAACTATATTTTGTGTTTTATATTGATGGTGTAGAACTATATTTTGTGTTTTATATTGATGGTGTAGAACTATATTTTGTGTTTTATATTGATGGTGTAGAACTATATTTTGTGTTTTATATTGATGGTGTAGAACTATATTTTGTTTTGTTTTATATTGATGGTGTAGAACTATATTTTGTGTTTTATATTGATGGTGTAGAACTATATTTTGTGTTTTATATTGATGGTGTAGAACTATATTTTGTGTTTTATATTGATGGTGTAGAACTATATTTTGTATTTATATTGATCGTGTAGAACTATATTTTGTATTTATATTGATGGTGTAGAACTATATTTTGTATTTATATTGATGGTGTAGAACTATATTTTGTATTTATATTGATGGTGTAGAACTATATTTTGTGTTTATATTGATGGTGTAGAACTATATTTTGTGTTTATATTGATGGTGTAGAACTATATTTTGTGTTTATATTGATGGTGTAGAACTATATTTTGTGTTTATATTGATGGTGTAGAACTATATTTTGTGTTTATATTGATGGTGTAGAACTATATTTTGTGTTGTTTTATATTGATGGTGTAGAACTATATTTTGTGTTGTTTTATATTGATGGTGTAGAACTATATTTTGTGTTTATATTGATGGTGTAGAACTATATTTTGTGTTTATATTGATGGTGTAGAACTATATTTTGTGTTTATATTGATGGTGTAGAACTATATTTTGTATTTATATTGATGGTGTAGAACTATATTTTGTGTTTATATTGATGGTGTAGAACTATATTTTGTGTTTATATTGATGGTGTAGAACTATATTTTGTTTTGTTTTATATTGATGGTGTAGAACTATATTTTGTGTTTATATTGATGGTGTAGAACTATATTTTGTGTTTATATTGATGGTGTAGAACTATATTTTGTGTTTATATTGATGGTGTAGAACTATATTTTGTGTTGTTTTATATTGATGGTGTAGAACTATATTTTGTGTTGTTTTATATTGATGGTGTAGAACTATATTTTGTGTTTTATATTGATGGTGTAGAACTATATTTTGTGTTTTATATTGATGGTGTAGAACTATATTTTGTGTTTTATATTGATGGTGTAGAACTATATTTTGTGTTTATATTGATGGTGTAGAACTATATTTTATGTTTATATTGATGGTGTAGAACTATATTTTGTGTTTATATTGATGGTGTAGAACTATATTTTGTGTTTATATTGATCGTGTAGAACTATATTTTGTGTTTATATTGATGGTGTAGAACTATATTTTGTATTTATATTGATGGTGTAGAACTATATTTTGTGTTTATATTGATGGTGTAGAACTATATTTTGTGTTTATATTGATGGTGTAGAACTATATTTTGTGTTTATATTGATGGTGTAGAACTATATTTTGTGTTTATATTGATGGTGTAGAACTATATTTTGTGTTTATATTGATGGTGTAGAACTATATTTTGTGTTTATATTGATGGTGTAGAACTATATTTTGTGTTTATATTGATGGTGTAGAACTATATTTTGTGTTTATATTGATGGTGTAGAACTATATTTTGTGTTTATATTGATGGTGTAGAACTATATTTTGTGTTTATATTGATGGTGTAGAACTATATTTTGTGTTTATATTGATGGTGTAGAACTATATTTTGTGTTTATATTGATGGTGTAGAACTATATTTTGTGTTTATATTGATGGTGTAGAACTATATTTTGTGTTTATATTGATGGTGTAGAACTATATTTTGTGTTTATATTGATGGTGTAGAACTATATTTTGTGTTTATATTGATGGTGTAGAACTATATTTTGTGTTTATATTGATGGTGTAGAACTATATTTTGTGTTTATATTGATGGTGTAGAACTATATTTTGTGTTTATATTGATGGTGTAGAACTATATTTTGTATTTATATTGATGGTGTAGAACTATATTTTGTATTTATATTGATGGTGTAGAACTATATTTTGTATTTATATTGATGGTGTAGAACTATATTTTGTATTTATATTGATGGTGTAGAACTATATTTTGTTTTGTTGCATCACTAGATAATAATGATGCCTTATTTCAGGTACCTGGGGCTTGCTTCTCACGGGTCAACCCAACACCTGTTCTAAATCCAAGATTAGTCTGTCTGTCACTACCAGCACTTGAGCTCCTTGACCTATCAGAAGAAGAAGTCCGCAGACCAGAGTTTGTCGAGTACTTCAGTGGAAATAAGATCCTGCCTGGCTCAGAGACAGCAGCTCACTGCTATTGTGGTCATCAGTTTGGCTATTTCTCTGGACAGCTTGGAGATGGAGCGGCAATGTGGGTATTTCTCTTATCATAAACTTGTGCTTTTCTAAAATCTTGTCTTAAAAAAATACAGATGCCAATGAATTCTATAGCATAATAACATGATAGTAAACAAAAGGCAAAATTGTTAAGGAAATGGAGAATGCAGTGTTAGAACCATCATCATTGTAAAAGTCAGCAAAGATCAAACCACAATATTTAGGCTGCGAACAGCACATGTGCAACTTAACAAACATCTACAAAGAATTACTGCAGACCATACACCATACTGCAATCACTGCAGCAGACAAGAGAAGGAAATAGTCAAACATCACCTTATTGAATGCAATGTACTACAAGACCTACGAAAACAAATATTACCACAAATCCCCCTCTATCACTAACACACGCCATACAGGCACAACACAGC
Organism: Meghimatium bilineatum; assembly: GCA_034231615.1. Taxonomy (NCBI): domain Eukaryota; kingdom Metazoa; phylum Mollusca; class Gastropoda; order Stylommatophora; family Philomycidae; genus Meghimatium; species Meghimatium bilineatum. The sequence goes on from CM067322.1 coordinate 22,496,904, forward strand.
TGAAAAAGTCATGCACCTACCACCACCTGGTACAGAGAAGAAACTTAAAGCTTGCAACAGCCGGGGATCGGATATGTAAGTAGGTAAGCATTGTAAAAGAAATTGGGATTGGATAAGTAGGTAAGCATTGTAAAAGAAATTGGGATTGGATAAGTAGGTAAGCATTGTAAAAGAAATTGGGATTGGATAAGTAGGTAAGCATTGTAAAAGAAATTGGGATTGGATAAGTAGGTAAGCATTGTAAAAGAAATTGGGATTGGATAAGTAGGTAAGCATTGTAAAAGAAATTGGGATTGGATAAGTAGGTAAGCATTGTAAAAGAAATTGGGATTGGATAAGTAGGTAAGCATTGTAAAAGAAATTGGGATTGGATAAGTAGGTAAGCATTGTAAAAGAAATTGGGATTGGATAAGTAGGTAAGCATTGTTAAAGAAATTGGGATCTGATCTCTCTCTTACACAGATCTCAGGTGAAACTATGATATTTGTACATAAACAGTGTCTTTTCAGACTACACTTATTGATTTATAAATTGTCAAGGGTACTTTAATGTTTATAACTGGCATGTGGTAACCTTGGCATATTGGCTAAGCCATTGGTTTTTTCCTCAAATGTGGATTCAACCCTAGGCTTTATTTATAAGTGCATTTTTTCAGAGATCACTGGAATTAAAAATAAGCTGCAGAATTATTTTCTATGAATTATTTACTCTTGGCATGTGACAAGCTGCTTTGTTTTGTTGAGAGGGACAGTACCAATGATGGGTACTCTTAACGTGTGATGTGCTGCTTTGTTTTGTTGAGAGGGACAGTACCTATAAGGGGTACTCTTGACATGTGACATGCTGCTTTGTTTTTTGAAAGGGACAGTACCTATAAGGGGTACTCTTGGCATGTGACATGCTGCTTTGTTTTGTTGAGAGGGACAGTACCTATAAGGGGTACTCTTGGCATGTGACATGCTGCTTTGTTTTGTTGAGAGGGACAGTACCTATAAGGGGTACTCTTGGCATGTGACATGCTGCTTTGTTTTGTTGAGAGGGACAGTACCTATGAGAGGTGTTCTTGGTGTGTAATGTACTTCTTTGTTTTGTTGAGAGGGACAGTACTTATGAGGGGTACTCTTGGCGTGTGACATGCTGCTTTGGTTTTTTTTTTAGAGGAAACCTATGAGAAAACCCATAAAAATGAAATCAGTATTATACATTTTTTTAACCCTGACACAACGAACTTCCAAGTTTGGCATCCACTTCAGTGGAATGAATCTTTAGAAAGGTGCCAGCAAATAAATAAATTACACCTGATTAGAGCAATCATATGTCTTTTTTATCTCTTTCTTATCAATTTTTATATAACTACTTTTAATGTGTATGTCGCCAAATAATTAAATATGTTACAGAATATCATATCAGCTACTGCTTATATTAAATAAAAAAGGCAATTAAATTAATGTTATTGTACTTTTGTGTAACTTTTTAACTGTTATAAACTTGTCACTATTATAATAGTTTTACTTAGGTATATTAGATTTCTAACCTTAATTAAAATGTTAGATAAATTTAATTAGAAACACTCTATTGGCTTTATTGTCTAGTAATACAGAAGGAGCCAAGCATGACGGCCAAATTTAAGATTGCAGTGCTCTGTTTATATAGAGGGAGCTAGGTAGATCTAGAAGAAATTTGCACATGCTGTTGCATCTGTGGGTCTCACCAATGGCTCACTAGACAAACCAACCATGCAACAGAAAACCTTAGTAGATGACATGCCCCAATATATTGAGGTTATCTTCTTATAGATGCTTCATGGTACGTCATCTATACAATCCCGTAGTCGTAACCTTCGATAACAGTTACCATGTTGTTCCGACAGGCCGACGTTGTGCTTGAACTGGTTACAGGCACAGTGTGGGTGGGCGGAACAACAAAGAAGCCTGTCACAAGGGCCAGAGTTGTGTCCTGATGTTGATGTCGTTTTCGTCAGCATTAGACTCGAAACACCATCAAGTCAGATGGCTGCTGGAACAGAGGGCGGAGCACTTATGGGAATGCCCCACGTGCTGTGAGGCCAGTTTCTAATCAAGAAGAATCAAGAAATCTCATGGCAGTGATTGGTGTATCTCTGGTACATGCTGGAACTTCCTGATGGCTTCATTCTGGACTCTTTCCACTTATCTGTGTTTGAGACAGTGTGAGCAATCCTAGATAATAGTCCCTCACAAATAATACCACTGCCTACATCAGAAAAAAAATGGTCCACTGTTGCATCTCTACAGATGCCATGACTTTAATTGTATGAATGCCCACCCTTCTTAGCCTCTCTGAATGACATTATCAACATTTTGCATGAGAAAGGCTTTATGGAACGTGATTCATAAGTATTTCATGGTCTACTCCCTGTCAATAGTTATGCCATAGCAGGTGGCAGTGAACTCTGTGGAATGTACACATTATTCTTATAACAGGTATCTGGGAGAAATTGTAAACAAGAAAGGGGAAAGATGGGAGATACAGCTGAAAGGAGCAGGTCTTACTCCATATTCAAGGACAGCTGACGGACGAAAAGTGTTGAGAAGCTCTATCAGAGAGTTCCTCTGTAGTGAGGTTAGTATTGTTGTTCTTGCCAGCTAAACATATATTGTGGAGATGAAGCAATAATGTGAGTCCTTCTTTTATAATGTTCTTCTTATTTTTTGATGATACACTCACCTTCTGGTTGTTGTCCTTTAATCAAGTTTCTATATAGTAATACTTGTACATGTTTTTTTAGTCCTTTCTGCATTTTCTGCAGCATTTGCTATTCCCATGTTTTACTGGGCCTGAACGGGAGATAAGAATAATAACACTTTCACCTGCTATGCATGTTGTAAGAGAAGACTAAGGATGTTAAATGTGGAATTGACTACTCTACCTTATGCCTGATAGTTTTCTTGAGGAGCACAGTAGCCTAGTGATAGTGAGCTTGCTTGCTATCATCTGGTTACAGCGTGCCAGGTTCGAAACCACGTACGGACATTAAAAAAAGTCCGGGTTGTGATTTCTCACTTGACACGACCACTCCTCCAGTCGACTCAGCTGTAAATGAGTACCTGACACATGAGTTAGGGAAGGTAAAAAACAGCAAGGAAGGGAACTGGCCACCCCACCTAATAGTTTCTGCGGCTTAGTACATGAAGAGTTATCTTCATCCCCGACGGCAGATGCCATGGGACCTACCTTTACCTTTTACCTTATGCTCTACTGTGAAATGGTGCAGTTCTTTTTCTATACAACAAACTGAATATACGCATGTATCTTGATCATTCTTGTGTTCACAATTTTAAGAGTTGTTTCCCTGTAAAAACATGTTTTTTATGGATCCCTGATTTCTTCAAGATGATTAATGATTTACATGACATTCTGCATATTTGTAAAAATAAATGTGGTCAAAACAATTGTGTAAATAAATGCTTGTTTTAAATTTTTACAATGCATATTTCTCTTGTTTAGTTTTAGTTTAGATAGTTTTCTGAAATGAAACATTCAGTTTTAATACCACTTTAGTTTATATATGCATTTAGTTTTATAAATAAACTAAAATAAACTCATTCATCTCTGACTCCAAACCATACATTATAGAGAGAAATGAGTACCAAGAACACAGAAACATTACTATATCTACAATATTTCCTTTCTTTAAAAAAAAACAACATACATGTCTAAACGGAAAACACTTGAAATACTCAGTAAACATATTTTTATCATGGAAAATCTTGAATAGTGGAATAGAGGGTTTTAAACCTGCTGAAGGGACATACCTGGGTAGAGAGAATTAACCCCTTTATTTATAGCATACATTGTGGTTTGCATAAAGTTATGGAACAGTGCCCTTCAAAATAAAAGACAGCCCAACTCTTGGCATTGTTCCCTACAGGCACAAGTAGTAACAAAAATCTTCTAGAACTAATAAGAAATCTGTGCAATTCCTAATAAAAGAGGATCAAAGACTTAGAGCAGGGCTATTCAACTATATTTATTCGGGGGCCACAATGTAGAAAATGGGGATCATCACTGGCCAGATTTATAAAAAACATATTGAATGATTTTATACATTTAGTTTTTTTTATAACTTTATTTCATTGTTTTAGCAATGATCCGCAGGCCACCAATTGAATAGTCCTGACTTAGAGGATTGACCTCGTTGTACTTGGGTTACTCCAACATACCGCGTTCCTCTCAGTGAAACGACATGGCACCTATTGCTAGTAAAACTCATAACACATAATTATTTAACTTGTGCATCCATATCTTTTATTGTTATAATTTTGCAGTTAATATTTGTTCTCTACATTCAAAATCATTTTCCACACAGGCAATGTATCACCTTGGAATTCCAACCACAAGAGCTGGTTCCTGTATTACATCAGACTCCAGGGTTATCAGGGACATATTTTATAATGGAAATCCCATTCAGGAAAGATGTACTGTAGTCTTGAGAATTGCTCCAACATTTCTTAGGTAAGTTTGAATACGCTTTTCTTCTGTATGCAAGTAAATCCAAGTAGGAAACATGAGGATAAATTAAAAATTCTTGAGGCTAACGAGAATTGAACCAAGTCCGTTTTAGTAGCACCGAATCACCTTGCAACTCAAGTAAATGGGTTTTTGCATACTTGACTAACCACATTCCCTAAAAAAGATGCGATTTTGTTAAGACATTAAAATGTGTACTGAAGTCACTGAGAATGGATAAATTGAGACAAGGACTATTACAACAAAAACAAACATCCTGTACAAGTATTGAAGTATCCTCAGTAATACAAACATAGAACATCTTTATTTGTACTACAAGGGCCAATAGATCTTTTTGTAAACATAAATACCATAGAGATAGTACAATGTTGCTCCAAATAATATTGTATACAAGTAAATTCAAGTAGGAAGCAAGAGAATAAATTAAAAATTCTTGAAGCTAATGGGAATTGAACCAGATCCGTTCTAGCGGCAGAGAATCACCTTGCAACTCAAGTAAACAGGTTTTTACATACTTGACTAACCACATCCCCTAAAATAAGATGCAATTTTGTCCAGACAAATGTACTCAAGTCACTGTTGACATACATTACTTTCATATTTTTTTTTACATTGAGGAAAATATTTAGTACATTGTTATGTTGTTTAATTGAGAGAATCATTACCCAGTTAGGCAATAATTAATGGTATTTGTAGGCAGTGTTTTTCTCAGTTCATCATCAAGTGCTGTCTCCGTAATGAAGGTTGGCTGCAACAGACCTCCAACATCCCATCTCTTGTCTTGGTGGTGTACTCTGTTAGACTGTAACCCTTTCCTTCTCTTGATGTTACTCTCCCATATGTATCTCTGCTTCCCTCTTGCTTGCCTCCCTTCGACTTTACCCTCAAGTAAGGTCTTCAACAAGGTGTCATGTTTTTTAATGTGTCCAAAATATTTTATTTGTTTGATCTTTATTTCATTTAATAATTCTTTCTTCATATGAAGATTTCCTAGTTAGGCAGTAACTAATGGTTATGAGCTATGACCGAAGGTTGTCATCAGTGCACACCGGACATGTCGACAAGTGTTCCAATACCTGTCTCAATAAATCCGTCCGAGTGTTACTGTCACCAGTTCTAGTTTGATGCTGATTTATCAGTCCCATCGTATGTCTATTATGTTTCTCTTTATGAGCTGTTCCAATCTTTTCATCCATCTCACACAGTCTGGAGAGTGACTATGATTCACACTTTTGAAAATCGTCTGAGCGAATGAGGTCCCTTAACGCATTAACTATGTCTGAATGATCCATTGATGTACCTATTGACACTATGATCAAGCTCGCCAGTGTGTTGGCTTGCTTATTTCCTTTGACCCCCGCATATCCTGGCAGGAATACAGAAGTAATAAATAGTATTTCACCTGTGTGTTGCCAAGGCCCGAAAGAGGAGCAAAGAATAGCAACACTGTTTACCTTCCCCGCATGTCATAAAAGACGACTAAGGAGGTTATGGGATGGAGTTGGCTGTCCCATCCCATATAGGGTCAGTGACCCAAAGCCATGCTGAAGTCGGATGTGTCAGGTCAAAAGGCGCAGTTATCGCAGCAATGCTGTAAACCCTAATACAACGCATTCCGTTCTTCGTACTACATCCTGCTAATCTGCAGGAGTTTGAGAACGAATGCAGAAGAAGAAGAATAGTATTTATCTGCAATGTTTTCCCAGTTTGGTGGTAATTAATGACATTTATGAACCATTGGATTTAAGGTAACAGTGCAGTGGTCAAGTTAGCTGCTTTAATTTGACACCTGGAATATAAATACTCATATTAATATAGTTTGAAGCATTGGACACCTGGAATATAAATACTCATATTAATATAGTTTGAAGCATTGGACACCTGGAATATAAATACTCATATTAACATAGTTTGAAGCATTGGACACCTGGAATATAAATACTCACCTTAACACAGATTAAACCTGTATCCTTGGAATTGAGTGATTTGTACTTTAACTGCTCTTCCAGCCACTTCCTCATTAATATGTTCATGTATTTCTAATTTTGTCTTTATCTCATTATTTGTGTTATATTTCAGAATATTTATATAATTATGAACACTAGATGGCAGCACCCTGATAGCTTTTAAAACAATCATTTTGTTTTTAATATATTCTAAACTGCGGTTTAACCTGATATAATTTCCTGCACAAGAAAATTGTGTAGGTCCAACTTGATTCTCATTGTAGCTTCATACTGAAATTATATGTTCATCTTCTTCCTCTTTTTCAGCATTCTCAACTCCATCGAGACCAGCACCGTGCAGAGGTGATGGGGCTTAGTTCAGCCATCAGGGGCTGGAAACTAAGACTGGTCGGGCAGTCCCACTCGAGCAGGACCATAGTCCTGCCCTAGTAAGCAGAGTGCTGAAGACGGAGGCATCCAGCCAAAAGGCGCACAGATAATCAGGATGCCACGCACAAAACACAATGGAAACATGTCTACATCTATAAATAGTTATGGTGCCTGCCCTGTGGCGGACGTTCAGGCAGGGACGGTGCCGGGCCCTATACCTCGAAAGGGCCCAACCTCAGTTACTGGAAGTCCTTCTCAATTGCCCCGAGGAGCCAGGAGGCAAGGGAATAGAGCTACTGGCCAAACAAACAAACGACCAATAAAAATAATGCACTGGAATGCTGAGGGTGTCAACAGTAAAAGAGATGGATACAGCAAAAAATTGGAACTTGAAAATGTCCTCAGTGAAGAACAAGTTAACATATGCTGTATCCAAGAAACACACCTCAGCAGCGACATAGCCTTCAAAATCAGAGGCTACCAGTGCTACCGATCTGACCGAAAGGTCAGGCGAAAGGGTGGAATTCTGACACTTGTTAAAAACAATATCAGCGCATGTCAGCTGGAAGTATATATGGAAGGGGCAGAATACCAGATGCTCCACCTAAAAACAGACAGTGCAGAATTCCATCTCCTGAACTACTACTGCCCAAATGATAAACCATTGGCACTAGACACAATTCCAGACAAAGAGAGACTTATGGTGTGTGGTGACTTCAACAGCCACTCTCAGAGCTGGGGCTACGATCATATCGACAAGAGAGGTGAGGAACTTGAGAGCTGGCAGGATGAAAATAATCTCATCCTTATTAACCAGCCAGCAGACTCGCCAACCTTCTACTCGAGAGCATGGCACACCACCTCTACACCAGACCTAGCATTCCACTCACCAGGCTTGGAATGGAACATCACACGTGTTGTTGGAAAGCAGCTTGGAGGTAGTGACCACAGACCAGTATTTCTGGAAATCCACAATGAATTTACCACGGACAGCAGCACGCTCACTAGGTGGAACTATAAAAGGGCAGACTGGAAAATGTAACAGCATTTAACCAGCATTCTAGCTAAGGACATGAACTTGGACAAAGACATCAATAGAGCAGTGAGAGAATTTAATAGATGTATACTACATGCTGCTAGTAAAACCATACCCAGGGGGGCACGCAAAAACTACAAACCCTACTGGAATGATGAACTGGAAAAGCTGCAAAATGAGATGGAAACATCTAGACAGCAGGCTGAGAACAGACCTAGCCAAGAACATCACAACAAATATCAGCAAACAAAGGCTAAATTTCAAAGAGCCAAGTTACAAGCCAGACGGAGCAGCTGGAAAGAAAAAACAGAGTCGCTGAACCTAGAAAGAGATACTAGGAAATTATGGAAACTTGTAAAACAACTAAATGATGAAGGTACAGGGAGAAATACCAAGATCACACTTTATAAAGATAGAAACATTTTAACAGGTAAACATGCAGCTGATTACTTTGCAGATTCCTTTGCAGAAGACAATAACGTCAAAGTCAGCCCAGACAAACAACAGGAGGTTCGAGAGAACCAGCAAAACATTGGACAAGGTGAACCTATACCTGAAGTCATGGAGGCACCAATCACAATGAGAGAACTGGAGCATGCAATATCCAAATTGAAAATGAAAAAGTCCCCTGGAGCTGATGGAGTGTCCAATGAAATGATTAGAAACCTGGGAAGTGCAGCAAGAGCAAAGCTACTGCAGATCTTTAACACAAGCTGGTCCACAGGTAATCTACCACAGGCGTGGAGAGAAGCAATAATGATACCACTCCTCAAATCAGGAAAAGATGGCAACACAGTCTCCAACTACAGGCCCATCAGCCTCACAAGCTGTCTATGCAAAACAATGGAACGCATTATCAATCTTAGGATGCAGTGGTACCTTGAAAGTGAAAACCTTCTGGTATCACAGCAAGCAGGTTTCAGACAGTGCTACTCTACTGAAGATCAGGCAACCTACCTCTCCCAAGAGATTGAGGATGCCTTCCAAGAAAAGAAACTGGTACTAGCAGCATGGATAGACCTCAGGAAAGCATTTGATAAGGTCTGGAAAGAAGGGCTCCTAAAGAAATTGCGAAATTGCAGGGTTAGCTCAAGAATGTACAAATGGGTAAAAGCATACCTGCATAATAGAAGAGCCAGGGTACAATTAGATGGTCGCAAGAGCAAGAAAGTTCTACTGCGTCATGGAGTCCCCCAGGGAGGAGTCCTGTCACCCACACTTTTCTTGGTTTACATCAATGACCTAGTTGCTGAACTACCACACGGGATCAAAGTGGCAATGTATGCTGACGACCTGGTGATCTGGTGCACAGAAGAACATGCAACAGTGGCCACTAAACAAATACAAAGAGCTATCGATGCCCTAACCTTATGGGCTAATAGATGGTGCGTCAGCATTAACACAGATAAGTGCAGCACTACACTCTTTACCCTCTCACCAAAACAAAAAGCTGGTCATATCAAGATAGATGGAGAGCTCTTGAAAGAAGACAAACAACCCACATACCTCGGAGTTACTTTTGATGATAAGCTGACATGGAAGCAGCACATAAACAAAGCAACAACAAAAGCCAGGAGGAAACTAGCTATCCTGAGAAAACTAAGTGGAACCACATGGGGAGCCAGTGGAAATATACTCAGTAAAGTTTACCAACAAGGCATAAGTCCACACCTGGAATACGGTTCAGCTGCGTGGTGTCCTGCATCAAACACCACATTACAAGATCTAGATAAAGTGCAAAACCAGGCACTTAGAATAATGTTGGGAGCAATGAAATCAACACCCATAGCAGAGATGCAGAAAATGGGAAGAATGCAAACACTTGGCGAACGCAGAGACACAAAAGTACTAATTCAAGCAGAAAAGTTTCAGTGTATGCCAAGTCATCCAATGAAGGAAAGATTCCAAAATCTAGCAATGGGACGACTGAAAAGGAGCAGCTTTATCCATCAAGCTAAACGACTCCGTAGACAACTTACGGACCTACCTGAAGTTGACAGCCCATTAAGGTCTGTACCAGAGCAAACCCCGTGGAGTGAAAGCCATGGAATGCCAATATACATTCAGACCCATGTGAAAGGAATACTAAGCGAGGACGAACAGAACAGTGTGCAGCGAATGACAGTCACCCTCAGTTTCCTGGATGAGGAATATCCACAAGATATATGGGTCAGAGTGTACACAGATGGGTCAGCACAGAATGCTGTGAGGAATGGAGGTGCAGGTGTATATATAGAATATCCACACAAGCCTAGAGATACAATCAGAACACCGACAGGAAAATTCTGCAATAATTATGATGCAGAAATCCAGGCAATTAGTGTGGCAGCTAAAAAACTGCTGAACTCCAACTCTGACCTACAGCCTGTGGTATTCCTGACAGATGCAAGGTCAGTGCTTCAAGCTCTCCAGTCTGGAAAACTAACAGACTTGCAAAAACTACTTAGCGAATTGTCTTACCAGTATAGGGTAACCATGCAGTGGATACCCTCTCACTGTGGAATACCAGGAAATGAAAAAGCAGACCAACTGGCTAAGGAAGGTGCTGCCGAAGACCAACCAGATATACCAATCACCTACCATCAGAAAAAACAGATGATCAAGTCAATAAGAAAGCCACAAACACCAACACAAGATGACTATCACAATATGAACAGATCAGAACAAGTTATAATTCTACGTCTTAGAACAGGACACAACCGACTCCGCAGTCACATGTATACAAAGTTCAAGATTGGCAACATGGCCATGTGTACATGTGGACAGGCAGCACAGAGTGCCAAACATATACTTCAAGAGTGTTCTGAGCATGAAATGCTGAGGCAGACATATTGGCCAGAGGAAACAACACTGGAATCAAAGCTCTATGGGACACTGTATGAACTACAAAAGACAGTGAGTTTTATTAAGGAGACAGAATTACAGATATAGACATGTTTCAAGTGAACGAAAGAAGAAGAAGAAGCATTCTCAACTCCCGCTGGATTTCTCTTGTAAAAGGACAATTGTCCTACATGATTTCCAGTTGGATGTAGTCCAGAGAACAGCATGTCACTGTTTTATTTGCAACAATGGCCAGACACATCTGCCTTCAGCAGTGTACTTGGTCAGATAGTGCAAATAAAACATTGACAATCACATGAGAATTTTCATACCAGAGAAAATGCATTCAAACAAATTAAAGTAAAAATGTGTATTTGACATGAGAGAAAATAGATTTAAAAATCTTGAAATATAAATTCTAGATGGTAACATTGTAATCTATTTGCCAGTTTGTCTGTTTGACTTTGTTTTGGTATAGCAAAATTGATTGATTAGTGTGTTGTCCGCATTTATTTCTGAAGATTTGGATCTTTTGAAATTTTCAAACCTACTGACTCAGAGACAGGAAGAGCTGGACCTAGCGTTGGACGCAAGGATATCTTGATCACTATGTTGGACTACACAGTTGAGAATTTTTATCCAGAGGCAAGCTGTTAAAATTTGTTTAATTTCTGCTCACAAGATTGTTAATGTTTTTTAAAGGGTGATAACCTGTTTTCCATTCAAAAGACATAGCTGTAGTTTCATTTTACTCAAGTTTTTTTCATACATGCTCCATCCATCTCACTGAAGTAACATGCTGCCTGCCAAGACTACCATCATAGCATGTAATTCCATGGTTTCAAGCAATATCTGAAAAATGCACTTGTAAACAAGATGCAGCAATATAGGATCGAACCCGCAACCTCTTTAGCGCATGACCATTGGCTTACCTACTATGCCACAGAACATCTGTCTTTCATTACCTTCTGTTAAACTGTATATTTCTTATAAAGGTAGCTCCTATGATCTTCCTGCAAGGGGACATTCTGAATATTTATGATCATTCTTTAAATGACTTCCATGGACTTCCTATGACATTCTTGTCTTGACTTTAATCCACCAGTCACTGAACATCAAATCTTGATGACTTTAATCCATGTCACTGAACATCAAATCTTGATGACTTTAATCCACCAGTCACTGAACATCAAATCTTGATGACTTTAATCCACCAGTCACTGAACATCAAATCTTGATGACTTTAATCCATGTCACTGAACATCAAATCTTGATGACTTTAATCCATGTCACTGAACATCAAATCTTGATGACTTTAATCCACCAGTCACTGAACATCAAATCTTGATGATTTTAATGACTTGATGACTTTAATGACTTGATGACTATTGATGACTTTAATGACTTGATGACTATTGATGACTTTAATGACTTGATGACTATTGATGACTTTAATGACTTGATGACTTTAATGACTTGATGACTATTGATGACTTTAATGACTTGATGACTATTGATGACTTTAATGACTTGATGACTTTAATGACTTGATGACTATTGATGACTAATGACTTGATGACTATTGATGACTTTAATGACTTGATGACTATTGATGACTAATGACTTGATGACTATTGATGACTTTAATGACTTGATGACTATTGATGACTAATGACTTGATGACTATTGATGACTAATGACTTGATGACTATTGATGACTTTAATGACTTGATGACTATTGATGACTAATGACTTGATGACTATTGATGACTTTAATGACTTGATGACTATTGATGACTTTAATTACTTGATGACTATTGATGACTAATGACTTGATGACTATTGATGACTTTGATGACTATTGATGACTAATGACTTGATGACTATTGATGACTAATGACTTGATGACTATTGATGACTTTAATGACTTGATGACTATTGATGACTAATGACTTGATGACTTTAATGACTTGATGACTATTGATGACTTTAATGACTTGATGACTATTGATGACTAATGACTTGATGACTATTGATGACTTTAATGACTTGATGACTATTGATGACTTTAATGACTTGATGACTATTGATGACTAATGACTTGATGACTCTTGATGACTTTAATGACTTGATGACTTGATGACTTTAATGACTTGATGACTTTAATGACTTGATGACTATTGATGACTTTAATGACTTGATGACTTTAATGACTTGATGACTATTGATGACTTTATGACTCTTGATGACTTTAATGACTTGATGACTTTAATGACTTGATGACTCTTGATGACTTTAATGACTTGATGACTATTGATGACTTTTGATGACTATTGATGACTTTAATGACTTGATGACTATTGATGACTAATGACTTGATGACTATTGATGACTTTAATGACTTGATGACTATTGATGACTAATGACTTGATGACTATTGATGACTTTTGATGACTATTGATGACTTTTGATGACTATTGATGACACTAATGACTTGATGACTATTGATGACTTTTGATGACTATTGATGACTTTAATGACTTGATGACTATTGATGACTAATGACTTGATGACTATTGATGACTTTAATGACTTGATGACTATTGATGACTAATGACTTGATGACTATTGATGACTTTAATGACTTGATGACTATTGATGACTTTAATGACTTGATGACTATTGATGACTAATGACTTGATGAATATTGATGACTTTAATGACTTGATGACTATTGATGACTTTAATGACTTGATGACTATTGATGACTAATGACTTGATGACTCGATGACTTTAATGACTTGATGACTCTTGATGACTTGATGACTTTAATGACTTTAATGACTTGATGACTCTTGATGACTTTAATGACTTGATGACTATTGATGACTTTTGATGACTATTGATGACTTTAATGACTTGATGACTATTGATGACTAATGACTTGATGACTATTGATGACTTTAATGACTTGATGACTTTAATGACTTGATGACTCTTGATGACTTTAATGACTTGATGACTATTGATGACTAATGACTTGATGACTATTGATGACTTTAATGACTTGATGACTTTAATGACTTGATGACTCTTGATGACTTGATGACTTTAATGACTTGATGACTATTGATGACTTTAATGACTTGATGACTATTGATGACTAATGACTTGATGACTATTGATGACTTTAATGACTTGATGACTATTGATGACTTTAATGACTTGATGACTCTTGATGACTTTAATGACTTGATGACTCTTGATGACTTGATGACTTTAATGACTTGATGACTCTTGATGACTTGATGACTTTAATGACTTGATGACTTTAATGACTTGATGACTCTTGATGACTTTAATGACTTGATGACTATTGATGACTTTTGATGACTATTGATGACTTTAATGACTTGATGACTATTAATGACTTGATGACTATTGATGACTTTAATGACTTGATGACTATTGATGACTAATGACTTGATGACTATTGATGACTTTAATGACTTGATGACTATTGATGACTTTAATGACTTGATGACTATTGATGACTAATGACTTGATGACTATTGATGACTTTAATGACTTGATGACTATTGATGACTTTAATGACTTGATGACTATTGATGACTAATGACTTGATGACTCTTGATGACTCTTGATGACTTGATGACTTTAATGACTTGATGACTTTAATGACTTGATGACTTTAATGACTTGATGACTTTAATGACTTGATGACTTTAATGACTTGATGACTTTAATGACTTGATGACTTTAATGACTTGATGACTATTGATGACTTTAATGACTTGATGACTTTAATGACTTGATGACTATTGATGACTTTAATGACTTGATGACAATTGATGACTTTATGACTCTTGATGACTTTAATGACTTGATGACTTTAATGACTTGATGACTCTTGATGACTTTAATGACTCTTGATGACTTTAATGACTTGATGACTTTAATGACTTGATGACTATTGATGACTAATGACTTGATGGCTCTTGATGACTTTAATGACTTGATGACTCTTGATGACTTTAATGACTTGATGACTTTAATGACTTGATGACTATTGATGACTTTAATGACTTGATGACTTTAATGACTTGATGACTATTGATGACTTTAATGACTTGATGACTATTGATGACTTTATGACTCTTGATGACTAATGACTTGATGACTTTAATGACTTGATGACTCTTGATGACTTTAATGACTCTTGATGACTTTAATGACTCTTGATGACTTTAATGACTTGATGACTATTGATGACTAATGACTTGATGACTCTTGATGACTTTAATGACTTGATGACTTTAATGACTTGATGACTATTGATGACTTTAATGACTTGATGACTATTGATGACTTGATGACTTTAATGACTTGATGACTTTAATGACTTGATGACTCTTGATGACTTGATGACTTTAATGACTTGACTTTAATGACTTGATTACTATTGATGACTTTAATGACTTGATGACTTTAATGACTTGATGACTATTGATGACTTGATGACTATTGATGACTTTATGACTCTTGATGACTTTAATGACTTGATGACTTTAATGACTTGATGACTCTTGATGACTTTAATGACTCTTGATGACTTTAATGACTTGATGACTTTAATGACTTGATGACTCTTGATGACTTTAATGACTCTTGATGACTTTAATGACTTGATGACTCTTGATTTTTGTCACATTATGGAACTTGATAACATCTTATTATGTGACTTCCATGAACTTCCTGCAATGAGACTTCTATGGCTTTCCTGCATGGTGGTTACAAGGCCTTCCTGCAAGAGGGATTGTATGAGTATCATAGGGCTTCCATGATTTTCCAACAAGGAGATCCCTTGGTTTTCTTACAATGCAGACATTTTGTTTGGTGTAGCCCTAAACTTTGGTCTTTCATGACATTAACTTCTCATGGTTACCTGAATTGTACTCACCTCATGATTTGTGAGGTCATGAAAGAGGTCACGGTTAAAACAACATTTTTGGCAATAACTTGTGACAGGTTCATGAGAATCCAGTGAAACTTACTGAACACAAAACTGGTTAAAGCAACATTTTTGGCAATAACTTGTGACAGGTTCATGAGAATCCAGTGAAACTTACTGAACACAAAACTCTTTGACAATATTATTGAATGTCTATAAAAGATTGATGGTCCTCGAATAAAATTTAGTTGAAAATTCAATGCACAAATATGGCTCATCTCACTGCAGAACAACGATACATCATCATTGGACACTTACAGACTGGACAATCACAAAGTGCAGTGGCCAGACAATTTAATGTGGGTAGAAGCACCATTAGTCACCTTCTTCTTCTGCGTTCAGCATCTGTGGTCATGCTATACCATCAGGCCTGTCGTCAAGACGAAGTCCACTGTCTTCTCCAAGTCAGAGCGGCTGCCCCATAGCTTTTGCCTAAGTCTGTATTTGGGTGGGCCCTTTCGAGGCAAGGGGCCCGGCTCCGCTCCTCCCTGTTTTCGCTGATACCATTAGTCACCTTTGAACTTAAGAGACGATTTTAACAAACTGGCTCAGTGACAGACTGGCTGTGCAGTGGAAGACCCAAAGGCATAATTCCTGCTGAAGATCACTTCATATGACTGTGGCACCTCAGGAATCGATTTCCACCTCGTCCTCCAGAGTCCAGTCAATGCCAGCAGCTCGTCAAATTTTAGATCAAACAGTCAGGAACAGGCTTACAACGGCGGTCTATGGGCTGGAAGACCCTTCAGAGGTCCTGTTCTTATGGACCAGAATACCAGAACCGACTGCCCACTGGCAAACCAGTATCATCAATGGCCCGTTTGGAATGACTGTAGATGGGTTTGGTTTAGTTAAAGTCTGAAAGTTTCTTCATGCCAAGGTTGAAGCATGAATTCCGTAAAATAAAATTTTGGTACACATTTGAAATAATGTTGTGTTTCTTTTTTTGAACATTATATATGCACTATTTTCAATATTTTCACTAGTATCATGTTTTCCATTTTAGCTATTTCCATTATTTTCTATGGTTTACCAATCTTCACATTTTCAAATTGTCACTATTTTTCAATTTTCACAATTTCCAAATTTTCACTAGTGTCATGCTTTATTCTGCTTTACACATTTCTTTATTTTATCCTCTTTTATAAGGGTGGTTACCTTCGCATATCCTTTGTAGAAATTATGGATACATCTGTAAAGTATAGAATCTATTTGAAAACATTGTCGATTTAATAGTTTTAAATTAATGTTCTTCCTTCAGATTTGGAATGAACACTCCAATAACAAAGCTGTGATGTATGTTGAGTTGTATAAGGAGATTGTAAGAAGAACCGCAAGGCTGGTTGCAGAGTGGCAGTGTGTTGGCTGGTGTCATGGGTAAGTTTGTTTGCTAATCACACACTTTCTTTCCTTGTTTTTTCTATTTCGGTTATGTTGTTGATTAGTCTTGGCAAGAGAGTAGTTGTGATAGTTTCTGAAATGTTGGTTGTAGTGGTAGTTATGTTATTTTTAGTGGTGGTTGTGATTATTTTTATTGGTGGTTGTGAGATGTTGGTTATAGTTATGGTTGCATTGCTGATGGTCATTGAGATTCTTTTTGTAGTTGTGATAGTCGTATTTGTTTATGCTGGTGATACTACGACGTTGGTTGTTACCTGCATAACTTTAGATAATTTTTTTATCAGGCTCGTGGGTGAGAAAAGAATAGCTTGGTAGGTTGGATTAGGCTTGTGTGCCATGTTCTCCTCCTCAGATATCCTTCCCAGCAATAGAGCATGTTCATTTGCTGAAATTAATTAGATCTTCTACAGTTAGCTTTCACTTATGTTGATGAGGAATGTATGCTGCATTTATTTTGTAACCATTTCATTTAATCAGACATGAGTGGTGAAAAGAAATGTAGAAATGTATGCTGCATTTTTTGATGGCCGTTTGATTGATTCACACATAGTTGATGAGACATCTATCTATCTTTCGCCTTTTTCTCTGCTTTTGCTGTTAGACGTTACAATAGTGAACGCCGATCAGTTTTAGAGCTGTGGCACGTTTGGTCGCTTGATATTCAATAATATTATGACTTCTCTGAATGTTGGTAACTCCTTCAATCCCCACCTTCTTCCTACTCTTCCTCTGTTTCCTACTGTTTCCATTTTCATGTTGTATGCTCTTGATGCTGACCAATATGAGTTCATTGTCAATATGGGTGACAAAGTACGAAGATGAAACATGTATGTTTTATTTATTTGGTGGCCATTTGATTGATGTAGACATGACAATTGATGACAATGTTTACTGCAAGTTGAAGAAATTTGAATTCAAACATTTGACGTTAGCATTTGGTACTAGTGGGGCTATTTTAGTTAGTCAAGAAAACCACAGAATTGGAAGGTAAATCATACAATTGAACATCTGCAGAGGAAATTACAAACTTATGGGCTTGCCTGAATTTGTTGTTGTGTTTTTTTTCCAGAACTAATTTTCAGTTGTTGATACTTGTTTTTAAATCTATGTAAATATTTTTTTTCCCCAGAGTTCTAAACACGGATAATATGAGTATTGCTTGTGTCACTATTGATTATGGCCCATATGGATTCATGGATAAGTTTGACACAGATTTTATCTGCAATGGATCAGGTATATTTTCTAGGTTTTTTTACCATGGTGCATGAATCTTCTTGTGAGTGACATGGTTAAAATGTTATTTAGCATGAATAGCTGTGGTATATCTGGTCTTTAGAAAGGACATTTTTTTTACAAAAATGGGTACTATGATCGCAGTCAACCTTCGTTGTGCCAATTAGTGCCTACCTGTGTGATTAATTCCCTTGACTATGTTTATCAGTTTATGTTTATCATTTATTAATTTAAATATAATTATATTTAGGATTAGTTATGTAAAACATAACTAACTACTAACCATAAAAAATGAATATTTCAATTAATTATTGATTATTTATTGATATAATATTTACATCAGTTAACCACAAAATACGTAGATAGGCACTAATGGGAAGCAAGAATAAAAATTGGGGTTGGACTGTGTTCATAGTATCTAAAAATGTCATAACTGTTTGTGTTTGTAACTGTTTACCATTATGAAATGTAGGACGGATTTTGTAGGCTGTGAAAGAATTGACTACTTTGTCAAAATCATCCCTATGTGTAACGTTTTGATTTTAAATTTTACTTCTGAATAAGACAAATCTGGTCTGTGGCATGATTTGTTTCAGAGCCATCATGATTGTAAGATTGACACTAATCATTCACTTTGCGCACAAGGTCAAAATAGATATAATTGAGTTACGAAACAGGGTTATAGCACAAGATGTTCCCATAAGTGTGCAGCTGCCTAGTCAGTAGGTGACCAGTAGTTGGCTTGAATAATGTCACCTTCAATACTTAACTCAGCTACCTAGTCAGTGGGTGACCAGTAGTTGGCTTGAGTAGCGTTACCTTAAACACTTAACTCAGCAGCCTAATCAGTGGGTGACCAGTAGTTGCCGGAGTAACATCACCTTAAACACTTAACTCAGCTGCCTAGTCAATGGGTGACCAGTAGTTGGCTTGAGTAGCATCACCTTCGACACTTACTCAGTGGTGATAATGACATCCCTCAACCATCCCAAAGCATGACTCCTGGTACCTATTTCCTAGTGGCTGCGTGAACCACATTAGAACCATATTTTTTTTTAATCCATGAGTTGTGAATGAATGTGAAACCTTGTTTAATGGATGAGTTGTTATTTGCTGGCCCCAGGGAATACATCTTGCCTCTCATGTTTCCTGTGCCACCCAGAAATATTCCCTCAAGAAAAACATTCTGCAGGTAAAGATCAGATGATTGTTTTGGCAGACACAAAACCTCACACACAATTTTTTTTTGAGCTCTGCCGTTTTGTATTTTGTGCTCGGATTGTTAATTTCCATGCACTGCACCTGCTCAACAGAATCATTTTCAGCGAGCGAAGGTTTTACTTGGAATTCCAGAGTGGTATTTCTCTTGACATTATTTGACAGTGTGAGTCTCCAAAACATTGTCAGGTCAGATAGCTTTGACTTAATCATACTTAATGTGTCTGTAGTGTGCAATGCCACAAACTCAACAATGTTCTATGGATATATTGCAGTGACTTTTTTGAAATCTGGAGATATGCTCATGCTACATATAAAAGAGTTAATTCTCTCACAGCAGTACAGGTAGTGTAGAAATACTTTGACCTGCCATGCATGTTGTAAGAGGTGACTAAGGAGAGTTAGATATGGACTTGCAACCTCTTCCGAATAGAAGTTCAGTAATCCCAAAGATGCCATGATGACGTAGAATGTTGATATCGGAGTCAAGATGTATATGAAGAGTCTGCACATTTCATTGTTTGACTAAATCTTGCTAACTGGCAAGAGTTTAAGTGAGCACACTGAAGATTACGCTATTCTGGGATGTCAATATATACATTACCAATTGTGGATTAATATTTGCATTGTCAAGTGATTGTAGCTGCAGCATTACAACGTCAAGAGATAACTTTTGCTTTCAATCACAGGCAGACATTCCCTAGACAATTCAACTAAAAGTGCAACTGACTGATTAAGTTAGGGACAAGATGTGGATTGACCATGTTAGTAAAAGTGTTTGACTCCATTTTCAAGTCAAATTAGTGTCAGCTGAAAGGACCGATATGGATCTCATCTGCTATTTCCTGTTTGCAATAATCTAGAGAACTTGCTAATTAGGCATTAGGTATGTTGATTATGAAATGTGAGATCGCTAACATCTCACACCCCTACAACATTAATAAATATTGTGGGTTTACTTTATTATGTTAATTATCATCTTCGCAAACCAGACATGTTCATAGATGCTCAGATCTCTGCTTCAGTAAATCTCTAAGCGGCTGATGTTTTTGCTCTTGTGTTTATTAAGTGTTATTTTTAGTAATGTATGAGCCAATGGTATTGTGAAAATATTTTATGTTACTATATCATTATATGTTACATGGTTGCCATAGTCATTTTCAAAAATTTAGTCATTTTTTTCTGTTTTAACTCAGCTTGTCTGTTTTGCAACATTTTGTACTGTGGGAGAAATATTCAAAATATAAAATTATTTAAATAGGTTTTACATAGAGCTAACAACAGAAACTATTAGACCAAAAGGTCTTTATCAAGAAATGCAGATGGTCAAAACATTGATTTGTTATTTGTTGTAAACTCTCCGTAAAACAAATTTTATATTTTTTTTATATTTATCTACCAATATGGTGCATGGTTTTATTGCATTCTCATATTCATTCAGTGACAGAAATATAACAATTGTTGCAATGTAACATATGATAAAATAACATTTGCAGCACAGTATGAAATAAATAATTGTTTGGCCACACAAAATAACATTTGCAATATAGTATACAGCAAAAGAGGAGCTCGGTAGCCTAGTCGATAGTGCTATTCGAAACCACGTCCGGACAAAAAATTTTTTTAAATCCGAGTTGTGATTTCTCGCTTGACACGACCACTCCTCAGCTGTAAATGGGTACCTGATGAATGAGTTAGGGGAGGTAAAGACAGCAAGAAAGGACACTGGCCACCCCACCTAATAGTTTCTGCAGCTTAGTACATGAAGAGTTATCTTTATCCCCGATGGCAGGTTGCTGTCATGGGACATACCTTTACCTTTTTTTATACAGTAAAAGTCTATGGTTGGTTGGTTGGTTGCTGATCCAGCGGTCCATGGGCTCATTCCCTTTGACCCAAACGTAAAAGTCTACGAAAACAAACATATATGAAGCACACAAAAAGGACGTCTCCAGAGAACTCTTCTACCAATGATGTATGCTGCAAGGCATAAAGGGTTATAAAGCAAAAAAGAAAGAAAAGTATACAGCAAAATGATAGAAATACATGAAATTAGCAATAATTGCTCAATCAGTAAAGTGTCATGCGGAGTGGCGTAGAAGATCATGTTTCTCCACAATTGTGTCTCTTGTGTTGTTAAAGGTTCATTTGGTGAAATTCTCTCATGCCACAGTGACAAGCCATCCAGCAATTTCTGTGTCTTTCCTCGTCTCTTCTACCCCTTGATTTTTCTAGTAGTATACTATTATATTTGAACTAAGAGTTCAAATTTTGCTCTTTCTCATCAAGTGCCCTAAAAATGTTGAATGTCTGCCTCTCATTTTAGCTATAATATGTCTTTTTCCTCCAGCATCCTTGAGATCGTCTACTTAAGTTTTCTTGGCTGTACATGGAATTTTCATCATTCTTTTCAAAAACCACATCTCAGTAGTCTCCAGCTTACTTTGAGTTTTTTGTCCATGCTTCACTTCCATAAAAAATTATTGGTTTGATATAACATCCTAGCACTCTAATTTGCATATTCATTGATAGTACTTCATTGCTTAGAATTTTTCACATTTTGTGCAATCATATGTGTATTGTTGGGCCCGAAAGGGGAGCAGAAATAATGACACTGTTATCTGCCAAATTGTAAGAGGCAACTAAGGAGGTTTGGGGGATGGAGTTTGCTGTCCTTGCCAAAGAGGGTCTAAGTGACCCATAGGCTATGCTGAAGTTGATGTGTCAGGTCGAAAGGCGCAGATATCGCAGCTAGATGTAAACCATGACAGCACATTCCGTTCTCTGAACTACAGAGAATGGCTACATTGCAGAAACTTAAGTAACGGCTAAGTTACTTAACATACTGCTAAGTTGCAGAAATTTTGAGAATGAACGCAGAGGATTTTGTGAAAAGCTGATTTCACTTGTGCTATCCTGCTCTTTGTCTCAATGGAGCACCAGCCATCTGATGTCGAAATGTTGCCAATATAATTGTCTTTATCCACCTAATTTAATTTTGTACCATTAATCTGAATTAAGGCTGCATCTTGGTGGTGTATATTTCTTAGAGGCAACCATCTTCTATTTTCTTCTTGTTTAGTATTTTTTTCATGTTTCTTGTTTTTGTTTATTCA
Organism: Meghimatium bilineatum; assembly: GCA_034231615.1. NCBI lineage: Eukaryota > Metazoa > Mollusca > Gastropoda > Stylommatophora > Philomycidae > Meghimatium > Meghimatium bilineatum. The sequence goes on from CM067322.1 coordinate 22,519,608, forward strand.
GTTGCTTAAAAAAAAACTAATCCTGCTCAAGACGTCTTGATTTATAAAGTGGATTTTTTCTGAGATCTCTGGGTTTATCACATGAAACTACATAGTTACGTACTATAAGTGGCACTCTACAGGCAATGTGCCCCTTTTTTTAAAGGGATTGAGTACAATTGAGGTAACCTGAAAACAATGAAGTCAATCCTCTATGCCGTAGAAAACAATTGCTATATTTAACAAAATGATAATTGCAATGTAGCATATAGCAAATCTTGCAGATGATGGTGGCCGCTACACATACCAGAAACAGCCAGAAATGTGCAGATGGAACTGTTTGAAACTTGCAGAAGCAATTAAAGATGTTGTCCCTCTTTCAGAGACAGCTCCTCATCTCAGTCTCTTTGATGAGGAATATGGACAGCACTATAAGATGAAGATGAGGCAGAAGGTATTTCATGTCTTGTATCATCTTAAACATCAAATCTTTGTTAAAATATGGGATAGAGTGAGAAAGTGTGAGTCTGAGTGTAGGTCAGATTAGCAAGACTCTAGAAGATTGTTCCAAATACAAATCAGAAAAGAGTGGCTGCTGTAGTTCTATAGAAAACGCGAAGAATAGTGTAAAAACCAGTTTTTATCTAGACTGGAAGGATAGGGTCTAGCTTTATCGCTAGGTCTGGAGTGGGGCTTCATTCCACTCAAGACAACCCCAGAGGAGCTCTGTGATCTTAAAATGTCATGAAGAATTAGTAAGGTGATGGTGCAAAGGTTCATTTGCCCTGACACATATGGTTTCATCATGGCATATTAGACTTACATTAATCTGCTGCAGAATGGGTTTTTCAACCCCACTCCCAACACTCCTTAGTCACTTCTTATGATGTACATAGCAGGTCACAGTACTCCTATTGTTTTCTCCCTCTTTAGGTCTCAAAACACACAGGCATACTGTAGATAAATTACAGCCACTCTTCAATTTATAGAATGTACTTGATTTGATCTGATTTAGACAAGAGACTGTAAATGTTGGAGATCTTTCATAGTAAACTTTGTGGAGACGATATTCCATCTGATCCTAATGCACAAAGAACTAATATGTATTCTCTATTTCAGCTTGGCCTCAAGAAAGAGCTTCCTGAAGATGGGTCAGTGTAGTTTTTGTACTTTAAATATAGCTTTATTTTATAGGTTCAATTTGTGCACATCTGTCTAGTTTGGGAGTATCAGTCTGTATGTGTACATCTGTGTTGTTTGTGCACATCTGTCTCATTGATTAATTTTGATAATAGTTTGTGCACATCTGTCTAGTTTGTGTACATCTGTCTAGTTTTGTGCACATCTAGTTTATAGATTTTGTTTATAGTTTGTACTCTTCATTTCATTCTAGTTTGTGAACATCAGTATATTTTGTCTAGTATTTGTACATCAATCATATAGCCATCAACCCAGCATTGGCTGTAATGTTTGTTTGTTTTGCGTTCGCTCCATTGTAACCATCACGGATATCCGTACGATTTCCGCCAGGAGCGTGATTACGTTGTGCCACCGTTATGCGCCTTGTAGACCTAGCACATCCGATTTCGGCATGATTTGACAATTTGGGTGGGCTACCCTTAGCCTGTGACAGCCTCTATATCTGTCTCCAGGCACGCTTAGTGGCGACTCTTCGCCCAGACGATTTTTGCTCTCGTCTGACTCGCACGAGGTGTTCTACTGTCTATGAACTTGCCTCGTGTAATTGGACGTGCTGTGCCTGTGCCCATTGGGTACTGAACCGTTTCTCATCCATGAGCCTGGTTCCTTAAGGGGAAGAACTCAACAGAGGAGTTGGACCCTGGCTCTTTCGCCCTCTTAGCCGAGGTGTCGTTCACCGACATCGTGTACCCCTTGTCCAAGTTTGAGTCTCACACCACGCGTTTGAGAGCAATGCGTTCTCGAGCTGAGCGTCCTTGTCCCAATAGTGCCTGAGCCCATCAGGTACTGAACCCTTTCTCTCTTCAAGTGTATTTCCGGTGTAGGAAAACCTGACAGTAGAGTTGGGCCAGGGCTAATTCGTTGTCCCTTTTGTGCCTGAGCCCATCGGGTACGGAACCCTTTCTCTCTGCAAGTGTACATCCGTTATAGGAAACCTTGACAGTAGAGTTGGGCCAGGACTACCATCGTTGTCCCTTTCTTGCCTAAGCCCATCGGGTACAGAACCCTTTCTCTTCACGAGCATATTTCCAGTTTAGGAAGGCTCGACATAAGAGTTGGGTTAGGTCTTCTTGCTTTACCAAACGCCAATGGATGGGTCTGGTCTCTGCCTGTAAGGAACACAGGTAACTAGAAGCTCGTCTCGAGCTGACGGAGCTTGTAGTTCCCCTTTCCTAGGGACTTTTCACTTTCTATTTGCAGTTCGCGCTGCCCTCTAGCGCTGTTCTGCCCTTTCATTGTTTCATTGTACTCGGTATGAAATCTATTTGTCTCTCGCCATGCATCTACCTTTACGTGCATTTTACATTGGCCGCCCCTCCAATTTTCGGACTGGACTGACTTGCTTCACTGTATGTCGACAGTGTCGCTATATGTGGTGATGCTGGTGGTGTCGGAGATATTGTCTGTCTCTTGTGCAGTCAAATCTCTTTCCATCTGCTACCTCCACATTCTCGGACACGATCCCCAAATGATTTGGCCAGAATCAGCTCGAGCTGCTGTATTTCTGTTTCCAGGGTGCACCGCGTGGAGGTACATTTGGGATCTTGGTTATCTGCTAACCCTGGGCCCGCCTAGAGCAATGCATTCCCTTTGCACCCCACTTGACTTTGAGTAATTGTGTCTGAGATTATAGGTGACAGCTTTTATTGAAGCGTGTCAGAGATTGTAGTTTACTTGACATTTGGGGAAAGCATGCTGGAGATGGTAGGTCACTTGACTTTTGGTGAAGCTTATCAGAGATTATAGTTTACTTGACATAGTGTAGTTTGTCAATGATTGTAGGTCACGACTTTTGGGAAAATGTGTGAGAGATTATAGGACACATGACTTTTGAGGAAGTGTGCCAAAGCTTGTCATTCACATGGCTCTTGGTTGTGTTAGAGATTGTAGGTTTTTATCAGAATGAGTAATACTTATGGAATTTTGTTTTCAGACAAAGTGGTTGAGACATCTGTATTCTCAAAACAAATATTCCCAGTGTTATTTAAAATATGCAGATTTTCATGTCTGACTTGTTTTTCAGGGTTCTTGTTCAGAACTTCTTGAATAGCCTTCACGAAACTGGAGCAGACTTCAACAACTGTTTCCGTTATCTCAGCAAGTTACCTTTTCCAGGATCTCCACATTTTGCAGAAGAAAGATCAAAAGTCCTAAATTACTTATTATCACAGAGTTCTACGCTAGAAGAATTGAAGAAATCCAACCAGCCAAGGATGGACAGGAGGTAAGCATGAAAAATTTGGATGTGGACATAACTGGAAATGTGATTAAAAGTGGTTTTAAACATAAAATAATAAAGGTAATTAACCTATGTTGTGTTCATAAAGAGAACTGGAGTTACAACATTAAGGCAGACGTAGATAAGCACAGTCAATCTCTTACATAGCTGTCTACCTGTTGAAATGAAAATCTATAGATTCACAAAGGACTATGACAATGAGATAAGGAAAAAAAACTAAGATACAGGCCATGAAAACATTTAAATCTGTGAAATAACTTAGACAACACTGTACGCAACACACACTAGAACCTTGTCAAGAAAACTCTTCCTAACCTGACACTGAAAGATAACACAAGATGGAGTAAAGCAATATACTATAAAGTAAAAGAAACATTAAAAAAAGACGGAATAATAACTTAATGGAATATATAAGTTTATAAATTATAATTATTCATTACATTAACCCTTTAGCTGCTACGCATTAGTTTACTTGTTGCTATTGATGAGTTTACACATTTTGTTTTGTTTCCACCTTCTCATTGCTAAAATTTATTTCACTCTGAAATATTCAAGTGTCAATTACTCAACAACCATTCCATCCATGCGGTATATATTTTCACATGAAAATAAAAAGCAAATACAGAGGAAGATCTCTTACTTTTATAGGACAAGAAATTGATTCAGTACAGAGAGAAATTCATTGGGGAAAGAATTTAGCAGGGCTGAGATCAGTTATTAAGAACAATGTAGAAATAATCAGGGGCTAATCACAGATCATTAAATTAAATAGATTAAATTCTTCTCATAGATTGTGGTCTAGAAATGTTCTTTAACCCTTTCAATCCCAGCTGTTTAGGTAAAACTCCGAACTTACCCGTATTCTGCAGTATGCACAGATAGATCGTCATAGGGCTCCCAGAAACATCATACATTGTTAAATATGTTATGTATTCAATTTGAAGATAACATTTCATGATGGCTAAGTCATCATCTCAAAAATTGTTTGTCCTGGGGACCTGACTATGACACCTGAGCATGATTAACTCAGTTGCTAGTGCACTTGCTTATCATTCAAAGGTTTTTGGTTCAGGTCTCAGGACAGCAATTTTTCAGTCGATCAAGTTGTACAAATAGATACCTGACATTACATAGTTTGGGACGGTAAACATGAGAAAAAGCACTGACCCTTTCATCTCAAAGAAAGCTGAGGCTTAGTGTTACTGTGGAATCCCTCTATAGCATATCCTTTTATAACAAATTTCTCTATATAACAACACTTTTCAAAATCCCCAGTTATATTTATTCTATTTTATTTGTAATGTATATAGAGAATTTCTGTTATTACATACATATTTGTCAGCCCGAACCAAGTTGTTATAATGGGATTCCACTGTATAAACTCCCCCCTCTTTCTTCAGTCTCCATCTTTATGGTCCCAAGCATATGTATGAGCCTCAACTCCAGCTTCATGATGGAGTAGATTGGAAGCCCCCCTATGTTGGAGTAGATTGAAAGCCCCCTAAGTTGGAGTAGGTTAAAAGCCCTCTATGATGGAGTAGGTTAAAATCCCTCTATGATGGAGTAGGTTAAAAGCCCTCTATGATGGAGTAGGTTGGAAGCCCTCTATGATGGAGTAGGTTAAAAGCCCTCCATGATGGAGTAGGTTGGAAGCCCCTATGATGGAGTAGGTTGGATGCCCTCTATGATGAAGTAGGTTGGAAGCTCCTATGATGGAGTAGGTTGGACGCCCTCTATGATGTAGTAGGTTGGAAGCCCCTATGATGGAGTAGGTTGGACGCCCTCTATGATGTAGTAGGTTGGAAGCCCCTATGATGGAGTAGGTTGGATGCCCTCTATGATGTAGTAGGTTGGAAGCCCTCTATGATGTAGTAGGTTGGAAGCCCTCTATGATGTAGTAGGTTGGAAGCCCTCTATGATGAAGTAGGTTGGAAGCCCTCTATGATGTAGTAGGTTGGAAGCTCCTACATCCCTTAACAAGAATGTAGATTTTTTCAAATTTTATTTTCACATTTTAAATATATTTATTTACATTTGACAGGCAATTGGCCATGTTTATGATGGTTGCACAGACAAACCCTGAATTGTTATCATCCCTCGGACGCAGCTCACATCTACTTGAACGAGAGATAGAAAGAATGGCTAAACTGCAGGACCTAGAGGTACGTGTTAATGCATTTGGAGGTAGAGTCACCTGGGCGCTGCCTGTGTGAGGTGTTCAGTTCCCTTTACAGTTAATTCTGTAGTCTATCCAGTTAAAAATGAGACCTCTAAACATTAGGGAAAATGTTTAGTTATGAGTAGAGCAGAGATTTTACTAGACAGCATATCTATCATTTTTCTGTGCAGATATCTCCAGTATAGCACTCCTATGACCCTGGCAGGTTATGGGTCTTATTATTATTCTTATATCTATAATTTCTGTTTAAAAACTGGTGACAATTTATGAAATATGTGTGTGCCAAATTGCTTAAGTTACCAAAATAATGTGGCTGCCTACAACATTAACACTACAGCATTTATGAAAAGTCACTACTGCTTATGGCAATCTCATATTGGGTGGGTTGCCCATGTGTTGCCTGGGCCCGAAAGGGGAGCAAAGAATAGCAACACTATTTACCTTACACGCATGTCGTAAAAGGCGACTAAGGAGGTTATGGGATGGAGTTGGCTGTCCCTTCCCATATAGGGTCAGTGACCCAAAGCCATGCTGAAGTCGGATGTGTTAGGCTGAAAGGCGCAGATATCGCAGCAATGCTGTAAACCATGACACAACGCATTCCGTTCTCCGGACTACATCCTGCTAATCTGCAGGAGTTTGAGAACGAATGCAGAAGAAGGAGAAAGAAAGAAGATATTGGGTGGCTCATAGCACAATAAAATTATTTCTACAGAAGATATTGGAAATTGTACATCAGGAAACTTCCGCATGAATTTTCTCATGACATCTTCTATAAATTTACCTCCATTACCCATAACCTCCATTAGAGGCAAAAAACAAAAGAATAGATCAGACTACTGTCCCACATTCAAAATCTATTACATTCGCGCTCACACTGCAACTGGTCTTTCAGAACCTGGGTAAGCAATCTGAGGACTTACAATCTAACCAAACTTAACCTTTTCTTAATGTTATGCTCATCTTGGCTTGTGAAGGTGGAACATCACACTTCTATTACTAGTTAACCACAAATACTATTTGCTGAGCAGCTAGCATCATTCTTGGTCAGCTAAATAAACAAAAAAGTAACTCTGCAACTAACAACAATCTACTGAGTCACTGTATACTGGAACATAGCAATGCACAACTTTCAATGACATCATATTCAGCATATTTTTCACTTTTCATTTAAGTTCACAGAGATTTTATAGAACCAGATACTTGCCTATTTTACAATCATTGACTTATTTTTATTTGGACCATCTTACCTAAAACATTTTTCTCACAGTTGCCACCTTGATTGCAAGAAAACACATTTTAAGTGTTGACATTTCATGCTTTTTTTAAGGAATCTACAGATGAAGAAATTAATGAAAATAATAAGAACATTTGGAATCAGTGGTTGGATGAATATGAGAATAGGCTGAAGAAAGAAGAAGAGGGTATAGAAGACATAAAGGAACTGATGGAACAGAGAGTGGCAATCATGAACTCAACTAATCCCAGGTCAGAGGTTGATTATTTTCTTTGTTCATTTATTTGGGAACTTTCCTGTTTAATGGGCACATAATTTGTTTTTATGTTACTGCAAAATCATACTTTTTTAGATTGGACTTTTTTCTTGACAACTCATATCAATATGATGTCATTTGACATTTCACACAACAATGACAACCATGAAAGTTGTCAGCAATGACAAACATGAATGTTGTGAGCACAGAGAAGGAGGCTGCATCTCTGCTAAAAGCTAGAAGAATACTCCCGTCCATGAAGTTCTGCAGCTTCTGTCATTTTATGAATATCTACTATACAGGTGATAGAATCTAGTGGAAGTTTGATGTGTGTACACATGTTGTTGTCGATAACATATATCCAAATGCTGATGAGTAATGCTACTCTTGTCAGCACAATGTCATTCTTTACAAAGTGCAGGTCTTCTGAAGTTGACTTTGTGAATCATACAGTAAGTTAGTCGCTGTTAAGGGCGTCTGTAGAAGTTTTTTCCAGGCAGTCGAAAGGTAAGGACAGTGATTACTGTGTGTACACATCAATAGTGACTATTGGTTGTAATAAAAGACTACTTTCAGGCAGAATTAATTTCTACTTTCAGGCAGAATTAATTTCTACTTTCAGGCAGAATTAATTTCTACTTTTGGGCAGAATTAATTTCTACTGTCAGGCAGAATTAATCTCTGCCACCTTGTTTTATATTATATTCTCAGTTAGATCCCCTTGTTGCATTAAATTTTGTTTTTTAGTACACTTTGCCCACTAAACAGGAAAGTATAGTTAATCGTTTGGTTTTCAAACTTCTATTCCATCAGTACCATCAGTGACAAATATTGCTATATCTGTAATGAAGAGAGCACATATTTTACAGTAACTAATTACTAATTCCCAAGACATCTGATTCATTGTATAGAAGAGCTTTACCAAGATCAAAAGGCTGCAATGAAGTTAGAAAGTGATCTCTGAAAGTGGTTTGAGGTACAGAGTGGAATAAAGCAGGGATGCACACTCTCCCCATACATGTTCTGTTCAATATCTACGCAGAAAATATAATGAGGAATGTGAGAGAAGACATGGACAATGCAGCCTACCACGCTTTAAATATTGGTGGTTTTGAAATCCCTAAACTGTGCTACACATATGACATTGTGCTTCTTTAAAATGATACAAAGGGATTGGAACAATTAATAAAGAACACAAAGAAATACAGCGAATAAAAATAATGTATATTTAAACTCGCAGAAAACAAAAATCATATCAACAAATATAACAACACAACAACCAAATAATAGAATAGACAATACAGTCATCCCTCAGTTATCGCGGTTACTAGGGACCAGAACCAGCTGCGATAAGTGAAAAACCGCGAAGTAGTGCCATCCTCTCATTTTTAACACACGTACATTTTTTGTGTATGTATAATATCAATAAGTGTATATGAAACCATATAAGTGCATATGTTATCATTAGAACATTAAAGAATAGTTTCAAACATGTAAATAAAATAATAATAGTATAAATAACATACATAAAATAATGTATAAATAATATAAATATGATACGTGTGTGTAACATAGTAGATGTAACTAAAGCATACATACTGTAAATTTGTTTTTATAACTCTTTTATTCTTATATCAACTTTTCTTTTATAACAAGGTATGTAACTTCAATCAGATTTGTTCGATTTGTAATGGCATGCAACAGACACATAGCTATGGCCTGCCTTAAGTATGCCCAATAAATTAACTCTGGCTCAATGTCATCATTTTTCTCTTCTTCTTGGGTTCACTAGAGGATTTAGAGGGTGGAGGACGTTTAGGAGCCATTTTCAAGGGCATCACAGGCACTTTTTTGCACAAAAAGACACAAGAGAACAGCAAAAATTAGCACACCTCGAGACTAGGCATCACTTAAACATTTATTTGAATTAGCGGTCGTCTTCACTGGGTATGAGAGCAAAGGTGGGGGAAATGTCTAGGCCAATCAGCTTGTGAGATTCCCGAGTCAGGAGGGATATCAAATGGCGGGATGCTAGCCAGCCAATCAGAGACGTGGATTTTCAATTGTGTGGGCACACCCTGCCTTCTGCTGGCGTGCGGGCAACTTTTATGCCATAATTCCTCAATTTTCAAATTTTGATGAATATTTTTGAACAATCCGCGATGTACTGAGGCCGCGATAAATGAACTGCGAAATAGCGAGGGATGACTGTACCAAGTTAGAGTGTGTCATCAAATTTGAATACTTAGGAGCTAAAAATCAACAGTGCAGGAGACTGCATGGCAGAGATAAGTAAGAGATTGGCAATGGCATATTGTAAAATAACATGTTTGAAAAACATGGAAAAACAACAAAATGGAAAAACGAAACTGCTAATGCTAAGAATTAATTTTTTTCCGGTTGCAGCATATGGCTGTGAAACATGGACCCTAAGTAAAACAGCGGCAAAAAAAGATCAACACCTTTGAGATGAAATGCTACAGAAAGATACTTAGAATATCATGGAAGGAAAAAAACGTCCAAGACAGAGAAGGATTCAGAGAGTTCATTGGGAAGACAACGTTCTGGAAAGAATACATCGCATGATAGAATTAATTGTTCATCCAGAGTATATCATAGACAATAGTATACTCCATTTCTAAAAGGCATGTCACTTTCCAATATTTGATTGATGGGGTAATGCTAGGTTTCCACACAGTTATAATCATCCTCGACAATGAATGCAGAGATTGATGCAATGAAAAGGCAAACCTTGAAATATATATTAACTGTTTATTAATAATGCCATACTCCCTCTGAGTAGAAGGCTCCTCCAATAGGCATTGCACCAAGGTGAAGTCTCATGTGTATGAAAGAAAGCTCAAAGAAACCTCACCTTTGCACATAGAAAGCAAGAGCTAATCACTTGTAATTCCTGGGGTTTGAAAACAACAACTAATAATGCCTATATATATATATATATATATATATATATATATATATATATATATATATAGGCATTATATATATATATATAGGCATTATATGTATATAAATAAATATGCCAATAAACCCAAACAGTAAAGAACTGCAGAACTCCTTGTAAGTATACATACAATATATTGATATTGTATGGGCATACAATCAAACCTTGAAAAATACTGTACATGTATGGTAGAATACGGGTATTTAACACTGAGGCATTAACATAAGGTAACATCTGTTAACATATTTGTTAATATACAAGAGCCATGACCATAAGGTAAAAACTGTTATTATAAGAACTACTAACATAAGATAATGAATGTGTTTTTAGGGATACTGGTAGGGTTCTGAAATTGGTATAGTGAAAGAATAAGATTTTTAATAACATTCCTGAGTTCATACAAAATATTTGGTTAGTGAAGATGGAATTGTACAGTTCATACACAAAAAATGTGTTGTTAATAAAGATGGAATTGTATAGTTCATATTAACAAATTTGATTAGTAAAGGTGAAATAGTATAGTTTGTACACAAAAATTTGATTAGTAAAATTGAATTTGTATTGTATACAAAAATTCACTGAATCTTTCGTTTTATTTCAGATTCATCTTGAGAAACTATATTGCACAGAATGCAATCAGTGCTGCAGAAAGTGGAGATTATAGTGAAGTTGAAAGGGTTCTTAAATTGTTGACAACTCCCTATGCTGAGAGCGTTGAATTTGATGACTGTGATTCTTTGTTGGGGGTCAGTGGCCCCTCAGGTGAGATATAATCTGCATTATTATTCCAGACTGTAATACCTAATTAACTTTCTGTATATAATGTCTTTATATTGGCTGGTTTTTAATGATTTTGTTAACTTTGTTATTTATTTTTGCAACTTTTTAGCTCAGCACTGGCTTTCTAGTTGGTTTGTTGGTTGCTGATCCAGCGGTCCATGGGCTCATGCCCTTTGACCCAATGCCATTGTGTGATATATGCATGTGTTTGTGAGCAGTTGTTTTGTTCCATATAAAGTGTTCCATTTTTCTGGTCATGTGGCTTTCTAGTCAATTGGTCCAGGTTCAATTTTCTAAATGAGCCGGATAAATTAATTTTTAAACCACAAATGAGATCTAAAGAAATGAGTACCAGATCTTCTGGGAAAGTGAAGACTGAAGACAGAATGCTAACTACATCTTATCCAAGTATGCAGTTAGTCAATTAAACATGTGAATCTAACACTATATTTACTTACATGTTTCTATTGCGTAAAAAGGGATTACATTATCCCTTTCTTTCACATGGAACCTGAATTTCATTTCCTGAGCTGTCAATTTCCTAGTCAGACAGATTACATATGGGTACTTATACTTTCTGAATAGGGAAGTTTTTTATCGTCTGAGTTGTGTTGTATTTGCTCAAGTTGGCCAAGTACAGAAAACCTGTTTACTTTAGTTGCAAGGCGATTCAGTGCCACTAGAATGGACCTTGTTCAATTCCCGTCACCTGTAAGAATTATTTTAATTTATCCTCATGCTTCCTATTTCTTCTTCTGCGTTCGTTCTCAAACTCCTGCAGATTAGCAGGATGTAGTCCGGAGAACGGTTTGCGTTGTGTCTTGGTTTACAGCATCGCTGCAATATCTGCGCCTTTCGGCCAATGCATTTGTTGACAACGCATGGCTGTGGGTCACTGACCCTATACTGGATGGGACAGCCAACTCCACCCGATAACCTCCTTAGTCGCCTTTTACGACATGCGTGGAAGGTAAACAGTGTTGCTATTCTTTGCTCCCCTTTCGAGCCCGACAACACACAGGCGATGCTTCCTATTTGAATTTACTTGTGTTTGCTCTAGTGTTCTTCTTCTGCATTCAGCATCTGCAATCGTGTTATATTGTCACAACAAAGTCTACTATGATGCTGATGATACTTTTAGCTTGATTTGTAGGACTGCAAACATATGTGGTGCTATGAGGCAGAGACGTTGACTCTGAATAGTTTAATTCACTCAGGGACATGTTTTGGTCTATAAAGTCCAAGGGCACAGTGGGTGAATAACCGTCACGGCGTAGAGTTGATACATATCCGCCTGGTGACAGATAGAAGGCTGTCACAGACTAGTGAAGCTCACCCGAATGAAAGGAATGCAGAAATAATAATTTAGTGCTAGGCCTACAGGCACAGATTGAAATGTAACACAACGTACTTCACGCTCCCAGGTGGAAATCACATGAAATTCATGATGATTAAATGAGAGCAAACACAAACAACAACTAGTTTCATAGATGTCAACACTCTATGGGGCACTGTATGAACTACAAAAGACAGTGAGTTTTATTAAGGAGACAGAATTACAGATATAGACATGTTTCAAGTGAACGAAAGAAGAAGAAGAATAGATGTCAACTTATTTTTGGAAAAATTCATAGTTTTTACAATTTACATTTTAATAAAAATGTCCGTATTTAGCACCAAAAGATTTTTTTGTTACCCGAAATTCGTATCAATACAGAAAATTCGTACTAGCTGACACCTATGCAGTCTAATTCTTTGGGTTAGGGTTATGACATAATGTTGGGGTACAAAGGGTACTATATTGCTCTCGGCAGACTCAGGGTTAGCAGATAACCAAGATCCTAAAAGTACCTCCCCATGGTGCACCCTGGAAACAGAAAGACAGCTGCTCTTGCTATTTTTTCTGGTTAACACTTTTAGGCTTGTGTACATGATATAGAGGCTGCAGATGGAATGGGAATTGCCCACAGAGGGAAAAGCAATATCTCCAAGACCTACGCCAACACACCCGGCATCACTGTTGGTACACAGTAATGTAAGACATATATAGCATTCCGTCTCAGTCAGTCAAAAAGAAGAAACATCAGAGGGGTGGCGAATGTCAATGTCCCGATATGGGTAGATCTCGCTAAGATACATTTGGGGGTGGAGTTGACTGTTCCATCTCATATAGGGGTCAAAGTGATCCAGAAGCCATGCTGAAGTCAGATGTTTCAACCAAAGAATGTGGATATCACAGCTAAGCTGTAAAGCATGACACAATGTACCCGTTCTCTAGACTACATCCTGCTAATGTACAGGAGTTTGAGAATGAACACTGAAGCAGAAATAAGGACAGAGACCCCCCCCCCCCAAAAAAAAATAAAAAACCCACTAACTTGCTAGGCAACTAACCATGACCCTAAAGCACTGTGCATCGTGAAACAGACATATCACATGAACAGTGGACAGAAACAGACATATCACATGAACATTGGACAGTAACCTCACACATGAACAGTGGACAGAAACAGACATATCACATGAACAGTGGACAGTAACCTCACACATGAACAGTGGACAGAAACCTCACACATGAACAGTGGACAGAAACCTCACACATGAAACAGTGGACAGAAACCTCACACATGAACAGTGGACAGAAACCTCACACATGAACAGTGGACAGAAACCTCACACATGAAACAGTGGACAGAAACCTCACACATGAAACAGTGAACAGAAACCTCACACATTACAAAAATATCAGTCAGTCATATTATATTCCTCATTTCATAAAGCTATGACCCAGTTATGCTAAATATATTTTGATGTAATGACCCAGTTATGCTAAATATATTTTGATGTAATGACCCAGTTGTCCTAAACAATATTTAGTTGTAATGGCACAGATCTATTGTCATGTGACGTATTCTTTCCAGAACGTAGTCTTCCTTATGAATCTCCTGAAATACCGGAGCTCTCTTACAAATTGTCCCGCTTCCTCTAGTGAAATGTGCATGTATTCCTGAATATCTTTTGTCCAACGACATCTTGGCCAGCCTCTGCCTCTACTGCTTTTTATCACCCTCTCCAACAACACTCTTTCTAAGCCATTGTGTTACAGATCTGCTAAACTATATTTAGATGTAATGACACAGTTCTGCTAAACTATATTTAGATGTAATGACACAGTTCTGCTAAACTATATTTAGATGTAATGACACAGTTCTGCTAAACTATATTTAGATGTAATGACACAGTTCTGCTAAACTATATTTAGATGTAATGACACAGTTCTGCTAAACTATATTTAGATGTAATGACACAGTTCTGCTAAACTATATTTAGATGTAAGGACACAGTTCTGCTAAACTATATTTAGATGTAATGACCCAATTCTGTTAAACAGTATTTAGATGTTGTGACCCAATTCTGTTAAACAGTATTTAGATGTTGTGACACTTCTGCTAAACTATATTTAGATGTTGTGACACTTTTCTGCTAAACTATATTTAGATGAACTATATTTAGATGTAACTATTGATTGTTGTTCACAGGCAGCTCCCTCTGCAAGAAAACTGATGATGATGCAGCAACTTGTCATGTTAGTCGTGTGAGTTATGAAGGGAAACCACCAACCTGGGCCAGAGATCTCAGAGTTACCTGATCTTCATAAATCTGAGTAGTGCCACAGTAAATATGTCAGGGTTTCTGCAGTGTGTACTTACCTAATGTGTGGATGGTGTGATATGGGGGAAGGGGTGTTTAGTGATGTGAATGAAATTTTTTAATAGAAAAAGTAAAGTGACATCAGGATGTTTGCTAAAAGTCAGAAAATTGATTTTATATTAGAGACAGGTAACATTTAGGGACATAATCCTAAGACAGTATTTGTGGACATCAAGGACATAGTCCTGAGACAACATTTGTGGACATCAAGGACATAGTCCTGAGACAACATTTGTGGACATCGAGGACATAGTCCTGAGACAACATTTGTGGACATCGAGGACATAGTCCTGAGACAACATTTGTGGACATCGAGGACATAGTCCTGAGACAACATTTGTGGACATCAAGGACATAGTCCTGAGACAACATTTGTGGACATCAAGGACATAGTCCTGAGACAACATTTGTGGACATCAAGATTATAACTCCAAGACAATATTTGTGGACAATGAGGATGTAGGCCTGAGACATCATTTGTGAGATGTTTCCAGTTTTTATAGTCTCATTCTCCAGTTCTGATATTCTCATGCTAGATTTAAAACGTGTATAAGATGTGTGACTGAACTACTAGAGATATCATTGTTCTCAAGTCTGCAAATATTTGTTCAGACTTAAGAAACCCCTTGACATATTTATTGTGAACTAACTCAGAACTTGAGGCTGTTATTCAAAGCAGTTTTGCTAATACATTATTGCAGATGTTGGTTTTTCACATTGACATAAATTTTATATGTACTGATTTGAATCTCGCTTCCACAAAGAAATGATTCTTACAATAGACTTTATAAGAACGAAGCAAATAGTTCAGGAAACAATGTGATCAAGTACTCAAAAATAACATCTGTCGCGTGAAATAGCAAAATCAATGACGGCTGCGAGGTCATCTTCTCTGAGAGAAGTCCTCTGTAGCCTGATGAGGCTTTGGATAAAACCTTTTGGATTAATTGATTTGTTTATATCAGAAATATTTCCTTTGTTTATGTTTTTTATATATTTTGTAGAAATTATTTATTCTGAGAAACTGGTTGGCATTTATCTCTGTTTTTAGTGTGATCATGGATAAGATCACTTGTACAATAACTGGCAGAGATTCCTGTGTTTTATCAATTTAGGGAGACTGATTCTTAGAGCCATCAGCTGTCAAAGAAGTCAATGTTTTATTTTCTTTAGTCATTGACTATCAAAACAGTCAATGTTTGCTTCTAAATCACAGACTGACAGTGTTTATGACAAACTTGTGATGTTTTATAAGTGCTGAAACAAATACACTCCATTCCTTCATTCACAATACCATAAGATCAGAATTATGTATTTTCTTCTGAAATCTTTTATGTATTTTTTAACGATATAAATGTATATGTTTACATATAACCAGCTCAAATATGTCTTATAGAATCTCACCAGATAAGACAGTTACTGAACATCAGTAATTATATTTAGATTATTCAGTTTTCATCTCCCTGTGAAGCACAGGTCTTTAATAAATCTGTTAAATATTTTTATTTTTTGTAACCAGTGTCTTAACATTTCAGTCCCAAGCCAACTAAGAAAATCTCAAGAGTTCAATTCCTAGTGCAAGAAAAAATAACTCCACAAAATGCAAAGTCACTACATGAAAACTAATTTTTAAAATACCATTAGTAATTAATTTTCATGATTAAAAGTCCAATTTACAGATAAATGGATACGGTATTGATCTGCGAACATGTCTTTGTGAATGTCATGTAAGACAGATTTACTTGTCATGTGACAAGCGAGAAGAAAAAAAATTAACACCAATTTCCTGTCAGATTCATTTACTTGTGTCAATTTATTTTTTGTGATAAATGTTCAAATGAAAAGCTGCAAAGCAGTCTCCCTTACACAGCATGACATCCTAATCCATGTTTCATCTGTTTGATGAACCTAACCCTTACACAGCATGACATCCTAATCCATCTCTCATCTGTTTGATGAACCTAACCCTTACACAGCATGACATCCTAATCCATCTTTCATCTGTTTGATGAACCTAACCCTTACACAGCATGACATCCTAATCCATCTTTCATCTGTTTGATGAACCTAACCCTTACACAGCATGACATCCTAATCCATCTTTCATCTGTTTGATGAACCTAACCCTTACACAGCATGACATCCTAATCCATGTTTCATCTGTTTGTCTAATTATATATTGTCAAATATATTTCCTGGACATTAGGACTCTACACTTGTCACTGCAAGTGTTCATTCAACAGTTCATCAGTAGACCAAAACATTCTGTAGAGGGGTAACTGGCAAACTCCCATACATAAATGCTTAGTTCACATAAAGAAAGACTGTTATTAGGTGAACCCGTTTCCAAGAAGGATCTTATTTTCGGTTTCCAAGAAGGATCTTATTTTTCTAAAATTTTGATAGCATATATCTCAGTATGTCTTCGTAGGATAACTAACACCCATTGGAGTGAATTCAAATCGAATGATAAAATCCGAGAAGAGACACATCAAAATTTCATCACAGATGTTATCAGAAAACGCCGTTGGTCCTACATCTGGCATGTCCTACGCGCAGACACCAACAGAATACACCACCAATCTCTTGAATGGATACCTACAGGCAAAAGAGCAAGGGGTAGGCCAAAAGAAACACTCAGAAGAACAATACTTAGAGAAAGTAAATAACCAATATTCATACTATTCAAGAACTGCACAGAATAGCTTTGAACAGACAGAATTGGAGAGATCTGACCTCTGCCCTATGCGCTAACTTCAGCGCACAAGGAAAATGAATGAATATCTCAGTATCTTTGTGCAGAGCCTCAAAGAATGATTAATGATGTAGAAATAGTGAAAGATAGGTCTATGCCTAATCAAAAGCAGACTAATCCAGATCAATGCTATTTGCAGGACCTGATTACTCATGACATTTCTCAATATTGATATAGATCAGCTGTTTTGACTACTCTCTATCATTATTAGGTCTATGGTGTTGCTGTGGGAGGGGCACACGTCATCAATTATGCATGTAACGCAGATCGTCACTAGTTTCAAATCCTAATTCCTCCTTATTGTCTAATTCATTCTTGTTCTCTAAAATTTCATTGAAAAAATTGCCTTCTTCTTCTTTCGTTCACTTGAAACATGTCTATATCTGTAATTCTGTCCCCTTAATAAAACTCACTGTCTTTTGTAGTTCATACAGTGTCCCATAGAGCTTTGATTCCAGTGTTGTTTCCTCTGGCCAATATGTCAGCCTCAGCGTTTCATGCTCAGAACACTCTTGAAGTATATGTTTGGCACTCTGTGCTGCCTGTACACATGGCCGTGTTGCCAATCTTGAACTTTGTATACATGTGACTGCGGAGTCGGTTGTGTCCTGTTCTGAGACATAGAATTATAACTTGTTTTGTGCGTGGCATCCTGATTATCTGTGCGCCTTAAAAAATTGCCTATCAAAATCATGAGTAGACCCCATTCTGACCAAGTTTTTAAGAAAATTGAAGCCCACTGTGAACAATTCACAGCTCGGAAATAACAGCTGTTAGAAAGAAACGATTGGAAAACTACTGTTTGAGCCACTATTAATGTCAGTCACAGGAAGGCTAAATGAGCTTGTCTATTCACATGTAAACAGTAAAGAAAAATAATTTAAATCACTAGGTCGATATAGGTCTTAAACTGTCAGCCTTTCAGGGAATGAATCGATAGCGGCCGGACTCAGCTGGTATTTGATTGATTGGTTAAGATAACAAAATTTTTGCCATGTAAATCCCGGCTTGTTGACATTTGGACACTTATATTTTTGTATTAAATTTTTTTAAATAATAGATTTTAGTAGTAAAAAACTGATGTATAGCAATGTAAAATCATATGTTCATTTGGCCCTTCTTACGAATTCATCCGTGTTAAAGTTATTTTTTTCTATGTCTGTACAAAAGGACAAAGTGTAGTGCACAATTAAATAAACAAGGAGGCACAACTAAGCTTAAAAAAGAGAACATGGCAGCAATAATTTCAACGAACAAGTAGTTTTTTATTACAACAAAGAGTTGCTGTTGATGTGTACAAACCTGTCGCAAGGGCCAGAGTTGTGCCCTGATGTCGATGTCTGTTTCGGCAGCATTAGACTCGAAACACTATCAAGTCGAATTGCTGCTGGGACAGAGCACTTATGGGAATGCCCCACATGCTGTGAGGCCAGTTTCTAATCAAGAATCAAGTGTACATGGTATTGCACTCCTAACGAGATTCTACCACCAGTGTAGTAGATCTTCATAGGATGAAACCAAGACTGCACAACCTCATGGATGGCAGTATTCCTCAGGCTTTAAGCAGAGATACAGCCTCATTCTCTTTGTTGACAACATTCAATAGTTGCAATTGCTGTGTGAAATGAAAAATTACATATTTGGAGGTCATGGTGGATGAATTACCAGAACTGCAACCCCCACTACTTTTTGATGGTTAAAAGCTATGATAAAGTAAACAAATTGGACCAACATCAGTGGTTGAAAAGAGAGGACCTCACATACGAGGTATTTTTGTATTATTTAACCATTAAATAATGACATCATATTGACATGTGCTGTCATATAAAGTATATCTAAATGGTATGATTTTGTTGTAAAATAGAACACAAATTGTATTCCTGTTTAACAGGAAAGTTTTCAATTATTTTTGCAAATATTCAAACTTTTCATAACAGCAGATTGTTATCGTTAACTACCGGTAGTTAAAGCACATCCATCTATGGGCCTATAACCCATCAGGCTCGTAGAGGTACAGCATTGAATGCATCAACACAGGCTTCCATTGGTGTCTATCTTCAGTGTTGCAGATGAGTGAGGAGAAACCCATACCTGTCCAGTTCTTGATGGTGTTTCTGATTTTCTTTGACCCCCTCTGCTTCTTCCAGAATCGACTGTTCCATGTAGTATCATTTTTAACAAGGAATCATGTCAACATATATGTCCAACAATGCAAGTTTTGTCATTTCCCTATTCAAAGTAATGGTTCTTGTGGACATGTATACATCTATATTGTTTTTCTTACGTACATATTTATCTTATGTTTTCTAAGGTGAGATGTACAGAATTTGTCTGTAACATTTGTATTCAGATGCCTGTAACTGTTTCTCAATATATGTAGTGAGTGTCCATTTGTCTATTGTCTATCCCCAGGTGAATGATTGTTGATCGCATTCACACTTGCCGTTAAGCGTAGGGGTGGTATCTTAAGCTGTCGTTTCAAAGCCAGATGTGTCGCCGAGGTTGCATTTAGTCCATGTTTGTTAAAGACTATCTTAATGTTTTCTATCCACCGTTTTCTTGGTCTACCTTTGGCTTTACGCCCAGATATTCTTGTATTATATGCTCTTATTGGTATTTGGTTTGGCTTCATTCTCATAAGGTGACCAAACCATTTTGCTTGCTGTCTCTCAATATGTTCGATACATGATATTATACCAACTCTTTTCCTAATTTCTTTGTTTCTTATTTTATCTAGTTTGGTAACCATTGCAGCTTTCCTCAGACACTTCATGTCACATGTGACGATTTTTCTTTGCTGCGAAGCTGTTAAAGACCATGTTTGACATTGGTAGCACAGTGTTGGTATAAAAAGTGTCCATTGATTTATTTAATTCTGAATAAACATTTGTATTCAGAGGCCTGTAACTGTTTCTCAATATATGCAGTGAGTGTCCATTGATTTATTTTATTCTTTCTGAGAATTTTAATTACATAAGGAAACTATCACATGCTAATGTTCAAATGACTGAAAAACAATGATTAAATATTACCATCTTCTTATTTTTAGATTTAATAATGCAGCTCTTAACCTGCTGACTATTACCATACATTACACAATCTGCAATAACCACACATGCAATCTGCAATAACCACACATGCAATCTGCCATAACCACACATGCAATCTGCCATAACCACACATGCAATCTACCACTATTTATGCAATGTTATATACATCATTGTTTCCCCTTCTCTCTACCCCCCCACACAGATCAGTAACTCTAATGTGCACTATGAGCATAATATAGTACGGTTTGTTATCAAATTAAGTTTAAATCTGTTAAACCATTAATTTTTCTGCTGTTATAAATGAGATACAAATGTGTATAATAATAATAATACTCATGTTTTTCTTCATGTTTTTTCATGAACACAAGTGATGATGACCATTTGTTACATCGATTTTGTGACATTCAGTAAAATGGCTAATACGCCTTATTCTGATAAACATCCTTGGACAATTTTTGCATGGGATAGCCACTGCTCTGTAAACTTTCAGCTTAGTCTGCAGGCTAATAGCAATTTCTATGCCACACATTTGCAGTCTGTCGAAAGTGCTGCTTGCGGTGGATTTTTTTTTGTGGGTGTGAAAATGACTTGCACTGAGGATTTGGATTTAGGTGAGGAAGAATAATAATTCCCATAACACATCAGGGTTATTAGGGGGTGCCACATTGGAAGCATTAGTACAAAACAGTGAAGGTTATTAGGGGTACCACATTGGAAGCATCAGTACAAAAGAAGTCCCCCAAA
Organism: Meghimatium bilineatum; assembly: GCA_034231615.1. Taxonomy (NCBI): domain Eukaryota; kingdom Metazoa; phylum Mollusca; class Gastropoda; order Stylommatophora; family Philomycidae; genus Meghimatium; species Meghimatium bilineatum. The sequence goes on from CM067322.1 coordinate 22,540,703, forward strand.
CACCGTCCTCTGCTATTCTGACGAGTGTAGAAAAATCATGCCTACACGATTCTTTGATGATGCCAATCCAGGATTTCCTCTTTCCACCTTCAACTGTTTCTGGAAACTTTTCAAAATTGAGTAATGTCTTATTATGTGTCCAAACCTAACAGGTATATGCTCTATCACTATTACACAGCTCAATAGAAAGTGTCCGGCAGCAGTTAAACTTTGAGCACACCTGTTTTATACAGGTAGAAAATAAATACCCATATCTAGTTTAGTTTTGTGGTCATTCACAGCTACAGCATATTAAAGTCATTCTGATAAAGTAATAAATCTATTATGCGATTTATATTCCAGATCCCGCCGAAGATGGATGTGTTGGGCCATTGGCGCAAATAAAACGGTGACACAACGCATTTCCATTCTCTGGACTACATCCTGCTAGAAATCTAGTAGGACAATGGTCCTGCTACAAGAGAATTCAGCAGGAGTTTGAGAATGAACGCTGAAGAAGAAGATATTCCAGATATCTTTAATTTAAAAAATATATACGAGGGGTGGGTGAAATGTTTTGCACTTAGTGTGAATCAAGGCACGTGAACATTTGTGTGAACTTTAATCCTTCTCTACACATTCACCCCTCAAGGCGAAGCATGTCATCTCTTTTCACCTTCCTAATGCCTTGATTGTAGAACATCTCCTCCTGGGCGTGGAACCACGTTCACTTCAGTAATAAGTCCTAGATGTCAGAAAAATGACACCAACGATGTTTGGAAACAGAAAGAAGTCACTCAGTGCTAAGTCAGGTGGATGGGGCATGATTTCATACCCGCACTGCTGGTCAAAGACAATGGAGTCATGAGCCGGCACATTGTCCTGAAGCAGACAAATGCCTCTGGACAGTATTCCACGTCTTTTGCACATAATTTCTTGAGAAGGCTTTCATTGTAGTACATATTCTTCTTCTTCTTTCGTTCACTTGAAACATGTCTATATCTGTAATTCTGTCTCCTTAATAAAACTCACTGTCTTTTGTAGTTCATACAGTGTCCCATAGAGCTTTGATTCCAGTGTTGTTTCATCTGGCCAATATGTCTGCCTCAGCATTTCATGCTCAGAACGCTCTAGAAGTATATGTTTGGCACTCTGTGCTGCCTGTCCACATGGCTGTGTTGCCAATCTTGAACTTTGTATACATGTGACTACGGAGTCGGTTCTGTCCTGTTCTGAGGTGTAGAATTATAACGTGTTCTGATCTGTTCATAATGTGATAGTCATCTTGTGTTGGTAGCTTTCTTATTGACTTGATCATCTGTTTTTTCTGATGGTAGGTGATTGGTATATCTGGTTGGTCTTCGGCAGCACCTTCCTTAGCCAGTTGGTCTGCTTTTTCATTTCCTGGTATTCCACAGTGAGAGGGTATCCACTGCATGGTTACCATATACTGGTAAGACAATTCGCTAAGTAGTTTTTTCAAGTCTGTTAGTTTTCCAGACTGGAGAGCTTGAAGCACTGACCTTGCATCTGTCAGGAATACCACAGGCTGTAGGCCAGAGTTGGAGTTCAGCAGTTTTTTTTTAGCTGCCACACTAATTGCCTGGATTTCTGCATCATAATTGTTTGCATAATTTTCCTGTCGGTGTTCTGATTGTATCTCTAGGCTTGTGTGGATATTTTATATATACACCTACACCTCCATTCCTCACAGCATTCTGTGCTGACCCATATATCTTGTGGATATTTAGTACATATTGATAGTATGACCACGAAGATGGTAATTGATGAACATTACCCCTCGACATTCCCACAAGACGGTGAGCATCTTTGCCTCCTTTGGTGGTGATGAACAGTGAACAGGAATGTTTCCATTATTTGCTCCTTGTTTTTTTTTCTCCTTGAAACCCGTTCCTTTCAGCCTGACACATCTGATTTCAGCATTGCTCATGGGTCATATTGACACTATATAGGATGGAACAGCCAACACCTGCCAAATAAGATACTTAGTAGTTCCTTGTGACATGCATGAAAGTTACACTGTGTTGCCATTCTTTGTTCCCCTTTCAGACACGGAGATACATATTAAAAATAGTGGTACGGTATATTTTAAGATGTAGGATCAAGTCAGCAAGGTTTTGGCTGTAGTCAATATCTAGGCAATATATTATGTTATGCATGCTGCCATTATGCTCTAAAATTTCCAAATACACTGCTGTCTGTGGCTGAATTTGAATCTGATGTATTAGTAAACCTAGGCATAGACCTAATTATATTATATATATATAAATATATACTCAAGATCAAATAAAATCTGTAATAGCTTCATTCTAGAATTGTTATATATTTGTGTGTTGTCTGTATCTCTATTTCATCATTAAACATTGTGCAGTTTAATATTACTATCATTCCCAGTATTTCTACTCTCCTGCATTTTCTGTTCTATAGTTATGTTATAGAAATTAGTGTGCATATTAATATTTTTTTAATTTACATTCTCAATAACACTGGTAGTTATAAATATTGAACTTACTTTAAACATTGCTTCTGCTATTTGTCTGCAAAGTTCTAAACATTTCTATCATGTCTTTCAGTTTACACATTTGGTTTTACCAATACACCCTTATGTTTCCCCATAGACTTCTATTGTATAAAAATTAAATGCACCCTTAGTTACCTAATTAACATAGAAACTCAGCTGCAAATAACTAAAATGAATGATACTGAACCGCAGTGAAAGAGATAACAGCATGCAGAAACTAGTAATGGAAGACGTTGATAGTAACGGGACAGTGCCGTCTAAACATGACAGTGTACAAAAGATATTTAAGATTATCTAAACATGTCCTTAGCTACAGCAAATCTACTCATCCAGAATTATGAGTTGTTCAGAGAATCATATGTTGTTCAGAGCATCATACAGTGAATCATGATTTGTTCAGAGAATGATATAGTGAATCATGATTTGTTCAGAGAATGATATAGTGAATCATGATTTGTTCAGGGAATGATATAGTGAATCATGATTTGTTCAGGGAATGATATAGTGAATCATGAGTTGTTCAGAGAATAATATAGTGAATCATGAGTTGTTCCTAGCATCATATAGTGAATCATGAGTTGTTCAGAGCCTCCATGAAGAAGACTGTTCTGGAAAGAATATCACCTAAATATAATATTAGTTATCCCACATCTTGTTTACAAATGAAGTTTCTCTGAGATCCTTTCAGATTATTGCTTGAAGCTACAGAGTTACGTGCTATGAGCGGTACTCTTGGCTGTTAGCGTATCACTTTTCTGAAAGGAATGGAGTACATATGGGAAATCCAACACATATTAAGCCCTTTTTGACATAATTTTTCTTTATTGACTTTCCCTTTGTACGTTTTCAAGAACTTCTGTATTTAGTCTCAAAATATGTTTTATCTTAACAATGGATTAAAGACATTCAACGTTAAAATAAGAAATATTGACTACAAAACTTGATGTATTTAACACAAAACTAGATTCTGAATTTATCAACTTTGTTGATTATAATATTCTTATCATATCTTTCATTGCAAGTAACATTTTCTTCAGTCATTAATCCTATTAATCATTCATTTAATTACACTCCAGCCATACATCATATTTATCACATAATCATACTGGTTCCACATAATCATACTGGTTCCACATAATCATACTGGTTCCACATAATCATTCCATTTACCACTACTGTGTACCAACAAAGAACGTCTCCTAAATATAGGTCATACATACATAGATAGATGGCAATAACTTTTCCCTGAATTTTTCTAGTTCTGAATTGACAGATATCACCAACATTTCCCAGACTTTAACTGGTTCTAACATTGATATCACCAACATTTTCCAGACTTTATCTGGTTCTGACATAGATAAATATTACCAACATTTCCCAGACTTGACCTGGTTCTGACATAGATAGATATCACCAATATTTCCCAGACTTGACCTGGTTCTGACATAGATAGATTTCACCAACATTTCCCAGATTTGATCTGGTTCTGACATTGATATCACCAACATTTCCCAGACTTGACCTGGCTCTAACATAGATATCACATTTCCCAGACTTGACCTGGTTCTGACATAGACAAATATTACCATTTCCCAGACTTTAACTGGTTCTCAGGCAGATATCACCAACATTTCCCAGACTCGACCTAGTTCTCAGGCAGTATCACAAATATTTTTCAGGCTTAACCTGGTTCTCAGGCAGATATCACCAACATTTCCCAGACTTGACCTGGTTCTCAGGCAGATATCACCTACATTTCCCAGACTTGACCTAACGGTAGTTCTCAGACAGATATTACTAACATTTCCCAGACTTGACCTGGTTCTGATAAAGATATGGTACCAACAAACATGATGATGATGATGTTCGTCCGTCGTGATCGACGATGACCAAAAACTCAACCATAATAATAATAACAATAAATAATAAAAAAATAAAGTTAATAGTGCGTTTTTAAATGACTAGCAAGTCCAATGCGCGCACAAAATGTTCTTTTACAGAATTGACAACAATAGAAGGTATCTGTGTGAGGTTGAGATGTTTTTTCTTTTCTACGTGTCCGCTTCTGTCTTGCAGTTTCTTGTCTGAATTCTTCTGCCGCTAGTGCTCCCGTTCTAATGCATACAAACAAACATACAACAACTTAGACTAAACCCTCAAACCACTAAGCATGATAGTTACAATGCTCTGATAGGATTTATATAGATATACCAATATATTTTGTTATATAAATTCATACACAAAAATATAAATAAACGTAAGTGCTGTCAATACAAATTATATAGCGATTCTGGCAGTGGAAATGATTTGTCGTTTGCAAATAATGTATCACATGTAATACAAAGTGATAACACTTGATGTATGACACTCAGGATGATCAAGAAGACTGCTAGCACACTATGAAGCTATCAGGCAGATCAAGAAGACTGCTAGCACACTATGAAGCTATCAGACAGATCAAGAAGACTGCTAGCACATGATAGAGCTATCAAGACTGATGAAGGAGTGGTAACACTAGATAGAGCTATCAAGACTGATGAAGGAGTGGTAACACTGGATAGAGCTATCAAGACAGATCAAGGAGTGGTAACACTGGATAGAGCTATCAAGACAGATGGAGTGGTAACACTGGATAGAGCTATCAAGACAGATCAAGGAGTGGTAACACTGGATAGAGCTATCAAGACAGATCAAGGAGTGGTAACACTGGATAGAGCTATCAAGACAGATGGAGTGGTAACACTGGATAGAGCTATCAATACAGATCAAGGAGAGGTAACACTGGATAGAGCTATCAAGACAGATGAAGGAGACTTGTAGCACATGATGGAGATATCAGGCAGATTAAAGAGACAGCTATCACATAATGAGATAAATCAAGAAACTAATAAATGTAAGAGAAAAAGGAGAAATGTTTCCCCAGACTTGGATTTTCCCAGGGAAACCATACATGAAAATCTCTTATTGACCCCTGACTGGATACCACCCTCCAATGACATCTTAAATAGACTAAATGTCCTCTTAACTATTCTTACCACTAATCTAACAATCTCTAATTATCCTCCATAACCAGGAATCTCTTATCAACTTCATCCCCCAGAACCATGCATCTTTCAATGATCTTGATAAATGGAAATAAATTATATCTACAATTAAACCTCATCCCCCCTGAACCATGCATCTTTCAATGATCTTGATAAATGGAAATAAATTATATCTACAATTAAACCTCATCCCCCTGAACCATGCATCTTTCAATGATCTTGATAAATGGAAATAAGTTATATCTACAATTAAACCTCATCCCCCCTGAACCATGCATCTTTCAATGATCTTGATAAATGGAAATAAGTTATATCTACAATTAAACCTCATCCCTAATTACCATACATCTTTCAATGACCTACATTACAGTATAAGTTATACTTCGCCAGTGTGTTGCCGGGCCCGAAAGGGGAGCAAAGAATAGCAACACTGTTTACCTTCCACGCATGTCGTAAAAGACGACTAAGGAGGTTATGGGATGGAGTTGGCTGTCCCATCCCATATAGGGTCAGTGACCCAAAGCCTTGCTGAAGTCGGATGTGTCAGGCCGAAAGGCGCAGATATGGCAGCAATGCTGTAAACCATGACACAATGCATTCCGTTCTCCGGACTACATCCTGCTAATCTGCAGGAGTTTGAGAACGAATGAAGAAGAAGTTATACTTACAACTAAACCTCATCCCCCAGAACCATGCATCTTTCAATGACCTTCATAACTGGAAATAAGTTACGCCTACAATATATTTTATTATTTACGGACAATGTCTGACTCTGCTGAAGAGTGGTACAGAGCACATCTTGGTCAGCCACGGCACCAGGTCCTAACCCCACCACAGGCAACTGTACACCTGGAAAGTTCAGATAGCAATGGAAACCTACTGAAAATATTTATACTGCATATAAAATCAATACAGCCAAAAACTGCTGGATCGATGGCTACCTCCTGAATAGGATATGCTATAACTTTCTCTTAAGGATAATAAAGAGAATCATGCATACAAGTGAATGAATGTCAGCAATAAAGACCTGCTGTTGTAGAGAAATGCTAGCAGTACCCAGTACCATGGATACAAATGTTTCAGGGATAAACATTAATGTATAAATATAAATTTCTCTTGAAATGTGTATAAGATTAACAATTCATTAATGTTGGCAGTGTGTACAATGCAATAAAGCATCTTGGTTGACAGATGTGCCCCCAAGTACAAGCTGACATATATGTCCCCAAGTACAATCTGACATATATGTACAAGTATATGTTGACATGTGCGTACAAGTATAAGTTAACATGTGTGTAGAAGTGGAAGTGTACAATTATATGTTTATATGTGTGCAGAAGTTGACATGTACAATTATAAGTTGAAATGTTATAAGTTGTTATAAGTTGACGTGTACACGTAGAAGTTGACACGTGTACAAGTACAAGTTAGCGTGTGTGCAAGCATAAGTTGGCATGTACAATTATAAGTTGACATGTACAAGTTGACATGTGTGCAAATATTAATTGACATGTGTACATGTTGACATGTGTACAAGTACACATTGACATATGTATGTGTACAAGAACAATTTGACATATGTGTACAATTATAAGTTGACATGTGTACAAGTATAGGTTGACATATGCATAAGTTGACATCTATGTATACAAGAATACGTTGACAAGTGTGTACAACTTTAACTGTAAAGTATCATGGTTAACAAATGTATACAAGTTTAATAATAAAGCATCTTGGTTGGCATATGTGTACAAGCATAACAAAGCATCACTGTTCACAGATGTGTACAAGTGTAACAATAAAGCATCATGGTAGACAGATGTGTACATGTGTAACAATAAGGCATCGTGGTTGAAATGTTTACATGTATAACAATATGACATCTTGATTGATGTATAACAATAAAGTATTGTGTTAACATGTGTACAATAATAAGACATCAGAATAGATGTGTACATACTCTGTACATATTATATGGTATATATAAATAAAGAGGTCACAGCCAATATAGAGCTTTAGAGTATAATCACAGATTCTGGTTCATCCGTGAATAGATACACCAGGTGATTTACCAAATACAAATCTGACTATGGCAGCACAAGAAAGACTTGAGGTCATATGTAAATATCTGGAATGGATTTTTGTTTTTATAAAATACATGGAATGTAAAAGTGGAATGAAACATTGTATCAAAAGTGTGTGGAGTGTTGCATATTCTCACAGGAATTGAATTTGCTGAAGTGACCAGCTTCCTTCCTAGCCAACTTTCCAAACTTAGAGAAGCAGATTTGACTCACTCTAACCATTCTGCTACATTATTATTTAAACCAAGTCTACATCAGATCTCAGATCCATTTGATTACACCATCACTCTAACCATTTGATTACACCATCACTAACCATTTGATTACACCATCACTCTGAACTACTTTAGACCCAGAACTCTAATTTATTCCAATATTATAATCATTTTACAACAATAGTACTCTTGATTACACAAGAACTATCATTTGACTACACCAACGCTCTAACCATTTGACTACACAAACGCTCTAACCATTTGACTACACAAACGCTCTAACCATTTGACTACACCAGCATTAACCACTTTATTACAACATAAGCACTCTATTTGACTACACCAGTGTACTAACAATTTGATCAGCACTAACCAATTACATCAGCACTCTAACCATTTGATAGTCAACTATTAGAATACATCACAACAATAGCCAGTTGACTACATCAGCACTCTAACCATGTGACTACAATGGTGCTCAGCCATTTGACCACACCAGCGCTCTAACAATTTGATTACACCAGTACTCTAATCTTTTGATTTCATCAGCGCTCTAATCATTTGATTACATCAGTGCTATAACCATCTGATTACATCAGCACTCTAACCATGTTATTACAATAGTACTAAGAGTCAACTATTCGACTTCACCAGTACTCTAGCCATTTAATTACATCAGTACTCTAACCATTTGACTACACCAAGCTCTTCTTCTTCTTCAGCGATCATTCTCAAACTCCTGCTGGATCTCTGTTGCAGGACAATGATCCATTCTAGATTTCCAGCAGGATATAGTCCAGAGAATGGAAATTTGTTGTGTCGCTGTTTTATTTGCGCCAATGGCTCGACACATCCGTCTTCGGCGGGACACCAAGCTCTAACTATTTTACTACACCTGCGTCCTAACCATTTGATAACATGAGTGCTCTAACATTTCACTATATGAGTGCTCTAACATTTTGATTACATGAGTGCTCTAACATTTGATTACATGAGTGCTCTAACATTTGACTACATGAGTGCTCTAACACTTGACTACATGAGTGCTCTAACACTTGATTACATGAGTGTTCTAACAAGAAATATTCACGGCTAGAGACTGGAACAGCACACAATAACCTAATGCAGTAAAACTTCAACAAGCTGGGATACTAGTATCCACACAAATTATGCTGCACATTAACAGACTCTGGCAAGAACAGGTACAAGGTAACAAGTGTTATATACAATAAATTATAATGGTTCTGTACCATATCTTGGGCTCACGTATTATCAAAATGTGATGCGAAATATGAGAAATTTTTTCCCAGCAAATTATTTCCCTTGCTCAATTGGTCTATAATTACTGATCAGTGGTTTCGGGTCGAGAAATTTATTGTAGGAGGGTTGTATGGGTGGGATGATTATTCTCAGTGGATGACGAGCATATGGGGGGGGGATATGCTCTCAGTGTATGCCGCAAAAATCGCTGAATCCAGCCAGCAGTTGTCACGACTTTAACAAAATTGTACATCTATAACAAACTTATGATTATGGTAGCCATTTTGTAACCATATAGGGATATGCGGGCATTAAATGACGTCATAAATAACTAAAAATTATGGATAGGCGCAGATTTTTTTTTTAAAGTGTGAATTTCTGATAATATGTAGGCCCGAGTTATGGTACAGAACCTGACTGGATCACACCATATTGGAGACATCAGCACAAAAAAAGCTCTCCAAACTCTTCTGTCCTCGTCCATTCAGATAAATTTAGAACAATCGTGCCTGAAAAAAATCTCTCCTTTTTGGCAGATATTCTTCAACATTTTAGTGATTATATATTTATTTTACCAGCACCTAAAGTGTAACATTGAAATCAAATTAGTGAGTTAACGTCCAACCATAAGCTGTAAGACATATCTCCAATAAATCAATAATTTTCAAACTGTTACACATATTAATCATACATATATGGTACAAAGCTCCATATATAAACTATATGATATAGTAAATTTATGATATAAATTTCTTATAAACAGGTATATATAGTTCTATATAATATAAGATTAAATCATAAATGATACAGAGTTCCAATAATAAACTATTAGATAGAAACTTTAGTCATAACTTATATGATATAGAGTTCCAATAATAATAATATGATGTAAAGCTCTAATTGTGGAGTATAATATATAAAGAAATATGTACCATGTAAATATACTGTTTTTATTGAATATTATTGTGTCCAGTACCCTGGCATTAGTATTTAATTAGCCCACAACCTGCACGAAGATTTGAACCTGTATCAATATTAAATATTACAACCTGCACGAAGTACCCAGATATTACTACAATGGAATCACTATATAGCATATTCTTTTATAGCAAATTTCCTTATATGACACCATTTTTTTTTCAAAACACCAAAAAATTATATTTATTCTATATTGGTTGTACTGTATATAGTGAATTTCTGTTATTACATACATATTTTGTATGTCCAGGCCAAGTTGTTATAACAGGATTCCACTGTATTATTCAAGACTATAAATTGTGAAGTATATAACTTGTATAAGTGCTAATATCCAATTATATAGCCATGCAGAAAGTACTTAACCAGTATGTGTACTACAGTGTGGTGTATACAATCCCCCTATGGTGAACCCTTTATAACAAATTTCCATATTCAACAACACTTTTTTTCAAACACCCAATTATGTTTATTCTCTCTAAACAATAAAGAATAAATAAATATACCAGTAACTGGAGATTTTGAAAAGCCATGTTAAATGGTGAAATTTGTTATAAAAGGATTCGCTATAGACAGATTCCACTGTACAAGTACTATAAAACGATACAAACATATATATTGTACCTAACTAATAAAAGTACTACTATCCAACAATACAACCATATAGATTGTACCAAACTAGTGCTACTATCAAATAATACAACCATATAGATTGTACCTAACTAGTACTACTCTCCAACAATACAACCATATAGATTGTACCTAACTAGTACTACTCTCCAACAATACAACCATATAGATTGTACCTAACTAGTACTACTCTCCAACAATACAACCATATAGATTGTACATCACCTTACTAGAACCACTATCCAACAATACAACCATATAGATTGTACCTAACTAGTACTACTCTCCAACAATACAACCATATAGATTGTACCTAACTAGTACTACTATCCAACAATACAACCATATAGATTGTACCTAACTAGTACCACTATCCAACAATACAACCATATAGATTGTACCTAACTAGTACTACTATCCAACAATACAACCTGGTATGGAGAACAGCTAGGAAGTCTCACTTTTCCACAGAACCAACCATAAAATCCTTTTTCACCATCACGGATCTCTGCCAACCATCTCCTCCATGCCCAGGAGACCTGCATCACCGAGGCAACAAGAGATATAAAAAATGCTGACATGCCAACGGTCACAGGAAATGACAATATAATGATTGGACACAGCGTGATCTTGTGGACACATGTTTTCTCTTCGCTGAAGAATATGACTAAGTTGTACCAGGTTAACGAACCGATATAGAATGATACACAAATAGAAATCACCATGGCAATTGGTATGCAAAGAATGGACCACAGGATAATGTGTGGGCCATAGCTAGAACCACAGTGAAATTTGTAGTCTCCTGTTGCATGAGGCTTACTAGAAGCCAACTGTAATAGCTCAGTTTCAGTTACGTCAAGTTGAACCTGGGGAATGTAAAAAAACAAGGTTACATAATTTGATGAATTCAGTAATATCTATAGTGTGCTACAGTATATGGTATGAAGTTATACAGTGTGCTACGGTAGCTACATACAGTATATGATAATGAAGTTATATGGTGTGTTACAGTAGCTTTATACAGTATATGGTAATGAAGTATATGGTGTGTTACAGTAGCTTTATACAGTATATGGTAATGAAGTATATGGTGTGTTACAGTAGCTTTATACAGTACCGTATATAGTAATGAAGTTATATGGTGTTTCGTTGGTAATATCGAATATCCATTTCATGATGTAGTGATCAACCCAGAATATTTTGGCTTTTTACATTCTAACAGCAGCAATTTATGATGACTGCCTTTTGCGTATTTACAGACTGTCAGGAGACATGAATTATCATCAGGTGACATTTATTTCAGAATCTATGACAATCAATATAAGGTGATAACTACGTGAAAAGTAACAACAATTGTACTTATGTAAAACACAGGTTTAAAACAGTTCCACTTAGAAACGATGGGCTATCACAAAAACTAGAGGGTAATGATGTGCAAACAAGAAAACATACAAATTACAATACACAAAACATATATTCAACATTTCAACCTAAAGGTCTTTATCAAGATACGCACAAATCATCAAAAGATGACGACTGGAAATGATCACAACACACAAACGTGTCCAACCGAAATATGGAAGTGAGATGCCAGAAGGACAGGAAGTACATAAACAACATAAATATATGTGGAAACGAAACAAACAAAAAGTAATGTACTTTGTACTTCCTGCCCTTCTGGCATCTCACTTCCATATTTCGCTTGGACACGTTTGTGTGTTGTGATCATTTCCAGTCGTCATCTTTTGATGTTTTGTGCATATCTTGATAAAGACCTTTTGGTTGAAACGTTGAATATGTTTTGTATATTGTAATGTGTATGTTTTCTTGTTTGCACATCATTACCCTCTAGTTTTTGTGATAGTCCGTCATGTCTAAGTGGAACGGTTTTAAACCTGTGTTTTACGTAAGTACAATTGTTTCCAGAATGTAGTCTTCCCTATGGATCTCTTGAATTCTCCACGGTCTTAATTAAGCAAGATGTCCCGTCTCTTTTAGCGAAATGCACAGGCATTCTTGAATGCCTTTTGCCCAATGGCATCTTGAGCAACCTTTGCCCCTGTTGCCTTCTATCATTCTCTCCAGTAACACTCTCAATTCCGTCATGTCTCTTAATGTGACCCCAAAAAAAACTCGCTTTTTCTTTAATATGGTATTCAGAAGCCAGCCTTCCTCTGAATGTTAATTGTTCTTAATACCTCCTGGTTTGTTTTCCTTGCTGTCCACAGTATTCTAAGAACTCTTATATAGCCTTTTAATTCAAATGATGTTATTCTGTTACCTGTGTTACTACTACTATTGCCATGGCTGCCTTTGCTGGTAGCAACCCACTTTGCTAGATTGTGATTTGGCATGATGGTAATACTGAATTGTTATGTTCCTCCAGGGCCATAGGTGGCGCATAGGGCAGAAACCATAGCTTTCCATTTCTGTCTTTGTGTTGCCAGGTCTTTCAATTATTGCGTGTTGTTTAGGTTCACTCACATGCCTTCTCTATTAATGGTTCTTCGTAGAGTTTCTCTGGGTCTCCCTCTTCTTCTTACTCCAGGTGGCACCCAATATTGTGACTGCTGGGGAATTCTTAGGCTGTTCATTCTGAGAACATGGCCGTTGTAAATCCAACGCCTTTATACTGAATTAACACTCGCTAATTCCAATATGAATTATTCACCATGTCCGTAGATTTGCCTACTCTCTTACTACCGCATATAACAGTATGTCTCTGACAGAAGATACATGTGACCCCACCTTTGTGTTTGGACGCAGCTATCGATGCATCCATTTACAATGGCACTTGTATGGTTGTTTTGAAAACAATGATGAACTACTACTTCAATAACTTTTTTATACACCAGACTTTCATATAATACACACTATCCATGGAGAAACTAAGTACCATGTATATATCATGTGACATTTCCAGAATTTTGTCTTCGTCGTGGATACTCTGAACGTCTCTCTGTCCCTGGCAAACAGGCCTGCATTGGCCAGAGATAAGTTCATATATTCTTCGATGTCGTTGGTCCATGATCCTCTAGGTCTGCCTCTTCTTCTCTTTCATGGCATTCTGCCCTCCAGAATCAGTCTTTCCATGCCATCATACCTCCTTAAGAGTCCAAAATACTGTAGCTTCCTTCTTATGGTTGTATTTAGAAGCCATACTTAATTTAGTTTCAGTAATTTCAGAATTTCTATAAGTACGGTATAGGTTTGACAAACTTCTTGTTTTTTTTACCAACATGAGCATCTTCACATGAAACAAAAATTATTAAAATATTTGTAGAAATGTATGCTGTAATTACAAGGGTAGCTTCATTAGTAATCTATGAGGCCCAGAAAGAGATATGAAATCAAGACTCTATTTTGAATATTCCAAAGTATAAACTGGAAGTCTGACATGATAACTGCCTTAGCACATAGAATCTGTATTGTGCCATGTAGATCTATTTTGTGTAAATTGTTCCCATGTATCTTGGTCTATTTCAAAGCCTTTAAGTGAGGTCTTTAATGAGTCCTTATAGCGATTTTTTTGGCCACATTGAGATATTGTACCTTTCTTCAGCACACTATAGAGAAGTATCTTCGGCAGGTGATGATCTGGCATATGTACCAGATGACCTGCCCAACGAAACTGTGTTTGCATCAGAATAGTGTCAATGCTAGGGATACCAGATCTATCAAGGACAGTGGTATCTGGAATATTGTCTTGCCATCTGATGTTCATAACTTTTCTGAGACACGTGTGAAATTAATTGAGTTTCCTCACATGACGTAGGTATAGTCCATGTTTCACTAGCGTATAACAGCACTGGAAATACCACTGCTCTGTAGATTTTCAGCTTAGTCTGTAAATTAATGCCATTCCTATGCCATATATTTGCATACAATCTGCTGAAAGTGCTGCTTTCCTTGGCGATCCTTGTTTACACTTCATACTCAACGTTGGTATTTTGTGATAAAGTACTACCTAAGTATGTGAATCTAACTTTCAGCGCTATGCCATTTACCTTTCATGGATGTGAAAATGACTTACACTGGGGATTTGGATTTCAGTAAGAAGGAGTTGTGCTAAGCATTAACCTCACCCTCACTCTCCTGTCAGACCTCACTCTCTTGTCAGACATGTGAAACCAGTGGCAAAATCTACGAAATAGACAACTAGAGGTGAAGTACGATGCAGTGGATGACCATGGTTTGCTACATGTCTCACCATGTCTGATACAGTCCACCCCATGTTGCTGGCATTCGCCTATATACCCGGTGGGACAATAAACTATTGTCCCTCATACATGTAAAATTGCAGAATATCTGACTTTACATGTAATGGTTGACAAGACCATCATGCATTTTTAAACAGTCTCAGCATGGAAATACCCTCTTTATGACTGGCTAACAGACCGTCAGTCAAGCATGGAACCAGAACACATCTCAGGCAGTCCACTAGTGCTGTGTTCATACAACACCTTCAATTTCTATAGCTACATAGTGAACAGTTTAGTTTTGTTGATATTAAAGTAAATTAGATTATCACATAAACTTCAAAATTATTATATAGAATCGCTCTTTATAATCGAACAAATATATCCATTTAACAGCCTCAACTAGTCTGTTCTAGAAAACACACCTGATGTAATCCAATGACTATGATATTACCGCAAACTTTGAAAACACAGTAGCCCACTCGACACTGCAAAAAAATACAGCGTCATATTGGCGTGACATAGAACACATCCTAGATCATATAGAACATACAATGCCTGTCATGGTCCTATCAATGACACGCACCATTCTTTTCCTACTGGTAAGCTTGAGCTGGAAACCAATAATAACCATTCTGAATTGACATGACATTCAAAGAAAAAAATATGAAACTGACCTCAACAGGCTGCCCCACACTGTTTCCTCTTGTAACTGTTCCTGTCATCATTACACACTGGTTATCACTCCCCGTACCCGGTCGTCTTCGGTTCTTGGGCAACCCTCCAGCTAACATCAACTCAGCAGTATGAGTAGGAGAAGGGTGTCTGTATTGAGTAGTTCCTGTTTGCCGTAACGATGAAGTTGGTGATACTGTATACGGTGAAGCACCTGAAGCTGTATCACCTCCACAATCAGCAATACTCTTATTTTGAAACACATTTTCTGTAGTTATCAAGAAGGGCTCAAGATGTTCTATATTCTCAACTGTCATGCTGGATCTTTCATTTCTTACAATTGAATTTGACATGGTTTAATGCAATAATTTTCTAACGAATCAATCTAACCAGGAAGGATCGTTTTGCAAATCTATCACAGCTATAGTTCAAAAGTCAAACTGTATTATTGTTCTATCTAGGCAACTGTTATGCTTATAAGTTGCACTACATAAATATTTATAATATTTTGTGTCATTTTGCTACAAAATGAGTGTTCACATTCAAACCTAACAAATTAAGTAACAATGTGTTCATCGTGATAACCCTAGGAGTTTAAAATGATGTTCTGAAGTCTTGGTCAAGCTTTTGGGTTTCAAGAATCCACTACATTTCCATGAGATCTGAATTAAACAGACAAGAAATTAAAATTTGTAGAAATGTGTACTTTAGTTACAAGAGTCACACTGAGGCAAACTCCTTGAAGTGCAGATGGGGCTTAGTCCAAGCAACATTACCTGAAAACTAAGATTGGTCGGGTCATCCCAAATATCAGGCAGGACCACATTCCTGCCCAAGCAAGCACAGGTGCTGAAGTCAGAGATACCAATTCAAGAGGCAATTCAGCAACCATGGAATCATACAATCCAATCAATTACTCTGTATGGACAAGACACAACAGACTAAATAGCCACTTAAATAGACTAAGACTGGTTGCATCACCTCTGTGAGCATGTATGCAGGCAGCACAGACTATGCAACATATCCAGCAAAACTGCATTCTACTAAACCAGTTAAGGGAGGAACACTGGTCCACAGACACAGATATCCACAGAAAGTTGTCAGGAAGCACTGTGGAACTTTCAAATATAGCAGCATTTATTAAGAAAACCGTACTTGCTGTGTAGACATGTTAAACTGCAAATGAGTTACAATGGTAGCACCATTGATAAAACAGAAGGAGACATTAAATCAAGAATAATAAATCTTGAAGCAGAATTTTCACTGCTTAAGAAAGTGTGGATGATGAAAAAACTTAAACGTAGGCTGAGTTTTGACCCATCATCACAGCACATGCTTTTCCCATAGGTGCTCAGTTACCTAGTCAGTGGATGACCAGAAACTGCCTGACTAGCGTTGTCTACCACACTTGCTCAGTGGCATTTCCTCAGCCTTCCTAGATCATAAGCCCTACTTTCTTGAAAGAAAGCCCTACTAAACAAGGAGACAGAACTGCTGGCCAGCAAGCGAGTGATAAAATATTACACTGCGATGGCTTATGATAAATTGTATTACACATAGAACTTCACCAAGAATAATAACCTCTTAGCTGCGGAGGCATTCTTAAGGATATGATAAAAATCCACCGCCATGTTGCGGAGATCCTCCTTGTCTTAGCTTCCCAGGGAAAAAATCTGTCTGGATGCTTATAATAAAGAACTTAAGACAAATTGTTTCCCTGGGAAACTAAGAAGAAGAAGATCTCTGCAAAATGGCAGCCACCCCTCATTTTATCCTTAAGGATACCTCCACAGCTAAAGGGTTAATATTATTCAAATTTCACACTTGGCAGTCAATTGTAAATGCGAATGTTAAAGGCTAACTATCAGATCTAATTTTATAAATAACAAACTGTTCAGAGGATATCCAACAAGGTGGGGAATGTTGCAGTAACAAAACCCAGAAGCAATGATAAATAGGTCAGCAGTTTGGAGGGAGAGGTTATGTATGTTTGATCACCCCCCCCCTAACTTTTAGCAAATCTGAACATCACTTTTTGTACTACCAAAAGGTCTTTAAAAACCTCTTCCGTAGCGATTTTTGACCAAAAAAGTCATAACTTTTCTCATCCAATAGTGAAATTTACACAAGGACGAATGACCCCAGTTTTTTTTTTAAGTAAAACCCCCTCCGTAGGCCAGTAATCATAGGCCTATCTACGGCCCTGATAACAAGTAAAATGTATTACATAATTACTCATCATTACTGCTAACTAACAAATAGTAAATACTAAAACTCTTGTAAAAGAGAAATAACAAGAAACAAAGGCTGTTTCTATGTTACTATTGTTACTGTTCAATACTAGGACAGTGGACACTGATTCACTTTATCAAGAAACAAAAACATAAGTTAGAAACTGTAGTCGCCAAACATATCCCCCCCTTTTCCCCCCAAAAAATAGTAGGCCTAGCTCTTCCACGGACACACACAGTACTAGATGGACTCACCTCAGCACCTATGTAGGGCCTAGAAGACAATGACATCATTAAATAATAATTAGTACTAGTACCACTGGTCCCAGACACTTTGGGCCTATACATCATTAAATAATGATTAGTACACTGGCCCCAGGCACTTAGTAAGTAGTGACTTAGGCCCTACAGCCTAGACGGGTTTAAAAAAAATGTACTTGGTAACTTATGCTTATGGACGCAAATTACAAAATTAATGATTAAGATTTGATTAGGCCTAATAATAAATTAAATTGAGTTAACCATTTATCTGAATGGCCTATATTTATGTTAATTAACTAAAATATGAAGAATACACAGCAAAAAAACTATTAACAAGTGTAACACGATGTGTTTCATGTGTAATGTAAAGAAAACTGCATTACTACACAATAACACAAACAAACTTTCATGTGTAGGTATGCATTGCAAGGTCTATTAAAGTTGCGAACTTTATTTGTGAACAGACCAGACCGGATGAGGCTAACTTGCAGTTCAATCATCATCAAGTTCCGTTTCTGCAATGAAGGTTGGCTGCAATAGACCTCCAACATCCCCGTCTCTTGTCTTGGTGGTGAACTCTGCTAGACTGTAAATTAACCATTTCGTGATGTTAATCTCCTATTTGCATCTCTGCTTCCCTCTTGATCGCCTCCCCTCAACTTGACCCTCAAGTAAGGTTTCCAACGAGGTGTCATATCTTTTAATATGTCCAAAATATTTTGTTTGATCTTTACTTCCTTTAATAATTCTTTCTTCATACGAAGTGTTGCTAGTACCTCTTTGCTGGTTTTCTTCTCTGTCCATGATGTTCTGCCTATTCTTCTACTATATATATATATATATATATATATATATATATATATATATATATATATATATATATACACACACACACACACATCGTAATCAATCATGTAAGTGACATGCCGAATGGCGTAGGCAATCATGTTTTTCCAGGACTCTCTGTTTCTTGTGTTGTTAATAAGCTCGGTTGGTGACCTTCCCCCCTTTCCATAATACTAGCCCATCCAGCAACTACTCTCTTTGTTGTCCCCTGTCTCTTCTCTCTTGATCTTTCCAGTTGCTATTAAATGTTCAAGATGTGTTCTCATTTCTCAGCGCATGCCCTAGAAACCGTTACTGTCTGCCCTTAATGTTTGCTATGATTTTTCTTTTTATACCAGCATCACTAAGAACATCTGCATTAGTTTTCTTAGCTGCAGTGGCGTCGCGTCCCCTTTTAATAACGTAAATAACCCACACAAATTAATATATATTTGCTATAAACATTACAGAAAGACGATAGCTGGTTTATTCATTATTTGCCAGCTGGTCTCCCTTGAGGAACACACTAACTAAGTATCCACCCTTGCAGTTTAAACCCAGAACCCTTTGGCGTCAATAAAAAACAAACTATCTATCTGGAAAAAATACACTAAAGGTTTAACGCTACGAATCTGTGGCGTAGAAAATAACATTTATGACAATGGGAAAAAAAGTCACGTCGTGCCTTATAATGCAGAAGTTGGAAAATAAGTTGATCTATAAATATCTACGACACTTGCCTATAGAACTCTGGCTTCAGACCAATTGTACGGCTATAAATAATATATGATGACGCGTTTTCTGAGAATTACAAACTGAAAACCTCTATCTGCAACACTTTTTAAAAGCGATACGATATTATTTCTTTGTGTGTGTGTGTACTAATTGTGGTGTGTATAACTGTTGAATTACAAAAAACGGTAAGTTTACCAGACTCAACCAGTGTTATCTATCTTTTGATATAGATTCTATCTATCTACGCATGCGGTTGCCTCTGTGGGTCACACCAATGGCTCACTAGATAAACCATCGATGCAACAGAAAATATTAGTAGATGACATGACATTATATTGAGACTCTTATGGAAGCTTTGTAGTGTGTCATTAATACAATTATAGACACTCTCTGATTAGAAGGCTCATTAATAGACATTGCACTTAGCCGAAAGCTGAAGTCTCATTCAGATAGACCACAGAAATTAAAGAAGCCGCAGGAACAAGCTTACAAACAGCACACAAGAAGGCCATTTCCAGACAACTCTTCTACCCCTGACGCATCAAAGCAAATAAGTGCCACAGCGTATAGATAGATAGATAGCATATGGAGATCATCACAGTATGAGAAGAAATTAAAGAGGTTCTAACAACACTTAATATGAAGACAGCATTATTAAAATAAACAAAAATCAAGCAAATAAAATATTGTGGACATATTAAAGGACATGACACCTTGTTGAAGATCTTAATTGAGGGTAATTCAAACGTGAGAAGACCTTATTTTTGAGTAGAGGTAAACGAGCAAGATGTAAGCAGAGATACAAGTGGGAGGGTAACAACACAGATGGATATATGACAGTTTAGCCGAGTGCACCATCCAAGAGACAGATGATGTTGGAGGTCGATCGTAGCCAATCTTCGTTGCGGAGACGGTACTTAATGTTAACCTGGCGCCATTACAAGACCTTCCCAGAGCATGCCTTGATACCCAACATCCTGGTGGATGGATGAACGACGGGAGTAATGTTTATTTCAAACCTCTAACAACTAGTGGACTTGATTTGTTGGACAACGGACGAACGACTTACCCATTTTTAAATATATTTTTTTATTCACTATTGACGCTTACACTTATCTTCTTGTTCGTGTGGTCCATATCGTGTTGGTTGGTTGCCATGTCCTTGCACGGTCTTCTGTTTTGTGTGCTATCAATCATTTCTGATACTGATGTTCTCCTAGGCCCCAATGCAGGTTGTCACGAATCTTTTCTCCACATCTTCCTCTACTCATTTGTTCTCCAACCTTCCTTTAGCCATGATGTATTCCATCTTTTATTTTCTCATGATGTGTTCAATATTTTATATTCTCATGATGTGTTCCATCTTTTTATCTTCTGATGACCTGTTCCATCTTTTTATCTTCTCATGACGTGTTCCATATTTTTATCTTCTCATGATGTGTTCAAATAATGTGGACATACTAGCTTCAAACTGATCTCATATACTTTGTTGTGCTATATTAAGTTGTTTCGAAATCGATTACATATTAGTATGTAGTCAATTAGATTGCGATAATTATTTAATGAACTTCTCCACGCTCAGAGACGATAAGGTGTTGCCGAAGATGGTGATTCTAATGATCAATTTTTGTACGATTGTCCATTAAATATATTTATCTTCTCTATTATTTCTCTCTCCAAGTCTGTATCGAGTATCTGGCACGCAGACGAATGCGCACCAACGAATGCGCGCAAAGCTAAGTACACCGACAAATGCGCGCAAACAAGAAGCACACAGGTCGTCGTAACAAAAAACGCGCAAGACAAATGCGCGCCAGCAAAAGCACGCCGATAATTAATAATTGATTTTCAATTAACAATTAAACTGCAGTGGGAATTTGAGAATGAACGATGAAGAAGAATAATTAACGTTTTTCAAGATATCTTTCTTTGGCTCGATAAATATATCACTCGTACAATGTTTTCCCATCGTTCAATCAATCAAGGTTGTAATATATCCCCCTTTTATTTGAAGCGGACAGCACATGTAAACATGACATTTGACAGAAATGTGACTGAAACATCGCATAACACGCGAGCGATGCATTCTTCAGAAAGTCTAGAAAAGACATACCAATTTCTTAAATTATACATGGAATTGATATGAACAGCGTACATATAATATTTTGTATATCGCAAATAAGACATTTTAAAATATGTTTCTCACGGTCATGTGTTGCTGGGACCCGAAAGGGAAGCAAAGAATAGCAGCACTGTTCGCCTTCTATGCATGTTGTAAGAGGCGATTAAGGGGGTTAAGGGGTAAATAATGGAACCATCTCGCACGAGAGTTTGGGGCCCTAAAGGAGAGCACAGAATAGCGACCCTGTTAACGATATGATGTAGAAAGTGACTAAGGAGGTTTTGGTATAGAGTTAGCTATTACATATAGAGTAAAAGTTATACAGAAGTCCTCATGAATCGGATGTGTCGGGCCAAAGGGCGCAGATATCCCAGCAAAGTTGTAAACCATGTAACAGCACATTCTGATCTCCTGATTATATATATCCTGCAAATCTGCAGGCGTTTGAGTACTAACACCGAAGATATAAAATTTTTAAATGTTTTCCAATATTACATTTATGTGTCTGTCTGTATATTATGATAGCACGATTGGTAAATTACCGAGAAGACACATATATTGGCAGACAACGCAGAAACCGACAGGCGAATCAAAAGTTTTCCTTGCAACCGTGGAACGTCCAAGATTGAGAACCCTTCTCGAACTGATGATGATGATGGTGGTAATGATGGTGTTCCTCCTTCGCAAGCGAAGATGAGCATGGCATGAAAAACATTAAATGCGATGAAAAAAATATATATATAATAATTAAAATTGGTAATTAACTAATTTGGTTTGTGAGGTCGTAGATGCCCCATGAGTCCGATTCGTGCACAGAAAGTTCTATTGCAGTGCATGCAGGAGTGCTGAAGGTTCGGGGTAGGAGAATTTACGGATTTGTCCTTCAGTTTCTTGCGCTTGTGGATTGCCCGCAGTGTTCTTTCTTTTTCAAATTTCGTGATGCCAGCAGTGATCTGGGTGTGCCAGGCTGAGCGATCAAGTGCTGTAGTCTCCCGTGAGCTAGGCACACCTGTTATTCCTTACTAAAAATGTTGACTCTTAGTTCGGCCACACACGAGGAATTTCAGCTATTGTAGTCCTGAAGGGGTGTTACAGACCTGACATATTTATTACCCAGCGGTGAATGAAATAATTTGCGTGGAGGCTTGGATTTCGCTTCTGGTTCAAAGATACCGTTTCTCAATTTTGCGAATTTTATACAGCAGCCAGAGTTTGTGCATTTGCAAGCACAACTCAACATTTTCCATCGTCATATTTTTGTACAAGTCCTATTAGGTTGTCATTGTTTTTGACCAGTGCACATTCAATATTTATACAGGTAAGACAATTTTGTTGTTCTTCATGTTAATTTAGTAGGCCTAATATCATTACTTTACATACAGTGTAAAATTTGTTAGATCATCGTTTACCATAAGAATGTGCAAAATAAACCTATTATGCCACGATCAAACACTAGTTTAGCATGTATATCTAGTTAGATCTAATTTTACTTGTGCAAATATGATCAAAATTAGTTACATTGCGCAATTAGATTATGTAAAAGATTCATTCTTTGTGTAGCATTAATGCTACGAACTTGTTCTGTGTGATAGTTATCAATCGCGGTTGGATCCCCATAACCGTTCGAATAAGTTCGTTGCATGCTACACATACACAGAATAGTAATTTGCTTACTATTATAATAAGCATATGTTATGCAGAAATGGTACTAGATGATGTATACCTGCCAAGTTTCTGGCTTGCCTCCCCTGATTTCACCAGGGGACAATTGAAGGGTTTCTCTTATTTCCCTTGAATTTTCTAATTGCAATTGAATTGACAGTAGGCGTGAACAATGAACACACCCACCTCTGGTTTATTGATATCTCCTAAAAATTAAAAGTTCGTCCAGTTTCAGGTGTGTAGGATCGATGCTGCAGTGCTTGAGAGAGTTTTTTTAGGTGGTCCTAGAAGCGCTTTTCTGCCCTCCACTTGAACGTTTACCTTCGCACAACTCCCCATAGAATAATCTCTGTGGAAGGCGCTTATCTGGCATACGGACGATGTGGCCAGTCCAGCGGAGTTGAGATCTAGTCAGCATTGCATGGATAGTCAGCTAGATAGTGGGCTAGTCAGCATTCTCGAACTAACAATTCAGCGTAAGCTTGGCATCGCTTTTTTTTTTCAAGAGAATATCGATGGTGAGTACCTATGGGTGTGCAAGGCTGACATCGATCTTTTCAACAGACTATCGATAGTGGGCAGCCATCGGTCTACAAATTAGTCCAACAATTACGTCGAGAACAGGATCACTACGATTTGAAAATCGAGAGGTTTCGTCAGGCTTCAGACATCCAAAGGCGCCCAAGGCAAAATACGTTCACCTTAATCGACGTATGCAGGATTTGATCTCAACATGTGCAGTAGTGCCATTATTGGATTATTTCTTCTTCTTCTTCATCGTTCATTCTCAAACTCCTGCTGGATCTCCCTTGTAGCAAGACCATTGTCCTACTAGATTTCTAGCAGGATGTAGTCCAGAGAATGGAAATGCGGTGTGTCGCCGTTTTATTTGAGCTAATGGCCCGACACATCCGTCTTCGGCGGGATTGGATTATTTGAGAGGAGTGGTTCACAACATTAACATTTGACTTTATTTAGCTAACACTATTTAGATGTAACTTCGTGACAAGTTATTTTAAGATTTGTATAAGCAAATATGTTCAAATATTAATATAAATTATCGATTTGATTGTAGTAAATTAAACAATAGGTCTAAGTTACGTTTGACGTATTACAAGAGTGTTTTTTTTTTTTGCATTACAACACGTGTTTTAGAGCTCAAATTTAAGTGATTATACTTAATCAAACAGTTGATTGTACCTGTCTGCGCTTAGGTCGAGTCACCTCACTGGTGACACCTTCATCTCTGTCCTCTCCAACCTTGGCGTTAAAATCCCCTAGTTCTATAATTACTTCCCGTTTGTTACACTGTTCTATTAGCCATTTTAAGTTGCTTGTAAAAATTATCACTTTCTTCTGTACTATCTACAGTGGGTGCATACACTTGTATATTAATATCTGCTATTTTACTATTTAATCTTGTTAGCAAAACTCCATATGTCGTGTAATCTTTCACTCTGTCTGCATTCAAGATTATACATAGGTCCTACACCTTTCTCAAGTTTCTGTCCCCCTGAGTAAATTATTCTATATTCGTCCCGAAAATATTTCACCTGCACTCATTCGCCATTTTTCACATAGTTCTAAAATGTTATGTTAATTCTCTTCATTTCATTCTTGATGTTTTTCCAGTTCGTCAATGTTCATCATCACTTTACATGTTTCAATAATTATAGGCTTATTTTTTGTGTTGTTTACAGTAGCCGAAAGACGATATATTGAATAGGCCCCTAGAGTGTCATTTATTTCTGAACGGTTCGGATGCAAAATTGCATGCGATGGGATGTGAACCTCGTATCTTAACCGTAACAGAAGCGCTCTTTATCTTGCCGCAACAGAGCCGAACTATCATATCTAACGCCGAAGTCGGACGTGTAGGGCCATTGACATAATAAAAACGCATTCAGACACAACGCATTTAAACGTTCTCTGGACTTCCTGTTGGAACTCTTGTAGACCACATTGCTGCTTTAAGACGGATCAAAGAGGAGTTCGAGAACGAATGAACATTTTTGTTGTTTTAAACCACCAATCACATCTATTTGAATACTTGATTATTTTTCATAGGATCGATTTGAGATCCCCCCCCCCCCCCCCCGGCAATTGCTCACATGTCAACTCAATCTGATGAAATAAGTAGGACCTATCATAGTTTTTCGGGACAAGTAGAGGCGAGGAGTACACATGACTGAATTGTCCACTCTCTCTCCCCCTGTGTGTGTGTGTGTGTATGTATGTATGCATGCGCACTTAAGCACATCCCCAAGGATACAGTAGGGAGGGAAGTTAGTCCCTGGTGGCGCACTTAAACACATCCACATGATAAAGTAGGTACAGAAATCAGCTACTGTGGCGTACTTAAGCACACCCCCAGGATAAAGTAGGTACAGAAGTCAGCTACTGTGGCGTACTTAAGCACACCCACAGGATAAAGTAGGTACAGAAGTCAGCTACTGTGGCGTACTTAAGCACACCCACAGGATAAAGTAGGTACAGAAGTCAGCTACTGTGGCGTACTTAAGCACACCCCCAAGATAAAGTAGGTACAGAAGTCAGCTACTGTGGCGTACTTAAGCACACCCCCAGGATAAAGTAGGTACAGAAGTCAGCTACTGTGGCGTACTTAAGCACACCCCAAGATAAAGTAAAGACGGAAATCAGAATATGACACTTAGTACTAAGAAGCAAGTCCCCAAAAAAAGCGGGTACACCTACTACAATCGTCTTGCCAACCAAAAGGTAACCCCCCCCCCCAACTAAAATGATTGAAGATATAATTCATAAGAAGGGAGAACTTATTTTTTAAATTCATATCAGAGACGTATCTATGGCCCTACTTAACACTATCTCCATGACTAATGCCTGGCATTTAGGTCTATACGGTGAGGTAGAGTTAAAGAAGGGTTGTTGGAAGTAATGAAGAGACAATGAAGGGTTGTTTAAAGTAATGACGAGACACAATGAAGAGTTGTTGGAAGTAATGAAGAGACAATGAAGGGTTGTTTAAAGTAATGACGAGAAACAATGAAGGGTTGTTGGAAGTAATGAGACACAATGAAGGGTTGTTTAAAGTAATGACGAGACACAATGAAGAGTTGTTGGAAGTAATGAAGAGACAATGAAAAACTCGTAACATGCCAGGGTATACATTGAATGCTTCAGCACACAGAGTCCTTCAGCGATTTCTGTGTTTTTTCAACAACGCGGAGGAGTGAGGAAAAATCTTGTCTTGTCCATTCCTTGGTGTTGTCTGTCTATGTCTTCATTTGCCTCCCTCTGCTTCTCCCCCTCCCCTTCGACGGTTCCCTTCAATAGTGTTTTTGACAAGAAATCATATCTGCGTACATGTGAAATTTCTTGTAAGATATTGTTCTGTTGACATATTCACCAGGTTGCAATAGCAAAGGCCAGTTGTACAAATTTTGTGTACAGGAAGACACAATGAAGGATGTTGAAAATAATGACGAGAAACGATGAAGAGTTGTTGAAAGTAATGAAGACACAATGAAGAGTTGTTGAAAGTAATGAAGACACAATGAAGAGTTGTTGAAAGTAATGAAGACACAATGAAGAGTTGTTGAAAGTAATGAAGACACAATGACGAGTTGTTGGAAGTAATGAAGACACAATGACGAGTTGTTGAAAGTAATGAAGACACAATGACGAGTTGTTGGAAGTAATGAAGACACAATGAAGAGTTGTTGAAAGTAATGAAGACACAATGACGAGTTGTTGGAAGTAATGAAGACACAATGAAGAGTTGTTGGAAGTAATGAAGACACAATGAAGAGTTGTTGAAAGTAATGAAGACACAATGAAGAGTTGTTGAAAGTAATGAAGACACAATGAAGAGTTGTTGAAAGTAATGAAGACACAATGAAGAGTTGTTGAAAGTAATGAAGACACAATGAAGAGTTGTTGAAAGTAATGAAGACACAATGACGAGTTGTTGGAAGTAATGAAGACACAATGAAGAGTTGTTGAAAGTAATGAAGACACAATGAAGAGTTGTTGAAAGTAATGAAGACACAATGACGAGTTGTTGAAAGTAATGAAGACACAATGAAGAGTTGTTGAAAGTAATGAAGACACAATGACGAGTTGTTGAAAGTAATGAAGACACAATGACGAGTTGTTGAAAGTAATGAAGACACAATGAAGAGTTGTTGAAAGTAATGAAGACACAATGGCGAGTTGTTGGAAGTAATGAAGACACAATGAAGAGTTGTTGAAAGTAATGAAGACACAATGAAGAGTTGTTGAAAGTAATGAAGACACAATGACGAGTTGTTGAAAGTAATGAAGACACAATGAAGAGTTGTTGAAAGTAATGAAGACACAATGACGAGTTGTTGAAAGTAATGAAGACACAATGAAGAGTTGTTGAAAGTAATGAAGACACAATGAAGAGTTGTTGAAAGTAATGAAGACACAATGAAGAGTTGTTGAAAGTAATGAAGACACAATGACGAGTTGTTGAAAGTAATGAAGACACAATGAAGAGTTGTTGAAAGTAATGAAGACACAATGAAGAGTTGTTGAAAGTAATGAAGACACAATGACGAGTTGTTGAAAGTAATGAAGACACAATGAAGAGTTGTTGAAAGTAATGAAGACACAATGAAGAGTTGTTGAAAGTAATGAAGACACAATGAAGAGTTGTTGAAAGTAATGAAGACACAATGAAGAGTTGTTGAAAGTAATGAAGACACAATGAAGAGTTGTTGAAAGTAATGAAGACACAATGAAGAGTTGTTGAAAGTAATGAAGACACAATGAAGAGTTGTTGAAAGTAATGAAGAAATGCACTGAAGGATTGTTCTTACATCGAACACTGGTTTTGCAGTTTTGCTTGAGGATGACTAACAGACTGTCACTATAGGACTATCAGGTACTAACACACAAAAATATGAATAACAGTATACAAGAAATTTTCAACATTTCAACAGTTTCAACCGTAAAGTCTTCTTCAAGAATATACACAACAAATAGTAAACAAACAATACAAAAAATCGCTAAAACACAAAAACAATTACATAATGAGTTTTTGCAGTTGATATAATAAACAATCAATAAAATGTTGGTTGTGTATATTGTTGAAATTGAAAATATATTCAAGTATATACACTTAAGGTGGAAACATTGAAAATATTTTGTATACTGTTATTTATATTTTTTTGAGTTAACATGTAATAGTCCTATAGTGATAGTCTGTTAGTCGTCGTCAAGTAAAACTACAAAATCTGTGTTCTAAGTAAGTACTGTTGTTATACAGTTTTACAGCAGTATTACATTGTATTGAAGAATTGTTGGACATAAAGAAGAAATTTAGATATTTTTCGTTCATTCTAAAACTCCTGCAGATTTGCAGGATGTAGTTTGGAGAACTGAATGGATTCTTCATAGTTTACAGCTTAGCTGTATCTGTGCCATGTCAGCCAGATACATCTGACTTCAGCATGACTTCTGGGTCACTTCAACTATATAGGATGAGACTGCCAACTCTACCCCAAAACCTCCTTAGTCCCTTCTTATGACATGCATGTAATCAAACAGAGTTAATATTCATTACTCCTGTTCAATGCCCCTTCAACATACAGGCAGAGATGTTAGAACAACAGAAGTCATAAATAAATATCATAAGTTATCAATAAATGTCATGAGTCATTTTATTCATGAATAATTACTGACTTAAATCACACAACTGAAGCAGATCCCCCCAGTTTGAAATAAACACAATGGTATTGATAAACAATATGTGACATTCCCTTGAAATGATATAACAAATAAACATATGTATGTAGTGCAGACTAACAAATAGGCAATGTCTAATTATAGGAATTTTTTACACAAATAAAAAGTATTATACAACACAGCCTGTGCTGTCTGAAGCACACAAAATTCATTTTCACACTGTGTGAATAATAATTGTTTGAATGAAAGGACGACTGAACTGTTTATTTATTAGACATTTAGATATATTTTTTACAGATAAAAAAGATGGGTTGTCCAAATTTAGATTTAAATCTTTTACATATAAAAAAGATGGGTTGTCTAAATTTAGATTTCAATCTTTTACAGATAAAAAAAGATGGGTTGTCCAAATTTAGATTTCAAGTGGAGGTGGACAACCATGTTGTGTTGAGGAGTTGAATATAACTTTTCTCACAAGACAGGAAGACTGAAAAGCTTTATTTCTTCGTCTTCTGCAATCGCTCAGTCATATTGCGACTCTGGATTCTATGATATAGGCTGCTGTCTGTTTCGGAGTTTTCACTTTGCCATACAGTTTCTCTTCGCCACTGATTGGGGTGGACCATGTCTTGTTCCTCAGGTCTGCACTGGGGACATTCTTGTAAGATATGTTCTGCTGTCATATTCACAAGGCTGCAATGGCCAGTTGTACCCATTTTGAATTTGGTGTACAGGTGATGTCTCTCATTTTGTTGTGACCAGTTCTGAGGCACAGCAGGATAACCTGGTATCTTCAGAATAGTTGATAATATCTGTGATCTGCTTTATATTTGGGGTAGTTATCTTTGAAGATAGTCTTCACTCCCTCGTAACCAATCAGTCTTCTTGAGGCAAGTAAAAGCTTTATTTTAAAAGACTTATACAACTTTCTGTAGTTTTTTTTATAGCTCAGAGACATGTGCTTAAAGTACTATTATATTAGCCTGGCATGCAAGAAAATATGGCTTGTCAGGGTTGAATTTGCCTGTGGGTAGTAACGTATTTTGACCATCCCATATTTAAAGTAACCTGTTATTCAATAATGTGTTTTTGTAACAGAAACATAGTAACAGAGTTTAGCTAAAATGATAATTAATATTCACTTATTTGAGGTAGAAAGATTAGCTTAAATGAGAAGAAATATTCACTTATTTGAGATAGAAAGATTAGCTTAAATGAGAAGAAATATTCACTTATTTGAGATAGAAAGATTAGCTTAAATGAGAAGAAATATTCACTTATTTGAGGTAGAAAGATTAGCTTAAATGAGAAGAAATATTCACTTATTTGAGATAGAAAGATTAGCTTAAATGATGCAGATTCTCTTAACTGGGAGAGCTTAGTTGAAGAAAGAAATATAAGCTTAAAAAGATATCCCATATACACACATAAATACAGAAGAATACCATTATAACTGGATCCTGACATAAGAAATATTCATCATCATCAAGTGCCGTCTCCGCAACAAAGGTTGGCTGCAACGTATCTCCAACATCTCCTGTCTCTTGTCTTGGTGGTGCACTCTGCTAGACTGTAACCTGTCCATCGTGTAATGTTACTCTCCCACTTGTATCTCTGCCTACCTCTTGCTCGCTTCCCTTTGACCTTACCCTCAAGTAAGGTCTTCAATAGGGTGTCATGTCTTTTAATGTGTCCAAAGTATTTTATTTGCCTGATCTTTATTTCTCTTAGTAGTTCTTTCTTCATATTAAGTGTCTTTAGCACCTCTTTATTTGTTTTCTTCTCTTTCCATGATGTTCTCCCTATTCTTCTATATACCCACATTTCAAAGGCATCAATTTTGTCTTCTAATTGTTTATTTAGTGTCCATGTTTCTGAGCCATACATTAATATGGAATAGATGTAGCATTTTATAATTCTCATTTTTAACTTGTTTGTAATTTGTTTAGATATTAATAATTTCCTCATGTCATTGAAGGTACTTTTAGCCATTCCTATTCTCCTTTTAACTTCTGTTTCACATCTGCCATCATTTGTGACTATGTGTCCAAGATATTGATACTGTTTTACTTGTTGTAGTTTCTCTCCCTGTATGTTTATTAACATAAGAAATATTCATGTAATAATATAGATTTTCTGTACACAGTACAAACAATAAAGAATCAATATAGTTGGGGATGTTCAAAAGTGTTAAATAGGGAGATTTGTTATAAAAGGATGCACTATAGAGGGATTCCTATGTACAGGATAAAGAACATGTAACTGACCACCTGTCATGGTATTGCTGCTTCTATCATCTACAACCTGGTAGGAATGAAGCCAGGACATTATGAAGCTACCATATCACCTCAGATAAGATCAACCTTTGTCTGCTTTGCAACCGTAATAATTTATCATAAAAAACATCCCATGTGTTGCAGGAGTCAAAGGAACAACAAATACTCACACATAATAGCACTACTAGCTGATTTTCCATGTCAAAAAATGCAACTGAGGTTGGGTGTGATTTGGTTATTCTAACCACTAGATTGAAAAAAAATGGCTGCTGAAACCCATGTCTGGAATGCTGGGAAGGAATCAAACCTTTTATCTGCAGCAGATTTAAATATTGCAAGAACATCACAGTAAGGTTCTCCTCAGAGTAGAATACTGTCCAGATTGCAAGAACATTACAGTAAAGTTCTTCTCAGAGTAGAATACTGTCCAGATTGCAAGAACATTACAGTAAAGCTCTCCTCAGAGTAGGATACTGTCCAGATTGCAAGAACATCACAGTAAGGT
Organism: Meghimatium bilineatum; assembly: GCA_034231615.1. Classification (NCBI taxonomy): domain Eukaryota; kingdom Metazoa; phylum Mollusca; class Gastropoda; order Stylommatophora; family Philomycidae; genus Meghimatium; species Meghimatium bilineatum. The sequence continues at coordinate 22,572,617 of CM067322.1, forward strand.
TCTTCTCAGAGTAGAATACTGTCCAGATTGCAAGAACATTACACAACACTCTTCTAAGTAGATTACTGTCCCCATTGTGGTTTTACATCTATAACCCCATGGGGTAAAACAGTCACTTGAGACTTGCAAAAGCAGTGGAAGACCTTCTCATAAAATAGAAACACTTATTAAGATACTAAAATTAAAACTCCTTTGCCTGGCATAGGGCATAACAGTGACATTCATGCTATTTTCATGTGGTTGTGAGCTGTGGGCAATGGCATTGCAATGGAAAATAAAGTAGCGGTATTCAAAATGAAATATTATAGAAAGGCCCAAAGAATATTATGGACAGAAAGATGAACCAACGCAGATGTTTGCAAAGATCTGAACAGAGAAGAAGACTGGCTCCTCAAAACTATCGAAAAATGCAAACTTACCGGTACATATTTCGGATATATAAGAGACACAGTGGTTTAGAAAGATTAATCATGATGGGAAAAGTTCCAGGAAAGAGAAAAAAAGGCAGACCAAGACTATGATGGACAAACGGCATCGAAAACCTGAACATGACACTGAAAGAAGCTGGGAAGCTTGCACAAGACCAAGAGGCTTACAGAGTGGCAGCGAGGACAAACTTTCTGCAAAGGACACGTCACATAGAGATAGTATCCAGACAAGCTCTATGATCTAACCAGAAAGAAAAATTACCAGAATGGAGAAGATGACAAGGCTACAGACCTAAGATGGAGAAGACTAAGTGTAACTTCACCCAAGTCAGATGTAGGAGTATCCACAAAAACATAAAAAGCTTTTTTTTATTATAGAGATCCCAGTGCATTATCGAGTTACATGTTAATCGTGGTACTCTCAGGGGGGTATTATGATGTTTACTCACCTTTTTGTTAAATAATTCAGAATACTAAGGGTCACAGGAAAGGAGGTGTGTTTGAACCCCTATTATCAGTGCTTGTGAGGGTATGTAAGCTGATAGGTCCAGCAGATTGCATATCTTTTTCATCTACCACTCAATTGTCCCCCTCTACTATCTCCTGAACAACTCTTCCAATATCTTCTTCATCCTACCACTCAATTGTCCCCCTCTACTATCTCCAGAACAACTTTTCCAATATCTTCTTCATCCTACCACTCAATTGTCCCCCTCTACTATCTACAGAACAACTCTTCCAATATCTTCTTCATCCTACCACTCAATTGTCCCCCTCTACTATCTCCAGAACAACTCTTCCAATATCTTCTTCATCCTACCACTCAATTGTCCCCCTCTACTATCTCCAGAACAACTCTTCCAATATCTTCTTCATCCTACCACTCAATTGTCCCCCTCTACTATCTCCTGAACAACTCTTCCAATACCTTCTTCATCCTACCACTCAATTGTCCCCCTCTACTATCTCCTGAACAACTCTTCCAATATCTTCTTCATCCTACCACTCAATTGTCCCCCTCTACTATCTACAGAACAACTCTTCCAATATCTTCTTCATCCTACCACTCAATTGTCCCCCTCTACTATCTCCAGAACAACTCTTCCAATATCTTCTTCATCCTACCACTCAATTGTCCCCCTCTACTATCTCCAGAACAACTCTTCCAATATCTTCATACAGTGGAATCCCTCTATAGCACTTCCTTATATAAAAAATTTTTTCCCCTATTTAACAACACTTCAAAATACCCAATTATTTGTATTGTTCATACTTTATATAGAGAGTTTATGTTAGCACATACATGTATTTGTTGGTTCAGATCAAGCTTCAAGTGGAGTGCATTGCCATATGGTCAGAACGCCGTTCTCAGACCCTTGTAGTCCCAGGTTCAATCCACAGTTGGGACAGGTTTTTTTTCTTTCGGAGGTACAATCAAAATCCTTCCTGTATATGTCGCAGCATCTGCTATGGCAAAGCAGCCTTTATTTCCACAGCCAATAGAAAGCCTCCATGCACTCCTTCACAGGTAAACATGTAGTAACAAAAGTTTAGATCAAGATTTTATGAGATTTGACTTCGGTAGTCTCATTGTCAGTTCAAGCCAAGTTGTTATAACGAGACTTGACTGGTTGTTTCATCTCAGTTTGGACCAAGTTGTTATAAAATTTATCAGATTTTATCAGGGGAGGGGAAGGAGAATTTGGAAATTTTTATCTTTGGCCATTTGAGTTGCATTGGCCATGGTAAGCCAGTGTCTATTTAATGTTTCTTTGCTTGTCTCTGCCCATCTAGTTCTTGGTCTTCCTCGTGCCTTGTAACCCAGTCTTCTGCTGATGTATGCACGAAGGGTTGGTTATGCAGGTTTCATAGCTGGTTGTGCAGGTTTCATTCTCATGACGTGACCAAACAATCTGGTTTGCTGTCTCTCGATGTAGTCTTGACTTGAGATAGTCTTTACCTCTTTCCTGATATTTTCATTTCTCTGGCGGTCTCTTCTCGTGACATTTAAAGCTTTCCTCAAACATCTCATTTCATAAACTGTGATCTTTTTCGCTAGTGTCTTTATCAAGGGTCATGTTTGACATTGGTAACAGAGTTGGTACAAAAATACTGTTTATCAATTGCAATTTGTAGCCATGCAGCTTGATGGGTGTTTGAGTATTGGTGACAGTTGGTAAGTCACAGCATTGGCTTTTAGCCACCTTCTTTCAATCTCTCTGTTGAGTTTGCCATTCTCCATAAATATGCTTCCTAGGTATTTAAACTCTGGGACTTGCTTTAGTTTAGTACCATTGACAGATACATTTAACTGGGCTGGTGTTCTGCTTATCTTTATAGTTTCTGTTTTAGATGTGTTTAGTTTCATGTTGTGTTGTTCGCAGGTTGTATGGATCAAGTGTGTGTGCTGGTGTAATTCGTTTTCAGATTCGTATATTAAACATTGATCATTAGCAAATAGCAGTTCGTCGAGTGAGCTGTGATCTTCATTTGATGCTTCTGCAGGGCTGAATTTGTTTCTTGGGTCTGTTTCTTTAATTATCCTGTCCATGTATGTTACAAATAAAAGGGGTGATAGTTCGCAGCCTTGTCTAACACCTGTTTTTATTTCAAATGGGTCTGTTGTGCACTCAGTAGTTCTGATTATGCTCTGGCAGTTTTTGTATAAAGCTCTTATGTTGTCTAGTAATTCTCCATGTACCCCATAGTCCTCCAATATTAGCCAGTTTTTCTCTGTCAAATGCCGTTTCTTGGTCGATGAAAGCGATGTTAGGTTGTATTCAAGTCTCTTTTCACTCAGCTGATGTAGCGCAAAAATAACATCTGTGCATCCTGAAACCAAATTGTATCTTATTTAGCTGGGGATCTATTATCGTCTTACTCTGTTCTATGATTTTTGCGTATATCTTTCCTAATCTGTCGAGCAGATATATGCCTCTGTACATCTAACACTCTTTTGTTGCCCTTGTTTTTCCATATGGGTACAATTATTGCTCACTGTCAGTCTTCTGGTACTTGTTTTTCTGACCATGCTGCTGTAAATATTCTCTTTAACCAGCTAGAGGAAAAATATATGACTAGGATACAGTTGGATTTATCCCGCATTTTTGACTAAGATGATAAACTCAATCCCTCCTCAATATTATCTCTTGAAATAACAAACACCTGATATGTCATTTGATGTATTTGCACATCGAAAAATAGACTCAAGCAACATAAAACAATATTACGGTAAATTTTAAAAGATGTCTTAAGATAAACAAACAATTTATCACAAAATGAAACCATCAAACAAACTACTGTGAACATCATATACATTGTTATAGAATACAACCAAAAAAACTGAGAACAACAGATAATTGACATAATAAATGAACAATAATAAGCTCTGATAATTATTAAATAAAATAAATATTTTGCAATAATGACTGGTATATGCAACAAAATCTTAAGGACAACTTGTATTTGCTAGATAGGTAGAGGTTCTCAAACATTGTAGTCATAAGCCCTTTGCAGGTACATAATAATCTTTGAATGATCGACATTAAGGAAAACAAAACGTGTGTCTCAAAGTGTTTCTGTGTTGTGTTTTTAAACTGCGACATTTAAGCTGACTTAGTAGCCCTACGATTCAATGAAGTATGCTGGAAAACCACTAATAAACATTAAGTTTTGTTAAAATATTTTTCTATCTTTTGCTACATTAGATCAGTTATTTGTTCACCTTATTATTAAATTACCTTATTTATCCCTTGCTACATTATATCAGTTATTTGTTCACCTTATTATTAAATTAACTTTTTATCTCGTTACATTAGATCAGTTATTTGTTCACCATATTATTTTAAAAAAACTTTCATTGTTGTATGTTTCCTTATTAAGGAGTACCAGGTGACATTCTATAGGCAGTAGAAAAAAACCACTTTGCCATAGCAGTTGCCAGCAACCTGCCAACGGGGTTGAAGATAGCTTTTCATGTACTAAGCCAGAGCAACTATTAGGTGGGGTAGACAGTTTCCTTCCTTGCTGTTTACCTTTCCTAACTCATGTGTCAAGTACCCATTTTACAGCTGGGTCAACTAGAGGAGCTGTCGTGTCTGGTGAGAAATCACGACCCAGTATTTTTTGGTCCGGACATGATTTTGAACCTGGCACTCTGTAACCCGGTGATAGTAAGCAAGCTCTCTATCAACTAGGCTACAGATCTTTCTTTTGCCATTACGTGTGCAGGAATGTTTTATTGCACCCCCGAAATATAAAGCATGTCTCAACCAATGGTTTGAACCTGAGACAGCATGATTCCAACATTTGTGTTCTAACCATTTGGCTTCTTGCTCCCCTATTATATTTACATTTAAGTTATACATTGTCTATGTCTTGCTCAATATCCTATACTTTATGTTAATAGAAAGTTTTAGTTTATATCCAAGCCAGATGCTTCACTTTAACTTTACTGTATCCATTTTTGTACAGTGTATCCTTTATGTCGTCGATCCATCTATTTTCTTGGCCTTTCTTTAGCTTTATCCAGACTTTCTTCTGCAGTTAACTTCTTTTAAGATATTTTCGTTAAATTTTTTATGAATCGGCAGACGAATAACACTGGGATTTAAACCAGCGTCCATTGGTGCGCAATTTAACTCTCTACCACATAGGACAATCTTTGAGAACTACAAAATGAATGCCCGTGTTAACAGTGAAAACAAAACTGAGGTAATAAATGAATGCTTGCTTGGCATAAAACACAGAAATATTGCTAATAACAGGAATGTCTTCACACGACTTAGTGACTGGAATAAAGGATGTCGCTATGTCAGGCATATGAATATAACTGGAAATAAGAATGCTGATTTGTACACATTTGTGACATTTAACGTATATAATTTTATTAGAAAAACTGCATACTTTCTAAAACCTATAGGTGCATAGTCTGTACCAGCAGATCATGAAGAATAGGCATGATGTCTGTGCTGTGTCAACAGAGATGTCATATTAACAGGACGTTTCAGGAATAGTTGAAAAAATGTGAATCTGGTAAACAAAATTTCAACATATCAGTCCAGTTGGTAACACCACCAACAATAAAAGACAGTATGCTAAGTCAATATGCCTAGGCATCTTGTAGAAAAGATGCTATTTCTTTCTCTTCTGTGTTGATTCTCAAACTTGTTAGCAGGATAGGGTCAGAAAAGAATGTCTTGTGTTATGGTTTACAACTTGGTTGCGACATCTATATACCTATGCCTTTCAGTCATGACACTTCAGTATGGCTTTCATGTCACTTCAACAACATTACGACAACCGACTTAACTCTAACACCTCCTTAGTTGTCTCTAACAACATGCATGGCAGGTCACAGTTTTGCTATTTATTACTTAATGACCTTTTGGATACCAGCAACACACATGCCAGATGGTATTTAAGCCAAGTGATTTCAATATTTGTTGTCATTCCCCCCCCCCCCCCACTATGGAATGTAAACAGAATTGAAATGCATAAACAATATACAAATTGTATAGTTATGTAAACTCCTTGGGTGGTACACACATCTATTAATATTACTTATTGACCCATATGTTATCTGCAGTTACCATATTTATGTTGACATGCATGTCATTTACACGCATCAGCACAAGGCATGTGTTGCTTGAGTTTACGTAGTTGTTGATTTTGTGTTTCAACTCCACCTACAATCAAAAAGGGAGCCGCAGTAGTGTAGTGTTGTTGCTTGCCTACCGACCAGCAGATTATGTTTTAAGTTTACTCATTATCTGTGGCCTGAAATGAAAATTACTCTTGTGGTTCACCCAGCTACAGTAATAGAATACCAGGACTCATGTTCTAGGAAGATCGAGGAATAACATCATTGCCAATGAGCAAGTTCGGTAGGCAAAGCTAATCAGGCAGTTTCTGGTCAGCCACTGACTAAAGATCTGAGCATTTATGGGAAAATAGATGTGTTCACTTTACCTACACTCAAGAGTAGGGAAAAAAAACAGATATGTTCACTTTATCTACACTCAAAAGGGGGGAAGGGGGAGAGAAAGAAGAAATGAGTTCACTTTACTTACACCCAAGAGTGGAGGAAAACAGATGTGTTCACTTTACTTACACCCAAGAGTGGAGGAAAACAGATGTGTTCACTTTACTTACACCCAAGAGTGAAGGAAAACAGATGTGTTCACTTTACTTACACCCAAGAGTGAAGGAAAACAGATGTGTTCACTTTACTTACACCCAAGAGTGGAGGAAAACAGATGTGTTCACTTTACTTACACCAAAGAGTGGAGGAAAACAGATGTGTTCACTTTACTTACACCCATGAGTGAAGGAAAACAGATGTGTTCACTTTACTTACACCCAAGAGTGGAGGAAAACAGATGTGTTCACTTTACTTACACCCAAGAGTGGAGGAAAACAGATGTGTTCACTTTACTTACACCCATGAGTGAAGGAAAACAGATGTGTTCACTTTACTTACACCCAAGAGTGAAGGAAAACAGATGTGTTCACTTTACTTACACCCAAGAGTGAAGGAAAACAGATGTGTTCACTTTACTTACACCCAAGAGTGGAGGAAAACAGAAGTGTTCACTCTACCAAAATTCAAGAGTGCGGGAGGGAAACACTACATATTTGCTCAAGTGACTAGTTCAAATGAGATCTGTATGTGAAATATTGCATAGCTAGTGAACACCCTACATTTCATTGCTGGTGATGTTACAGACTAGTTTTACCAGTTTGAATATTATTTGCCACCTTCTGATTTTTCCTGTAGGAATTACACATTTTCACTTGCATCTCTCTCACTTAGGAAATGTTTCTTAGAACTTATTTTCTTAGAATAAAATCAAAAATTCAAGGTACAATAGAAGGTAAAGTCTTCTGATACAAATGGGAAATACATCAGAACATTTACTTGGTAACTTGTTATGTTATTGACACTTTTCTTCACATAACACTACAGTACTTCAGATTTATTTGTGCAGAATTTCTTCCACTAGATGTTGAAAGTGTATCCTTACTGCGAGTTCCTGTGTTAACACACACTGTACTTCATTTTATAGGTACCCAATGATACTAGTCACATTTTATAGGTACCCAATGATACTAGTCACATTTTATAGGTACCCAATGATACTAGTAATATTTTATAGGTACCCAATGACACTAGTAACATTTTATAGGTACCCAATGCTACTAGTAACATTTTATAGGTACCCAATGACACTAGTAACATTTTATAGGTACCCAATGACACTAGTAACATTGTATAGGTACCCAATGATACTAGTAACATTTTATAGGTACCCAATGATACTAGTAACATTTTATAGGTACCCAATGCTACTAGTAACATTTTATAGGTACCCAATGACACTAGTAACATTTTATAGGTACCCAATGACACTAGTAACATTTTATAGTACCCAATGATACTAGTCACATTTTATAGGTACCCAATGATACTAGTAACATTTTATAGGTACCCAATGATACTAGTAACATTTTATAGGTACCCAATGCTACTAGTAACATTTTATAGGTACCCAATGCTACTAGTAACATTTTATAGGTACCCAATGCTACTAGTAACATTTTATAGATACCCAATGATACTAGTAACATTTTATAGGTACCCAATGATACTAGTAACATTTTATAGGTACCCAATGATACTAGTAACATTTTATAGGTACCCAATGATACTAGTAACATTTTATAGGTACCCAATGATACTAGTAACATTTTATAGGTACCCAATGCTACTAGTAACATTTTATAGGTACCCAATGCTACTAGTAACATTTTATAGGTACCCAATGCTACTAGTAACATTTTATAGGTACCCAATGCTACTAGTAACATTTTATAGATACCCAATGATACTAGTAACATTTTATAGGTACCCAATGATACTAGTAACATTTTATAGGTACCCAATGATACTAGTAACATTTTATAGGTACCCAATGATACTAGTAACATTTTATAGGTACCCAATGATACTAGTAACATTTTATAGGTACCCAATGCTACTAGTAACATTTTATAGGTACCCAATGCTACTAGTAACATTTTATAGGTACCCAATGCTACTAGTAACATTTTATAGGTACCCAATGACACTAGTAACATTTTATAGGTACCCAATGATACTAGCAACATTTTATAGGTACCCAATGATACTAGTAACATTTTATAGGTACCCAATGCTACTAGTAACATTTTATAGGTACCCAATGATACTAGTAACACTTAAGATGACAAATTATTTCAACTGCAGGAGTCACACTCAATAAGTTGTAGCTGATCTACTGCAGGATGTCCCCCCATCATCCGTCCCCAAATCCCAGCTTGTAGATGTTTCTGGTGTACCCAGCTTGTAGATGTTTCTGGTGTACCCAGCTTGTAGATGTTTCTGGTGTAAGTCTGCTTGTAGATGTTTCTGGTGTAAGTCTGCTTGCTCAGTGGAAGATAAAAAATATCTATAGAACAGTGCTACTCATACTAACATTTTGTGCCTTTGACAGTATGGATATTTTCTTTGAATTAATCTTGCAGATGTACTTTCAGAACCAGAAGCAACATCTTGACAGGAATGGCGCAAAGCCTAATAAGAACATAGGACCAAGTTTAGACTCCATGTACAGGAACAGTCCTTTACATAAAGTAAAGTGAATAAGGATGATGAAGGGACAGAAGACACAGACAGACATATATGGAATGTGATATTCTGATTTAAAAAAAAAAAAAACATTTCAAAGAAACAAAACATCCCCGCTTTCAACTGAAATTGAAAATAAATGTCCACATATTGTACATAATTCTAACAACACTACATTTTCCTTTTAAAAACATTTTTGGTTGGTTTTTTTATTGTCTTACTGCTTGATTGATTTTTTAGTTAGGACCAGCATCAAAACACAAGTAACATTTCTATAAGTGCATTCTTCTAACAGCCATCCAAGAGTAAACACTAAGTTCCAGTCAAATGCTGATTACATGATCTTTGAATATCTCCATATAAGACACACATCACCCTCATCCCCATTTTTATCATTCTCTTTACATATACATTATCATTTCCAGTCACATCTTCTTCATTCAGCTTGTCTAACAACAAATATAGTACAACTTTTCCTATGTATTTTGTCAATAAATTCCAACATATTAAGTTCACAATGACTCAAGGTTTAGGTTCTTTAATACAAATGTAAAGTCTTACAAACATATTTATAGACAACTGCCTGAGAAAGATTTTAAACATCAGACGGCAGGATCAGATTAAAGATGTGGATGAGACCGGGATTCAATATACCTAAAAATCACATCTAGGAAATAGAGGTGGATTGATATACCCTGAAGAAGGCAGAAAACTGCATCACAAGACATGCTTTTGGTTGCTACTTTTAGACTTGTGATCAGGACAGAGTATAGTTTGCTCCTGGACACTCCTCATTCATTAAATAGGTTTAGACCTGTCACCACAGGACAGACTACATTCTTCTCCTGGTTGCTGCTTATACAACACTTTTAGACCTGTCACCAGAACAAAGTTTGTTTTATAAGTACTGGTTACTAGAATATAGTTTTTACATAAATACTGCCTCCCTCTTTTGCAATCACTGATCTTGTTCAAAGATTATTCATTTCATATCTGTCACTTGCGCCTGTACAAAAAATACTACATAAACATAAGTCATAACTTTAATTGCACATTGGGGGCAGCCTTCTTGCAGAAGTAGCCACGCACTCCAAGAGGAGCTAACAAAACATGATACTTCCATACTTGAGTCTTAACACACACATTATAAGCAAATATAAAGAACTATTACAAAAAATAAAATATAGCAGCCAATCAGGCCATTTTAGTTTTTAAATCAAGCTTACATAATCAGAGAAACATTTATGTTACATTGCATGCATAGCTTACAGGATAAGCCTGACGAATAAGGGCACAAGATAATGCCCATTATTACATCATTGCAGTTGTTAGTGCTCTGACTTCCTATCTAGGTGCATGAGGGTTTGATTTCCAGATAAGCTGAAATTTATTTTGACCACAAATGGCTTATTGGTTATTCCAAAGTCAGGTAATAGGTTAAGGAACTAATCTGAGAAAGTAAATAGGTTACAAATATAATATGGGAAGGTAAAATTCCAGTTTGCCATTGGTCAGAGAAAACTTGGGGTCAAATGTTGGTCCTCAAACACCTCAGTGTTCTGTAACAATGACTTTTACACATGTTATACTATTTAAAAACCATTAACATTCAGATTTAGGGATTTTAAAACTATCCATTTATCCTTTATTAACTAAATGACTGAAGATGCCAACGAAGACTGGAAATATTATACAGCTGAACATCATGGGATGAAAGAAAATCAATAGCAAAGTGAAGAGAAACAAGCATGCATAGAATCACAAAGGCTCATGATTACAAATCTCAACTCGTCCACGTGGAGCCCAAAAGGGAACAAAGAATAGCAACACTGTCCATGCATGTTATAAAGGAGACTAAGGAGGTTTTAGGATGGAGTTGGCTTCCCCATCCCATAGTTGGTCAAAGTGACCCATAGGGTATACTGGTCAGATGTTTTAGGCCGAAAGGGGCAGATACCACAACACAAATGTAAACCATGATGCAAAGCAATCTGCTTTCTGGAATACATTTCTGCTAATCTGCAGGAGTTTGAGAGGAGAAGAAAACATCTCAAATATGTTTGCTTGTAAGGCACATAGAGAGAGAGAGAGAGAGAGAGAGAGAGAGAGAGAGAGAAAAGAGACAGAGTAACGTTCGAGTCAACAAACTAAATGAATGAGAAAACAGGCAACACAAAACAATACTGAACAATACTTGAACTTCAAGATACAGCTGAAACAAAGTCATAAATGGAAATTATCAGCAATCATAAATAAGATCAACATCTATACATGACAAAACCCAGTAGGTGCTGCATCCCTTTAGGCTAGATTGAAGTGCCAGCATCCAAGCAATTGCACAGTAACTCTGATAACAAATGTGTAAACAATCAGCTGTAGCAGAATTTTAACCTTTAGGACCCTATGGGTGCAACATTGCGCCTTGAGTGTGCGTCCCACCTTGCCTGTAGTTGCAATCATGCACCATGGAATATCGCTCGATTCCTAAGTACGGAACTTCACGAAGTTAAGCTCATATGACATAGAAATTCCTGCCACACGAAGCTAGGAATATGTCACAGATTTAAGGTCAAATCCCTTTACACATATGCATTGTAAGAACGGGAAAGCCAGCAGATTTTGTCAGCACATTTCTAGAGCAACTTTGGCCATTTTCGGCCTAGACCTAGTGTTGACCGGACAGACAATATATGCGATTTCTTCCCGTTTTATTTGTTTTTTTTAAGTTCATATTATATTAGTTTGGATATAAAACAATATATATACATTAAGTATATGTATTTATGAGGATTTTATCAATGTTGCCACACATTGCTCATGTATTAGGGTCGTCACGAAGATATATTTGCTATTTTGAAAATGGCATTTTGTGTTTTTCGCCCGAATTTTCAGCTTCACAACTTGCTTACAACTGTCATATCACACATACAACAACAACAAAAACATGATTATATTCACTATTCACTTCTTTATTTAGCTGTGAAATTATTTTGATATCTATTAAAACAAAAAAAGTTATCACGTTTTCAAAACACCCACCACCAATAACGCAAATTTTCCAAAAAATAAGTCATGCCAAGGGGGGATATTGCATAATTTTAAGTCAGAGCCCTAAAGGTTAACACTCTAAGTATCAGAATGCACTGAGTTTTTCAATCAGCTGTAGCAGAATTTTAACACTCTAAGTATGAGAATACACTGAGTTTTTTAATCACCTGTAGCAGAATTTTAACACTCTAAGTATGAGAATACACTGAGTTATTCAATCAGCTGTAGCAGAATTTTAACACTCTAAGTATGAGAATACACTGAGTTTTTTAATCAGCTGTAGCAGAATTTTAACACTCTAAGTATGAGAATATACAGAGTTATTCAATCAGCTGTAGCAGAATTTTAACACTCTAAGTATGAAAATGCACCAAGTTATTCAATCAGCAACACTAACATTAGGAAGCTTCAGTGAGAATTAGCACATGATAGTAATGTCAGCAATAGCCTATGACACACAATTTTCAAGTTTGCATATGAAACTGACAAAATTGTTAGTAAAATATAATCATTTTCAAAAATATTTGATCTGGAAATATATATGATTAATATGGAACACACACAAACAAACAATATATACACAAGTCAAGAAAGTTTATCAATGTAAGACTATGCAAATATGTGTGACAGAGTACCATAGAATCTATACCATTTCTTCCTAGACAGGATTGAGAAGAATCTTTATTCATGTTATAAAAAGATATGTGGAGCTATAATTATGCTAAATTTCAAACAGTGTTTCATCATTGGCTTATGTGGATAACATTTATAGCTCAGAGATGTAAACTATGCCAGAATAAAAAAAGTTGTAGGGTAGTTGATAGCGAGCTTCATTAGTATCACCAGGTTAAAGCGTGAAAGGTCTGAAACTTGCCTGGACAAAAAATAATATGGGTTGTGATTTCTCACAAGACACGACAGCTCCTCTAGTCACCCAGCCATAAAATGGTTACCTGACGAATGAGTTAGAAATAGTAAACACAGCAAGGAAGGGAACTAGCCACCCCACCTAAAAGTTGCTGCGGCTTAGTACATGAGGAGTTATCTTCATCCCCGATGGCAGGTTGCTGCTATGGGACCTACCTTTACCTTACTGAAAAAAAAGCTAATTTTGTTTGCTAAGTTTATGACACACTTTCTGCATGAAACACTTGTTACACTAATGATGCCCTGTCTGTGAAAATGTTCACATTTTTTGACCCAACTTCTATATATTTGTGAATATGTTCACATTTATTGACCCACCTTCTATATATTTGTGAAAATGTTCACATTTATTGACCCACCTTCTATATATTTGTGAAAATGTTCACATTTATTTACCCACCTTCTATGTTTGGAAAAATGTTCACATTTATTGACCCACCTTCTATATATTTGTGAAAATGTTCATATTTATTAACCCACCTTCTATGTTTGGAAAAATGTCCACATTTATTGACCCACCTTCTATATATTTGTGAATATGTTCACATTTATTAACCCACCTTCTATGTTTGGAAAAATGTTCACATTTATTGACCCACCTTCTATATATTTGTGAAAATGTTCACATTTATTGACCTACCTTCTATGTTTGTGAAAACGTTCACATTTATTGACCTACCTTCTATGTTTGTGAAAATGTTCACATTTATTGACCTACCTTCTATGTTTGTGAAAATGTTCACATTGATTTGCTACTTACATATTTCTACATTTATAACAATCTCTAGAATTTATCCTACTTTCTCTATTTATAGCACAATTTATACCATGTACGGCATCACCCCTGCTTATTCTCTATTTATTTTACTTATGTGAAAGCAACATAAGATTCTGAGATTCAGTGATACCAAGTCACACATTTGTACATAAAATATAAATCAAGAGAAAATAACAATTGTCTAACATAACGAGGTTCCTGCTATTTCTCAAAGTAAAACATAACACAGCAGTTAGGTATACATGTGTAGAAACAGTTGTAACATTAGATAAATGTCTAGAAAAGTTAGTAACATAGTGCTGCGGCTGCTGTTTTGTTGCTGCTGCACAGCTTTTTCAATACAGCTTATATACTTAACTGTAAACAGCCATTTTCAAGATAGATCATACCCTTTAACCCACTGCAGACAGACACCTGATATCAGTATTAATAACAGGTGTGATAGCTCTCAGTTATTTAATACCAGATCTGCTGACTCAGTAATATAATACCAGGTGTGATGACTCAGTAATATAATATCAGGTGTGATGACTCTCAGTAATATAGTACCAGGTGTGATGACTCAGTCATATGTTGTCAGGTGTGATGACTCAGTAATATATCAGGTGTGATGACTCAGTAATGTAATACCAGGTGTGTTGACTCTCTAGTGAAGAAATCTGAGGATAAATCAAATTGACACTATTAATTTTTTTGGGGGTTCCCTAGCACATTACAATGTGGTCTAGATTATATCATGGCATCACACATGTGGCAACTGGGACCTGGACTTCTAGTTCAGGGTGCAATGAATTGGGTCATTGTCTGATTTCCAGGCATGTTGTAGGAGACTTGAAAGAAAGTTGGGGGGATGGGCTGACAACCTGTCACTTGTCTTCTCATTCACAGTTTGACATGTCTACACAGCATGTCCGGTTGTCTTGATAAATGCTGCTGTATTTGAAAGCTCCTCAAGGCTCTCATACAGCCTTCTGTGGATGTCTTTCTCTGAAGGCCAGTACTCCTCCCACGACTGGTTCCTGTTACCTGTGGAAAAAGTCACTGTTATTGCATGTTTTGCCTCAATTTCTTTTGTCTTCTATCAAATAGTCCCGACTGATGACAGAGAGATGCAGGCAAGCAAGCATTGCTCCTTTGTCCTTATGTGGTAGACTCCTAGGTAGGAGGCAATGCTGAGTGTGCCATCACTGTGGATAGGTCAACAGATCTGACAGAAGAATGAACTAGTTGGCCCAGATGTATATATGCTGCACTACTGGCAGGACATACTGCTACTCTGGAAAGCTACCATCTGAGGACTAAACATGCATCCATTAACCTTCTTCAAAACAACCATGCCTGAGACAGCAAACCGTATGCATCTGAATATCACCTTGGTTACTCGAGGAAAACATGTTTTTATCAGAAACTCTATGGGCAGCTAAGAGCTACCTGCTAAAAAATAAAGGGATTACTTTCTCATCATCATCATCATGTTATGACATCTCTGTTAGCCAGACATCAACATTTCAATAACAAACTATTTAGAATGGTATTGAAGAAAGCTTGTTCCTAAATGACATCAGGTACTAAAGTAGGATGTGTTGAGCCATAAGTGCAAATAAAATAGTGACACAATGCTTCCCTCTTCTCTGGAATACATGCTGGTGGAAATCTTGTAAGACTATTGCTCTCATATACAAGAGTTCCAACAAGAATTTGAGAACAAATGAAAAATAAACATGACACTGTAAATTTTTTTTTTTGGCAGAATAAAAAGATTTGCATGCCTTTTCAAACTTTCGCTGCTTATCAGGATATGGTCCAGAGAACTGAATATGTTGTGTCAAGGTTTACAGCTTGACTGTGATAGCTGCACATTTTGGCATGACACAATCTATTTCAGCGTGGTTGATGGGTCACTTCAACCTATGAGATGTGACAGCCAACAACCCTAGACCTCCATGGTCTCCTCTTGTGATATACATGGCAGGTCACAATATTGCTATTCTTTGTCAAATATGTATATCAATATGCATGTGGTTTGCTTATCCTATATTCCAATAACCACAGGTATGTGACAGGTATATAAACTATGTTTGCTTACCTATGTAGCTTCTCCAATAACCACAGGTATGTGACAGGTATATAAACTACGTTTGCTTACCTATGTAGCTTCTCCAATAACCACAATTATGTGACAGGTATATAAAACTATGTTTGCTTACCTATGCAGCTTCTCCAATAACCACAGGTATGTGACAGGTATATAAACTATGTTTGCTTACCTATGTAGCTTCTCCAATAACCACAATTATGTGACAGGTATATAAAACTATGTTTGCTTACTTATGTAGCTTCTCCAATAACCACAGGTATGTGACAGGTATATAAACTATGTTTGCTTACCTATGTAGCTTCTCCAATAACCACAGGTATGTGACAGGTATATAAACTATGTTTGCTTACCTACGTAGCTTCTCCAATAACCACAGGTATGTGACAGGTATATAAACTATGTTTGCTTACCTATGTAGCTTCTCCAATAACCACAGGTATGTGACAGGTATATAAACTATGTTTGCTTACCTATGCAGTTTCTCTTCCAATCTTAATATTGTTGGGGGTAGTTAGGATATTGATATCCACCTTGTGGTGGCTGCTGTTGTGGATAAGGAGGATGACCAGGGTACTGCTGTCCGTACTGCGGTCCTTGTGGGGGGTAAACTAGCGGCTGTCCTGGAGGGGAGTAATGTTGTCCCTGTGGTGGATAGCCAGGTGGAGATTGTTGGTATCCCATGTATGGATTGTAAGGATTGAAACTGCCTGGCATTTGTACAGTTGGGTATCCTTGGCCTGGGTATGTAGGATAAGGAGCTTGCCAGTTTGCACCAGGAAAACTACCAGCTTGACCTATGATGACAAGTACCAGAAAAATATAGTTTATCTTATGACAAGAGAAGCTGGCTTAAGGTGACAAGAGAAGTTGGCTTAACCCTAAGTGGACCAGGGACAAAACCAGCAAACTGGGAAAAACAACAAATAGTGTGTTGTTTGGTTCGCAAGTTAAGGTGACAAGAGAAGTTGGCTTATGATAACAGAAGCTGACTTAAGATGACAAAAGAAAAGATTAGATGAAAATGACAAGAAAATACTGGTTTAAAATGGCATTTAAAAAAAAATCTACATGACATATGAGTACCATGATTTTAGAAAAGCAATCATTCTTCATCCCCCCCCCCCCTCCACATCATCATGATAATCTGTGATAAAATCGAAGTTCAAATAGCAACAAAAACATGGTTGAAGGTTAGTGTGCTGTGTAAGAAATTCTGATAAATAGGATGTGAGACACAGACTTGCCCACTGGTAATATAACTATGTAGGTCCACACTTCATCAGAATTTGTGAAACCATGAATGTATACATACCACTGTCAGGGTTGTTCAGCTACAAGAGAGATTCAGCAAGAGTTTGACATTAAAACTTATAATTTAAAAAAAATCATCATCAATTATCACTTCGGTTAAATGTATGTTGGTAAAAAGTAAAAAAAAAGGACATAAGACCTGTTAAAAAGAAAAGCTATTAACCATTTCCTGAAAGGAATTTAGCACTTAAAGGTTAGCACAAAGCACTGCAAATTCAGCATTTTAAACTAAAAATTAACAGGATAATGAGATGCACCGAAATGGGGTTATTGTGGTGACTATTTGAATTAACAGATAACTGTTTCAGTCACACAGATGGCATCAGTATAACTACTTGAATAAAGAGCTAACTACTCAGTCACACAGATGGCATCAGTATAACTACTTGAATAAAGATCCAACTATTCAGCCACACAGATGGCATCAGTATAACTACTTGAATAAAGATCCAACTATTCAGCCACACAGATGGCATCAGTATAACTACTTGAATAAAGATCCAACTATTCAGCCACACAGATGGCATCAGTATAACTATTTGAATAAAGAGCTAACTATTCAGCCACACAGATGGCATCAGTATAACTACTTGAATAAAGATCCAACTATTCAGCCACACAGATGGCATCAGTATAACTACTTGAATAAAGATCCAACTATTCAGCCACACAGATGGCATCAGTATAACTACTTGAATAAAGATCCAACTATTCAGCCACACAGATGGCATCAGTATAACTACTTGAATAAAGATCCAACTATTCAGCCACACAGATGGCATCAGTATAACTACTTGAATAAAGATCCAACTATTCAGCCACACAGATGGCATCAGTATAACTACTTGAATAAAGATCCAACTATTCAGCCACACAGATGGCATCAGTATAACTATTTGAATAAAGATCCAACTATTCAGCCACACAGATGGCATCAGTATAACTACTTGAATAAAGATCTAACTATTCAGTCACACAGATGGCATCAGTATAACTACTTGAATAAAGATCCAACTATTCAGCCACACAGATGGCATCAGTATAACTACTTGAATAAAGATCCAACTATTCAGCCACACAGATGGCATCTGTATAACTACTTGAATAAAGAGCCAACTATTCAGTCACACAGATGGCATCAGTATAACTACTTGAATAAAGAGCCAACTATTCAGTCACACAGATGGCATCAGTATAACTACTTGAATAAAGAGCCAACTATTCAGTCACACAGATGGCATCAATATAACTACTTGAATAAAGAGCCAACTATTCAGTCACACAGATGGCATCAATATAACTACTTGAATAAAGAGCCAACTATTCAGTCACACAGATGGCATCAGTATAACTACTTGAATAAAGAGCCAACTATTCAGTCACACAGATGGCATCAGTATAACTACTTGAATAAAGAGCCAACTATTCAGTCACACAGATGGCATCAATATAACTACTTGAATAAAGAGCCAACTATTCAGTCACACAGATGGCATCAGTATAACTACTTGAATAAAGAGCCAACTATTCAGTCACACAGATGGCATCAATATAACTACTTGAATAAAGAGCCAACTATTCAGTCACACAGATGGCATCAGTATAACTACTTGAATAAAGAGCTAACTATTCAGCCACACAGATGGCATCAGTATAACTACTTGAATAAAGAGCTAACTATTCAGCCACACAGATGGCATCAGTATCTTCTTGAATAAAGAGCTAACTATTCAGCCACACAGATGGCATCAGTATAACTACTTGAATAAAGAGCTAACTATTCAGCCACACAGATGGCATCAGTATAACTACTTGAATAAAGAGCTAACTATTCAGCCACACAGATGGCATCAGTATAACTACTTGAATAAAGAGCTAACTATTCAGTCACACAGATGGCATCAGTATAACTACTTGAATAAAGAGCTAACTATTCAGCCACACAGATGGCATCAGTATAACTACTTGAATAAAGAGCTAACTATTCAGCCACACAGATGGCATCAGTATAACTACTTGAATAAAGAGCTAACTATTCAGCCACACAGATGGCATCAGTATAACTACTTGAATAAAGAGCTAACTACTCAGTCACACAGATGGCATCAGTATAACTACTTGAATAAAGAGCTAACTATTCAGCCACACAGATGGCATCAGTATAACTACTTGAATAAAGATCTAACTATTCAGCCACACAGATGGCATCAGTATAACTACTTGAATAAAGAGCTAACTATTCAGCCACACAGATGGCATCAGTATAACTACTTGAATAAAGAGCTAACTATTCAGCCACACAGATGGCATCAGTATAACTACTTGAATAAAGAGCTAACTATTCAGCCACACAGATGGCATCAGTATCTTCTTGAATAAAGAGCTAACTATTCAGTCACACAGATGGCATCAGTATAACTACTTGAATAAAGAGCTAACTATTCAGTCACACAGATGGCATCAGTATAACTTCTTGAATAAAGAGCTAACTATTCAGCCACACAGATGGCATCAATATAACTACTTGAATAAAGAGCCAACTATTCAGTCACACAGATGGCATCAATATAACTACTTGAATAAAGAGCCAACTATTCAGTCACACAGATGGCATCAGTATAACTACTTGAATAAAGAGCTAACTATTCAGTCACACAGATGGCATCAGTATAACTACTTGAATAAAGAGCTAACTATTCAGTCACACAGATGGCATCAGTATAACTACTTGAATAAAGAGCTAACTATTCAGCCACACAGATGGCATCAGTATCTTCTTGAATAAAGAGCTAACTATTCAGCCACACAGATGGCATCAGTATAACTACTTGAATAAAGAGCTAACTATTCAGCCACACAGATGGCATCAGTATCTTCTTGAATAAAGAGCTAACTATTCAGCCACACAGATGGCATCAGTATCTTCTTGAATAAAGAGCTAACTATTCAGTCACAGATGGCATCAGTATCTTCTTGAATAAAGAGCTAACTATTCAGCCACACAGATGGCATCAGTATAACTACTTGAATAAAGAGCTAACTATTCAGCCACACAGATGGCATCAGTATCTTCTTGAATAAAGAGCTAACTATTCAGCCACACAGATGGCATCAGTATCTTCTTGAATAAAGAGCTAACTATTCAGTCACACAGATGGCATCAGTATAACTACTTGAATAAAGAGCTAACTATTCAGTCACACAGATGGCATCAGTATAACTACTTGAATAAAGAGCTAACTATTCAGCCACACAGATGGCATCAGTATAACTACTTGAATAAAGAGCTAACTATTCAGCCACACAGATGGCATCAGTATCTTCTTGAATAAAGAGCTAACTATTCAGTCACACAGATGGCATCAGTATAACTACTTGAATAAAGAGCTAACTATTCAGTCACACAGATGGCATCAGTATAACTACTTGAATAAAGAGCTAACTATTCAGCCACACAGATGGCATCAGTATCTTCTTGAATAAAGAGCTAACTATTCAGTCACACAGATGGCATCAGTATAACTACTTGAATAAAGAGCTAACTATTCAGTCACACAGATAGCATCAGTATAACTACTAGAATAAAGAGCTAACTATTCAGTCACACAGATGGCATCAGTATAACTACTTGAATAAAGAGCTAACTATTCAGTCACACAGATGGCATCAGTATAACTACTAGAATAAAGAGCTAACTATTCAGCCACACAGATGGCATCAGTATAACTACTTGAATAAAGAGCTAACTACTCAGTCACACAGATGGCATCAGTATAACTACTTGAATAAAGAGCTAACTATTCAGTCACACAGATGGCATCAGTATAACTTCTTGAATAAAGAGCTAACTATTCAGTCACACAGATAGCATCAGTATAACTACTAGAATAAAGAGCTAACTATTCAGTCACACAGATGGCATCAGTATAACTACTTGAATAAAGAGCTAACTATTCAGTCACACAGATGGCATCAGTATAACTACTTGAATAAAGATCCAACTATTCAGTCACACAGATGGCATCAGTATAACTACTTGAATAAAGAGCTAACTATTCAGTCACACAGATGGCATCAGTATAACTACTTGAATAAAGAGCTAACTATTCAGTCACACAGATGGCATCAGTATAACTACTAGAATAAAGAGCTAACTATTCAGCCACACAGATGGCATCAGTATAACTACTTGAATAAAGAGCTAACTACTCAGTCACACAGATGGCATCAGTATAACTACTTGAATAAAGAGCTAACTATTCAGTCACACAGATGGCATCAGTATAACTACTTGAATAAAGAGCTAACTATTCAGTCACACAGATGGCATCAGTATAACTACTTGAATAAAGAGCTAACTATTCAGTCACACAGATGGCATCAGTATAACTACTTGAATAAAGAGCTAACTATTCAGTCACACAGATGGCATCAGTATAACTACTAGAATAAAGAGCTAACTATTCAGCCACACAGATGGCATCAGTATAACTACTTGAATAAAGAGCTAACTATTCAGCCACAAGCTTACAAACAGCACACAAGAAAGCCATCTCCAGAGAACTTTCTAACTCTGACGCTGCAAGGCAAACAAGGGCCACAGTGTATAGATAGATTCAGTCACATAGGTGGCATCAGTGTAACTGAATAAAGAGCTAACTACTCCGTCCCATAGGATGTCAGTGTAAGTACTGGAAAAGAGAGCTAGTTTTTAACCAACTAACCATCTAAGTAATCAGAAATCTTGCTAACCCAGCTATAATTATACTAGGTGAGCAGTAAATAAGCTGTAAAGTAAAATCAGAATACCATAGTACCCATGAAGACCACATTATACAGCAAGAGGTTTTTTAGAAAAACGCACATCTGCTGTGACATTTATAGGTTCGCAATGAATGCAGTAAGTTGCTTATAGTAACTTCCAATGCAGAATATTAGAGGCCATCATAGCCAAGATAATTCTATACTGTACAATCATTTAAGAATGTTGGGTCTTGGAGACCTCTAATAGAATTTAGTAATTACTTCTAAGACAGTAAATTCTCTTTGTGTAAAAAGACCTCAGATTTACTAGGTCTCATTATTTGTAGATGGATGGCCAGTTCTTACATTAAATGAGTAAGCAAGTTCAGTTTATCACAGCTCAGTTGACTGAATCATGCATACAAGATATCTTGGTCCATCATTTGTAAAACTCAGGTTATTTAATTACATGAGGATACAAAGGAGGGCTCCTATACCTACCATATTGGTTTGGTGGATGCGCTGCTGATTGCTGTGGACTGGATGTATTTGGTGGATGAGCTGCACCTGATAATGATGGAATCACAAAACTCATTACATGTACAGACATCACAAAAAGTAGCCATACTTTATTGGAAAAAAAATAAATGAAATCTTTGCTGTCAGATCATCTTTATTACACTCCAGACAAGCCCATAAATGCTTCAATTCTCTCTCTATTCAGTATGTCCAACATCACACAGATACTGTGTTGCAGTTTGTGTTGCTTGATAACACATCTCTTAATGCTTATGTTATTGGAATTTAGTCAACATATGAGCGCAGTGGCTCAATGAACACTGCATGCATCCGGCTAATTGGACATAATAGACAACAGATCTATAGGGGTGGATAATAAGAACAGGACCCAGTCCATGGAGAAAGATCATGTCCGCTCCTGAGGGTCTCGTCGGGTATAGGCAATTGGAGAAGTCCACCACCTCATGGGCTGGCTGGTAAGTTTTCTTCGGTTGACTCCACGGTTGACTCAAAAATTGAGAGATGACAGGGAATTGTGGCAGGAAGTGGTAGAAGATGTGTAATGAGAAAGTTATGAGCATCAGTCAGCTATGAGCATCATCTATCCTTCTAGTTTTTATCTTTCCAGTTTAAAAAAATTTGTTGTGAAGATGTTTAGTCGTGTATACCATAGTTGTTGTTGCACCTCTCGGTCTGGTTCAGCACAAGTGTTTGCATGGGCAGAACTGTGGTGTCTTGCTCAATGTCAGGGATGGCCCGACCAATCTTAGTGTCAGCCTCTGTTGGCTGGGCTAAACCCATCTTCACTTTATAGAGTTAGCATAGATGGGGATTTCAAGCGTCATTCATAATCTTCTCAACATTCTTTGGCTTCGCATATGAGTGGTCCTGGGTTCATTCCCCAGTTGAGGCGGAAATGTTTTCAGATCGCAACGGCTCCCAGGTCGACCCAGCCTTAAATGGGTACCGGATTAATCCGGGAAGTAAAGACTGCGAGGGAGAGGAGATGGCTACCGCCCTCATTTGCAGAGCCTGTGAAATGTGAGATCGCTAACATCTCACACCCCTACGGCATTAATAAATGCTATGGGTTACTTTACTTTACTTACAACATTCAGCATCTATCCCTTTTAACTCTGTGATCATGGACAATGCCAGTCTTTAATCGCAGTGGTATGTTGTGTTCTTCATAAAGTCCTTTTGTTGGAAATAGTCATTTTTGTGCATTACCATGTATGTCTCCAGTGATTAGCAAAACTTCATTTGCATATTTCCAAGCTTTGATTGTCAGATTACAGTTTTGATGCAGCTGTTAACTATAATCAATTTAATATTAGATGTAAGCAGATTCACAATATAAGACATGCAACAGATTCACAATATAAGACATGTAAGTAGATTCATAATATAAGACAAGTTATCACATTATGAACAGATCAAAATAAGTTATAATTCTACACCTCAGAACAGGACACAACCAACTCCGCAGTCACATGTATACAAAGTTCAAGATTGGCAACACGGCCATGTGTACATGCAGCACAGAGTGCCAAACATATACTTCAAGAGTGTTCTGAGCATGAAACGCTGAGGCAGACATATTGGCCAGAGGAAACAACACTGGAATCAAAGCTCTATGGGACACTGTATGAACTACAAAAGACAGTGAGTTTTATTCAGGAGACAGATTTACAGATATGTAAATCAAGTGTATCAAGTGAACGAAAGAAGCAGAAGAATAAGACAAGTAAGTATATTTCTAATGTAAGATAGAATGGAGTGGGATGCAAAGGATACAGCATTTCTAACGGCATTCCCAGGGTTTTCAGATAACCAAGATCCCAAAAGTACCACCTCGTGGTGCACTCTGGAAACAAAAACACAGTGGCTCGTGCTGATTCTGGCTAAAACTTTTCGGGATCATGTCCGTGAATGTGGAGGTAGCAGATGGAAAGAGATTTGACTGTAAAAAATACAGGTAATATCTCCTACACCTCTGAGTCAACACATTCAGCAGCACTGTCAACGCACAGTGAAGAAAATCTGTACGGCGGAAGCATTGGAGGGGTGGCCAATGCACATGTTATGAAGCGGCAGATGTCATGAGAAACATTAAGAATCAGTGCGTCAGTCACCATAAGGATAGCATAATGAGTACACTGAGAAGGAAGTATGGTGCTAGAGGGTAGAGCCATGTGCAAAGAGAATGCGAAAACATTTCAGGGAAATCGGAACTTAAGTAACATCAGCTCAAGACAAGCTTCTAGTTACTGGTGATCCCAGCCCGGGCCCAACTCTACTGTCGAGTTTTTCCTATACCGGAATCATGCTCGTGGAGAGAAAAGGTTCAGTGCCCAATGGGCTCAGGCACAATCGCATAAGGAGACAAGCTCTGAAAATGCTAGTCCCCGGCACTTCTAAATATGTGTATGGACTCAGACACAATGTTAGTGAATGATACTTTGGCTAAGAGGGCAAATGAGTCCACGTCCAACTCTTCTGTCAAGTTCCTCCTAATTCAGAACCAGGCTCGCGGACAAGAAAAGGTTTCAGTACCCAATGGGCACTAACACAATATGTCTAATTACATGAGAAAAGTTCACTGGCTGCGGAACACCTCGCGCAAGATAGATGTGAAGGAAAAACTGTCTCGGCACACATTCGCCTCCTGGTGACATAGCAAGGCTGTCACAGGCTAGGTAAGCCCACCATAAATGTCAAGGCATGACGAAATCAGGTATGCTGGGTATACAAGACGCATAATGGTGGCACACGTAACTACGCTCCTGGCAGAAATCACACAATATCCATGCTGATTATTATGGAGCAAACGCCAAATATAAGAACGGAGTAAAATGTTTAGTTAGTAAACACATTGTCTTTAGTTGCATGAAGGCTGGTGTTCACTAGACAAACTGGGATCACATTTTGTTTACAACCTTCCAATTTGTGCAGGACTTTATAGATTTAAAATATAAGACATAGAGCTGATATTGTCAGATGTAAGCAGAATAAAAATATAAAATGAAAGCAGCTTTTTAATATAAGATGTAAGCATATTTGCTTTGAAAGATGTAAGTATATTTTATGATCTAAGCATTTCCCAATCTAAGCAAATTTCTAGTGTAAGATATGCAAGTAAATTCTAGTATAATGTATGTAAACTAACTCCTAGTATAAGATATGTAAGCAAATTTCTAGTGTAAGATATGCAGGTAAATTCTAGTATAATGTATGTAAACTAACTACTAGTATAAGAAATGTAAGCAAATTCCTAATTGAATGATGTGTTAGATTCTAAATATAAGCATGCAAACAGAATGCTAGCATATAAACAGATGTTTAAATATGCAAACAGATTTCTAAACATCAAGTTATGAGCAGATTTAAGCATCTGAATAGATTCCAAATATAATGTATGTAAGCAAATTTCCAACACGTAAGCAAATTTCTAACATTAAAACATGTAATATTATATATGTATGTAGACTTCCAATATAAATTATGCTAGCATATTTAAAGAATATGTAAGTATATGAATACATAAAATCTGTAAACAGATTCCGAATATAAACATGTAAGCAGACAATGCACTAAACATGGAAGCCAATTTGTGATAAATATGGCTAAATTAACATTACCATCTGATGGTGCTGTGGCTGTTGGAGCTGTAGCTGTTGTGTCTGCAACAGGTGGGGCCCCTGCTGTAGAAGATGCTGGAACTGGAGGTGGTAGACGCTGTGGAGCCCTTGGGGCAGGCTTGGGTACAGGAACAGGCGTGTTGGCTTCATTATTTTAATTGCAGCAAATATCAATGAAGTATTCAATATTTCCAGCCAATGATGGAGAATTTCATGCAGATTTGTTACAAATGGATGAATGAGGTGTGCAATTAGTTGCAAGGGTGGGGTGTTATTGAGAGAAATCAAAAGTGAAAAAAAATAAAACTTGTTGCCAGCACATCAAACAACAACAATACACAATATTAATGATTTTTATTCAAAACATTTTTTTAGTACTGCTTTAGAGCCCTAAGTAGATTTTTCTAGTCTCCAGGGCCTGCACATACATACTTTTAGATCAGCACGGTGGGCATGGCAAAATGACTTTGCTAGTAAGATTTTTCCCACCATTGTCCTATACACAGCTTCTATTAGTAAATTCTGCTGTGCTATGCATTTGGGTACTGTGACCCCACTTTTGTCTTCTATTAGGAGGTTAATGGTTAACATATGAATAAATGTCACTTCACAACACATAACAGCAACAGACTAAACTGACACCTCAAAAAGAACTTTATGAAGCAACAGAAACCAGAAAAACAGCAAATTGTACAACATGAAATACAGCACACAAAACTACTGATTATCTTAAAGAAGACCTGAGACTGGGTTGAGTTAAATATGTCATTATTATACTTTTATTAAAAGTATTCATCATGTATAGTTAGCATGTGGTTGTCATAGTAGCATGGACAGGTCTTCTTCTTCTTCTTCTTCTTTCGTTCACTTGAAACATGTCTATATCTGTAATTCTGTCTCCTTAATAAAACTCACTGTCTTTTGTAGTTCATACAGTGTTCCATAGAGCTTTGATTCCAGTGTTGTTTCCTCTGGCCAATATGTCTGCCTCAGCGTTTCATGCTCAGAACACTCTTGAAGTATATGTTTGGCACTCTGTGCTGCCTGTCCACATGTACACATGGCCGTGTTGCCAATCTTGAACTTTGTATACATGTGACTGCGGAGTCGGTTGTGTATGGACAGGTCAATAGTTGCTCAGTCTTCCACAGCATTATTGTTTTTGGTGGTTTTACTAGTTGAACACAAAATGTAATTGCCCCTCAAGTGTCAGGTAATAATGCATTGTATAATTCCAAATTCATTCCAGAGAAGCGGAAACAAACAATATCCTAGAAGTTGGAAGCATCACTTATGTACTTCTAGATAGGTCTAAATAGATGTACTTCTTCAGCGAGTGGTGTCTGTATCTATTCTGGTATCGATCATGAACAAGATTGTGTGCTTGAGCTCTTCACCAGTCCTCCACAGTTGGTTCTGAAAGGTTGACTTTGTAGGTCAGATTTACTTTCTGCCTGATAAAATTGGAGCAGTTTTGTAGGATGTACTCTGATGACCGCTTTGGTTCTCTATAGGTGCAGGAAGCAGAGTCTGGGAGATCCACTCAATGTAAGCGTGCTCAGAGACTATCTAGATTAAGTGTCCAGTTCCAAGTCGACATATTTTTTGTCAGCACAGCTAGTTTATGCTTTCAGCCTCTACCTCTTAACCTCAGTTTCTCCCCATTGACTTTGTTTTCATGGATTAATTCAGCAGTCTATTTTTCCTTGAAGAAAAGCAAAAATAAGTATAATGGAGATGTAAGCTTATAATGGTACACATTTTATACTTATATCCATTTAGGTCCTATCCCAAAATATGGATCTACCTTCACACTTTTTATAAAAATTTGCGCAGATTCTCAATTTGCGCTGTCATTTTCGGTTCGATTAGTTTAGATTTTAAAAAAATGGCTCTCATAATCATAAGTTTGTTAGAGATATACAATTCTGTTACAGTCACAAGGACTGCTACCGGGCTCGACTATTTTCGTGCTACATACTGAGAGGCCCCCCCCATGCGTACCTTCCGCTGAGAGACCCACATATACAACCCTTCTAAACTAAATATAAACTAATTATCTCTCCTCAGAACCACTGATTGGTAATTATAGACAAATTAGACAAGGGAAATAATTTTTAGGGGGAAAAATGCTTAAATATTCATTTCGCTTTCCACAACAACAAAAAGTAGACCTTTATTTTGGGATAGAACCCAAAGTTTAAATATTTGTCCTGTTACCCCTTAATTACCTTCTACGTTTGTTCTCAAACTCTTGAAGATTACTAAGATGTAGTCCAGAGAATGGAATGCATTCTCTGTCATGGTTTACAGCTCTGCTTTGATATCTGTACCTTTTGTCCTAACACATCCAACTTGAGTATGGCTTCTGTGTTACTTTGAACATGTGATGGAACAGCCAAATAACTCCATAACATCCTTAGTCACCTCTTTGATATGCATGGAAAATAAAGTGTGGCTATTCTTTGCTCTCCCTTTGGGTCCAGCAACACACAGGCGCGCTTACATCTATTTCCGTTTATCTCTATATTTGCCTTGTGTTACCCCAGCCCTATCATTTCCAGCATGTCAGGTTGTTTTCTAACGCGGGAGATTTATCTCTTCTTGGAAGCTCTGTGTATGCTGCTGAGTTGCATATCGAAATCTGCCATTTATTTACTTTTCCAAATAGGGAGACGCGTTAGCACAGTGGTTAGCACACTGTCTTCGCATATGAGTGGTCTTGGGTTCATTCCCCGGCTTAGGCGGAAATGTTTTCCAGATCGCAACGGCTCCCGGGTCGACCCAGCCTTAAATAGGTACCAGATTAATCCGGGAAGTAAAGACTGCGATGTAGAGGAGATGGCTACCGCCCTCATTTGCAGAGCCTCTGAAATGTGAGATCGCTAACATCTCATACCCCTACGGCACTAATAAATGCTATGGGTTACTTTACTTTTACTTTTTACCTTTCAAAAAAGTGAAGTAAGTCAAACATGGCAACTGCCATCATAAATGATTCCATATTCAGTTTTCAGAACTGTTTCTCTTAAATATTCTTCTGCAGATATATTTTCTGTATTAAGCTGCTGGATGAACCAAAGTCATGCATGTTCCCATAAAACCTGCAGTGGTTCATGTCTTCACAAAATGAAAATGTACATGCTAAAGTGCTGAAATGAACATCAAGTGCAGCAAAAACACTGAATACAACAAGAAATTAAACATAATAAACAAGTACATGTGACGTCGGCAGATGATAACAATGTCTCACCTTGGGTGGGTTGTTGGCTACCAGCTCCTCCCTGATACTTAGGGATAGCTGGAGGCTGTTGGGAAGGAGTGTTTGCAATTGTCCTCTGAAGGTCAGCTAGCAACTCTTCCTTTTCTGTCTTACGAGCGAAGCAGAAATCGTTGATCTTGGATTGTAGTCGGACTAGGAGTGGGGTCAAGTCATTATAAAACTGGGTAGGGAAGAAACAAAAAGCTCGGATTAGTTTCTCATTATTTGTTAGTTTAGAAAGTCGCATAGGAAGTGTTAACTGTCAAGACATAGTGATGCAATAAACCAATGTTTTACACAGTAGTGATCCGTAGGCTAGTGTCGGCCCACGTACCATCAGTGAACAGTTGCAAGCCCACAAGTCATCAACGCAAGTCCTTATATATATCTGATAAGATCCTTGATCTTCTATTTCCTTGATCATTAACTCTCGGATCCCTGAAGACGGGAAAATAAATTGCTGTTCTGATGCAACACAAATTTTGAGAAAACACTGCAATAAACAGCACCTACCATTACTTCTTTTGAAAAATTGATATAAACACACTGTGCCAAAAACTTGACTATGTCAACACTCTAATTACTTTATTATGCCAGTTCTTTCAAAATGGTTGAAAATTTATAGAGGGTGTACATCAATTTATAAGGATTTTTCCATATGTACTTCTTCCCTTTTAACAGAGAAGCACCCCTCCATAGCCCAAGATATAATCAAAAGAAACATCTTGAAAAATGCACCTGTAAACAAGTTGCTACAGCTAGACTTCAAACCCACAACCTCATGAACATGGGAAATTATCTTACCACTTCCACATGGAGACCTACTTAACTTTCTACCCATTTGAAATCAACTAGATAACCAATTAACATCAACTGGATAACCAATTAATATCAACTGGATAACCAATTAATATCAACTGGATAACCAATTGACATCAACTAGATAACCAATGGACATCAACTAGATAACTAATTAATATCAACTGGATAACTAATTAATATCAACTGGATAACAAATTAACATCAACTAGATAACCAATGGACATCAACTAGATAACCAATTAATATCAACTGGATAACCAATTAATATCAACTGGATAACCAAATAATATCAAATAGATAACCAATTGACATCAACTGGATAACCAATTAACATCAACTAGATAACCAATTGACATCAACTAGATAACCAATTAATATCAACTGGATAACCAATTAATATCAACTAGATAACCAATGGACATCAACTAGATAACCAATTAATATCAACTGGATAACCAATTAATATCAACTGGATAACAAATTAACATCAACTAGATAACCAATGGACATCAACTAGATAACCAATTAATATCAACTGGATAACCAATTAATATCAACTGGATAACCAAATAATATCAAATAGATAACCAATTGACATCAACTAGATAACCAATTAATATCAACTGGATAACCAATTAACATCAATTGGATAACCAATTGACATCAACTAGATAACCAATTGACATCAACTAGATAACCAATTGACATCAACTAAATAACCAATTAACATCAACTAAATAACCAATTAACATCAACTAGATAACCAATTGACCATCTGAACTATATTACCACTTGACATCAACTACATCAACCCAGTTCTCTAACCACTAGACTGTCAACTCTCCAACCAATATCATTAAAAAAGCCCTCCAGCTATTCAGTGTAACCAGATCTAATTATGAACATAATTACAATGAATACAGTTAAATAAACTGACCTTAGTTCCTTCTTCCAAATTGCTTTTAAGTTCCATGAAACTGTCAAAACCTGCAGCCAAGTCTTTGAGAAGGGATTCCCTGTGGGCAGCGCTCTGAGTTGAAGCTTTTGCATTACAAAATTCAGTGTTTGTGTTCTGATATTATGAGAACAGGATAATATGTCATATATTTATTTAAATTGTGAAGTAGAACATTTATTTTAGAACACTGTTCTACAAATGTATAAGATTATATATTAGTGATGTCAGAAAAAGTAGGTGGCTGATGACAAGAAGAAAGTGTAGACTAGATACTAGAGGGAAAGTACAGAATAAAATGTGTGTGGATATTAGTCAGAAAGTAGACAATAGATTCTAGAGGGAAATGTGTGTGGATAAGAGTCAGAAAGTAGATAGTAGATACTAGAGGCAAAGTAGAGAGGGAAAAGTGTGTGGATAAGTCAGAAAGTAGATAGTACATAGTATAGGGAAAGTAGAGAGAGAAAAGTATATGGTAAATAAAGAAAATGTTGTTGAGCTATACAGTAGAACAAACCAGTGCACAGTGGTAACAGATCAAATATAGAAAATTGAGACTGATAAGACACATCCTTAGAAAGAGACCTGAGAATATAACCAGAAAGCACTTGACTGGAATCCACAAGGGAAGAGGAGAATTGGAAGGTTGAGAGCACCTGGTGAAAAACAAAAAGCAGATCAGATCAATGGAATATGCACAGTTGAAAACTGTAATATAAAAATCACTGGAGAGAAAAAGTTACAGCCCTACATCCATAAAGAACAGAAAGGAATAAGAAGATGATAAATACGAGAAGGAAAGTACATGGAATATGCAAAAAGAAGGATAATTGAAACTACACAATTTCAAACATTTTTCATTTGTGATTCAATTACACTGTCACACATCACTCACTTGTTCTTCAAACAATTACAATATATCACACATCCCTTTTTCCCTTCTCAAATAATTGCAATATTTTATAATTCACGTGCTTATCATTCAAACAATTACAATATGTCACACATTACTTACTTGTGACTCAGCTAGAATATTTCACACCTCACTCACTTGTGACTCAAAAAACCAGGTTTAAAAAGCTGGCTCACTAACTTCTCTGCTACTGAAGCAGACCAATTAAATCTCCCCAAAACAATTATTCTGTAAATAAGCAGTCCAATATACTTATCATTAAAAAAATTCTAAGTGCTTATACTCAGGTGCACTCACTTGAATCTGAAACAATAATGTCTCCTGTCTGTGCAAACTGTCCGTGACTTGCTGCCGCAGTGGTGCAAACACCCTGTCCAGTTCAGACATAGAAATTGATTCCTCATTGATTAAACCTTCTGCCGCCAGAGCTGTGAAAAACTTCCCACCTATTGACATTGATAGCAATTTGGTAAGTGACAAAATATGTTAACATTGACAGTAATCTGGTAACATAAAAGCAATTTGTAAACATTAATAGGTAATCTTTGAAAAGTGGAAATATATCTTTAAACACAAACAACATTATGTTAAAAATAACATTGTTACCACTGCCTACCATTGGTTAGCACTAAGAGAAATTGTGTGAATAAAAAAAGTGAGTGACACCTGAATGTTTATGACAGCAGATCCACCCCATGTAAGATCTTGGATGCTGGAGTCATCAATAGAAGTGAGAACTGTATGATTAGGACAGTAGATCCACCCCATATAAGATCCTGGAATAATCTAAAGAAGTGAACAACTACATGTTTAGCAGATCCACTGCATAACGGAGGCTGGAATCATCTGAAGAAATAAATTACCTGCGAGTTTAACAGATCCCTCGCATACCTTGGAGATTGGAATCATCTAAAGAAGTGAACAACTACATGTTTAACAGATCCATCCTATGAGTTTGGAGGTTAGAATCATCTAAAGAAATGAACAAAAACATGTTTATGCCATCAGATCCATTTAGACCCCAGACGCTGTCATCATATATACATACTCTTCATGTTATTCCCTTAACCAAAGTCAATCAAAACAAATTTAGATCATTATACTTTTGATATCCTGAAGGGCAACAATGAACTCCAATTCAAGTCAATAGCCATCCCTGAAGTGAGCCCTAGCACTTTGGCCTACTTATTTCATTTCTGCCGTTCTTTATCATGTGATCTTTAGTTGCCCTATCTTATGTTATGGGTCAATGTCAAAATGGCTATTGTGAAGTTGTCTGACTTTCTTCTGAGGATGTAAACCAAACTAATTCCACTGTTTTGTTGTCACAATGGTCTGTACTTCTGATTACTCCTGGCTAGCAGATGCTGATTCATGATTTTGTCTGACCTGTTTACTTTGTACAGTTTTCTAAGACTAATATGGAAAACTGAGTCTAGACCCGAGTTGGTCAACCTTTTAGAGTCAAAAGGCCACATTCAGCATTTTCAAAATGGAAAGAAACCAACAATTTTTTGGGTTTACTTCTTTGAAATTCCCATGGAAGTAATAGTAGCTGATGACAATCACCAAAAATATTATCAACATTATAAGACTTGCAGTGATTGAAATGTTTGACATCTACATCGTCAAACATCAAAAGTTGGAGGCGGATAACACTGTTTAGAGCTAGTAATATCAAAGGTTTGACATAATAATTACTTCATTATAACTGTCTATATTGTATGCTACAGTTTGCTCATATAACTTGTGATATATTTTTTGGTATTAGGGGCAAGCATATACGAACTGCTTGGCAAGTTGAATTTAGTCTGGGGTCCAATTTTGATATATTTTCAATGCATATCCCTAGCATTCAGCTCCATACATACACAGACTTCCACTCAATTCTGAATCTTCAAAAATTCTGATTTGATATTAAAAACATGTTAAAGTAATAAAATAAACAAGACCAATCTTACTTACTGATGTCAAATTTAGCATCTTTAACTTCAGACTCGACCACATCTCTCTCTGCTTTGATTGTCTGCACCTGAAATGATAAGACCATTAACCGCCACTCACAAGTCTCAGTTTGATTGTGATCACAACTTTAGTTTCTTCTCAAATAGTTCTCAAAATCCTGCAGATAAGAAAGATTTTGCCCAAAGAACTGAATGCACCGTGCCATGATTTATATCATAGCTGAGATATCTACGCCTTCTGGGAACACACTGATTTTCTATGGGATGGGACAGTAAAACCTGTTCCCCAAAACCACCTTAATTGCCTCTTACAACATCTGGCAAGTAACGGTATCACTATTCTTTGCTTCCTTTCATACTCCAGAAATAACTACAGCAAGATTCAACAATGACTGTGTCTATATGAGTTGGGTCATCTATAACAACTTTTAGCACATCTCACGGATCTACAACTCCAGGTATCCTGGCATTCTCTGACATTGTTGAGTAGACAGACTTTCATCCAATGAAATCTATAGACAGCGAATTGACAATTGATACTGGCAACATGCTGAAGTTAGTTAGCAAGCACCTCTTGAATGTAAACAATGTCTTTGATGATGTGTTGAGTTATTTGGTAATAGGGTCAACATGAGCAAGACTGGGCACTTGCAATGAGGAAGTATTACAACAGCAAACCATTTTCTATGTTCATGCTTGGACTTCAGTCAACAGGATGTAGTTCAGAGAATATAATGCACTGTGCATATAATGCAAAGTTTACAGTTTGGCTGATATAGCTGCTCCTTCTTCTAAACACCTTCCACTTCAGAAATAACATTTTTGAATCACTGATATCTACAGGATAATGTTAAAGTAACCACATCACAATCCTTCTTTGTTACTTGTTACAACATGCATGGCAAGTTTACTATTCTTTTCACTCCGTTTGTGTCCACATGTGGAGGGAGAAAACATTAACACACATTATCTTCAACACCTGCTAAGAAGAATGAGTACCTATGGAATTGTCCAGAGTAGAATGACACTGTTTTATAAATAATAATCACAACTACAGATCCTGCAGTCACTCATGACAGATGAGTACAGCTGCAGTTACTCAAGACATGAGTATAGCTGCAGTCACTCATGACAGATGAGTATAGCTGCAGTCACTCATGACAGATAAGTATAGCTGCAGTCACTCATGACAGATGAGTATAGCTGCAGTCACTAATGACAGATGAGTATAGACCACTACATCAACTACTAATTGTCCAGCTTCAGAATGACTTATACCTTATGTAGATAGTCAATGTTCATATGAAACTTTGATGTGGCTGAACTGTTAATCTTCATCTTGTTTTGAGCCATTGACTGTTAAAGCAATCGGTGCTTAATAACTGCTCTGTAAAACTTCTCATTCAATGCGAAGCCACAGAATATTCGACAAAGAGAGCAACAAGCTCAAAGTGATATAAAAAAGTGTGAAGTATGTTTATTAAGTAATAAAATGTTACTTTTTGTACAAATATGAGTTTATATAATGAGATATAACATCCTTCCTTTGACATGGACATATTATGCAAGTTCTTTCCATTTTATTTAAATTTCTGTTGTTTTGTTCATGTTTCTTGACAAAGGTCCATTAGTCATGTCGAAAAAGTCTTTGCTTTTATCATTTATATTTATTCTGTTTGCACTTGCTAGATTTTTACAAAAAGTAACATTTAATTACTTCTTTTTAATATTTTCGTATCACTGCAATCTCTTTCCACTTTACTGGCCCAAGACTATCCTTCTGTCTGCCTCTCTCTCTGACAAAAAGCAGATGTCCACTATTACCTTTCAATTCTTCTTCTTCTTCTTTTATTCGCTTAAGATATGTCCTTATCTGTAATTTGTGTCTCTTAATAAACTTCACCGTATTTTATAGTTCATACAGGGGTTAAAAGAGCTTTGATTCTAGTGTTTCTATAGGCCAGTATATTTGTCTCAGCATCTCAAATCCAGGACATTCTTGAAGTATATCCTTTAGCAAGCCGGATTAAAATTACACTTCTTTCCCCAGCCACCGGATTCTTTTTGAAAATTTGTGTTATTTTTAGTGGACGTTAGTAGGTGTGTCTTATCACAATTATTGTTAACTAGATTTGTTCGAACCCTTTCGGGGAGAAATTTATTAGATTGCATACGCTAACATGCCTCACATTGCCAATGTGCTCGCCAACAGCGTTCACCGTACGGAAACAAAAGCGAGTATGACATCAAACAGTGCATAACCAATTCATAAAATTCAGTCCATAATCAATATTTTATGAATGAATAAATGCGAATGTGACTGTGAAAGAGTGGTTCAACATTTTTGATGACGAAAACCATTGATGTTAGCTCATTATAGCGACGTTGATCCGACTGACGATTGCACTTCACGATAACATTTGTATACAACAATGGCATCTTCTATTCATAGCTTTTCGATTTTCTCTTTGCGCTGGTGATTCTAGCTTAGCTCGATGCTGATAATGGTGCAAATCAGCATCCTTAGCAAGTCGTGTTTGTCTTTGTTGAAGGGTTTCTTGATCAATTCTTTGAATCTCTCTTTAATTCTATGTCTATGCTCTGCAGCATTTATGGCACAATTACTAGTGTATTTATCTTGACTTTGACGACACAACCATCTAGCTTTTCATTCTCTTGTTTTCCTAAATTTGTTTAACGCTTTCTTGTGATTGGATCATCTTCATTCATCATTTAAAGCAAATTATATGAATATTTTAAATATAATGTATTTTATATAACTGATGATATAGAAGCTGATATACCACAAGCTGATATAGAAGTTTACCTGTATAACATTTGTATAAAAAAATAGCCTACAATACAAGAGGAGAGAGGAAGTGGTAAAGATGTTTTTTTCACCAAAAAAAACAACAAACATGGGTGTTTGGAAAACGCAACAATTTTTGTGTTTGTATAGTTTATAAAATAATTTGTGTATGTATAAATAAAGAATTTAATACTACATATATTGGTCTAGGTTCTGTTTGTGTACGTTTGATACAAGAGGTGTGAGAAGATTGTAAAGATGGAAAAACATCAAAATCAAATAAAAAAATTTTTTTTGCACACTTTACACACCTAAATCTGTTGTGTTTATGTAGTTTCATAACAACAAACTAACATAATATCACTGGGGAAATAAATAAAACATGTAAAAGTAACTTACCTTGCTGAAAAAAATGTTTCAGAAACTTTCGCCTAGTCTTGTCTGTAGTCGATGTCAATTTAATAGGTTCATACTTGTCAGGCGTTATTTCATAACAAAACCAACATGTTACTTTATCTACTTTGAAAACAAACATAATTCCCAAGAATTCCTTACTATCAGAATCACAATCCATAATGATTTTACTTCAATTAGGCCTATACATATTGACAGCCATTATAACCCACCAAAGGATTCTAATCTGGACAGATGACTCCCAATATTTACAATTTTTGTGTCCAACATTCTTCATACACTTTACCAGCATTTGAAGTTGAATACAACTGCTAACTATGATTTACTGAATCCAGTCACATGACATTAATAATCACATAATTTTTACTTCATTGAATAGGGGAGTATCATCATCATCAAGTGCCGTCTCCGCAACGAAGGTTGGCTGCAACGTATCTCCAACATCTCCTGTCTCTTGTCTTGGTGGTGCACTCTGCTAGACTGTAACCTGTCCATCGTGTAATGTTACTCTCCCACTTGTATCTCTGCCTACCACTTGCTCGATTCCCTTTGACTTTACCCTCAAGTAAGGTCTTCAATAGGGTGTCATGTCTTTTAATGTGTCCAAAGTATTTTATTTGCCTGATCTTTATTTCTCTTAGTAGTTCTTTCTTCATATTAGGGGAGTATAGCAACAGTTGAAATATCAATCTTAAATTTGTGCAATATGACTGCAGAGTCAATTGCAGCCAGTTCTGAAGCATAGAATTGCAACTTGTTCTAGTATACCTGTGCATATTTGTCCCACGATATATCTGCTGCACAAATGCTTTGTCTATTCTGTGCCACAACAAAAGCATTACCCTTCATTTAGATAAGACCATAAAGGCATTACCCTTCATTTAGATAAGACCATAAAGGCATTACCCTTCATTTAGATAAGACCATAAAGGCATTACCCTTCATTTAGATAAGACCATAAAGGCATTACCCTTCATTTAGATAAGACCATAAAGGCATTTTAACTATACATAAAAGGTTAAATGTTGAAATAAAGAAAATGTTTAGGTGACACAAATGATTTTAGAAAATACAAAATACTAACCTGTTCAAGTAGTTCTCGAAGTTTTGAAACTACGCTGCTTTTCTGTTGTGATGCTGCTGCATTCGCTGCGGGTAGAGCAGCTTCCAGTTCAGACTATGAAAAGAAAACTGATTTGATGAATCTATTTTATGCTATATGTAAAACATCCTCTCCTAGACTTGATTGGGTCAAAGGGCATGAGCCCATGGATCACTGGATCAGCAACCTAGACTTGTATTTCAGTATCTTTCTACAATCTCTCTGTGATACTTTAATTATCTTAACTGCAATAGATGTGTATGCATCCTACCACTTTTCTCTCTAAAAAAAACTACAGTACGATGATGATGAAATAATCCCCTTAGCTGTGAGCAGGTAGCTCTAGATAGCCCATAGCCTTTCTGGCAAAAGCACAGGACCTCCTCAGTTGAGTAACAGAGATCTTCCACAGACAGATGTGTCAGGCCATTGATACAAATAAAACAGTGACAACACATTTCCATTCCCTGGACTGCATCTTGCTGAAATCTATTAGGACCATGGTCCTGCTACAAAAGATCCAGTGGGAGTTTGAGAATTAACTCTAAAGAAGAGTAACCAAGATTGTACCCAAGTACTCAACTTGTGTAAGGTTTGTTTAAAAGGTATGGTGTTTTTGGGAGGGGGAAGAAGATGGCTGCATGTTTAGTTCCCGATGGGATGCATCCCAGTGTGGAACTAATCGGATCACATCCTTAGGAGAGTGTAGCATATACGTCTGGGTCAACTATAGTGGGAACAGAGTAGCATAATGGAAAAGAAATACAAGTAGACCTATAGAATTCCCATTTTTCATAGTTTCTAGCAGACTACAATTAAATTGAAGACTTGAGCTATATTATTATTCCTTTCAATTCTGTGTGGGTTTATTCCTACCTTGATAAAGACCTTGTGGTCAAAAAGTTTTAGTTATTGCTTGTAGGCACTACCTAAACTATTATTTAACCATTTAAACAGATATTTATCTACCATATGGTAAATAGTTTTACTTCAGTCTCCTATTCATTCAATATTTGCTCAATAAATATGACAACTTAGAACTAAAAGCATTATATTCAAACTAAACACCTTCATCATATGTGTCTTTTATATACTTTATATGCTGCTGACAGTCATTCTTTGAGTAACGGTTACTCCTGGTAGTCATCATCATCATCAGGTGCCATGCCAACTGGTGTTGGGTTGCCGACGCTATCATGGGTTTCCACACTCTCTATTTCTAGTATCTTTTATCAGGACTGCTGTTGACTCTTTGCCATGCCGTCGCACTGTCATCCTTAATCTCTCTTGTCTGATGTAAATTAGTTCTCCAAACTTTCCTGTCTCATAACGTTCCCCCCAAAAAAGGTGTCTTTTTTTGGTATTATTAAGTAACCCTCATTCCGTATTTGACTTTTTCAGCTCCCTCTCATTAGTTTTCTAGCTGTACATGGTACTCTCAGCCACTATCTTTTCCACTATCCTGTTTATTTATTGTCCAAGACTCCCATACATGTATAATCTGTTATGTAGTTCTAAAAAACTATCAACCTCACATCTAATGATAGTAACTCATTACATTTTTCATGTTTAGGAATGCTGACCTTAGCCTGCCCTATTCTGTTTCTAATCTCTGTTGAACTTCTTCCATGCGATATCAATATTCCCAAACACTAGAAATTATGGATCTGTTTGATTACTGAGTCATTCACTTTGATATGGCTTGCTGGAAGTTTTTAATTTCTGAAAAACAAACATCACTTCTGACTTATTGCTATTGAAGAAAAGGCCTTTGTCTTTGCTTCCTGAACTGCTATGTTGAATAGTTATTGTACATTTTTTCTCACTTATGGTAATCCGAACAGTGTCATGTGCAGTTCTCATGTTATTTATGTTATGTCCAACCAGTGATATTCCTGGAATATTATCATATATTACTGCAAGAAAGTAGATATTGTATATTTGACTCTGAGATTAGTATGTCAACTGACACATCTAATGAATGTATGGCTGTTCAGAACTTTCTTTTAAATATCAAAGAACCACCCATTCTTCTTGTTTAAAGGGAACTTTGACATGACTCTTACAATACAAAGAAAAGGTAGATTTCCTTCTGGTAAACAGGAATAGATCTTCAAGATATTTCACAACAGTAAATATTTTCAGAAGAAAAGTATAATTATATGCTTGAAGATGATAACAAAACCCTAGGGAAGTATGAGTTTGTCACTCTTATTCATGTGCCAGACAGTAGAGTTTTACTTTCCGACCTTCAATGGATTGTGCTTATATTCTGATACATAAATGAACAGGTGGGTCAGTTGGATAATTCGGGCTGTTATATTTTTCTATGCCCAGACTACAATACTTGAGAGTGAAGCAAGCTATTGTTAATTATATGGAGGTCATATGGCAATCAAAGGAAGAGTCGCCAACAAACACACAACTAGAGCATTTCATCCACTACTTCTATAGATAAGTGGAAGTTTACTCCCTTCGGCAGCTGCCATTATGCACAGGATTTCTGTAGTTGGGATATATTTCCATATGCACTGCTTTAAGATAAATATGGGAATTGGTGGGAGAGCGTTCTTCTCTGACTTGATGTAGTTCTATACATTCAAAAATGACATACATTATTGTTGTTTCCAATATATTTTAGTTGGCATGAGATCAGGGATGTAACCTTGCCAACCGCAAAAAGTTATAGGACTTTGATTCTTCTGGTCATGCTAGAGAAAAGCAATTCAGAGCGAGAGGATATAAGCTGATGGAGGCATAACACAGTGTATACTTTGCACAATCTCTGCTAGTCACTGATGCACAGTATTAGAGAATTTTTTCATGGATTCTGCTACATTCTCTATGGCCATACAACATCATGTACTTAACTGTCTTTGTAAGACTCCACCTTTCAATCCTTTTCCCCCATCAAACTGCATCAACTGTAACAATCTGCCACGGTGAGCACTATACTGTTTCTGGCTCATTGGAAAGCCAGCTGCCCTAGTCCCTTGTCACAATAGAGAAATCTTGAGTCCTCTTTGTACTAGACTTAACTTGTTAGGGTAGAGTCTGCAAGGATATAGGTGGGCCTGGCCAGAGTTAGTTTTTCAGTAACTTGTAAAATACTTAATCTTCATCTCCATTACAAAGTGTTGGCTTTGATGCTCAATAGTAATTCATAAGGTGTTGGTAAAGAAACTGAACTGAAGATTGAAGTGCCAACTAATTTGTCCTAAATGCAATAATGATCTGATGACTAACTAGAACACATCAAGAAATATCAATGTGCTGTAGGTAGATGTTACCAATCTGCAATTTATTACAATAGAAAGTATATGATAATAATAAATATCTTTAAACAAAGCATATATTTTCATACCTTAGGTTTTGATAGCAGGGATATTGCATTTTTGTGTGTATTGTACTTCTCTCTGACGATGTGGTCAGCTTGGACTGCAGTGTCCAGTATAGCTTTATATTTTCCAGCCTCGTCCCGCATGGGCTTGGTTAGGTTGGCAGATGTTGTTCTGGACCACCGTTCTTTAAACTGGTCCTTCAACTGCTGGTCAGACTTTTCTTCATCGTCAAGAGTTCTGATACTCTGTCAATTACAAAATGTTGATGTGTTAATGATAAAATAACAACTTGCCAGACCTATAAGTGTGCAGTCTTATTCAGTTGAAGTGAGGATTTTAATATAAGTAGTTTCAGTGCACTACAGACAAACACACCTACAGGTACATCATCCTCACAATGATTAGCAGTAGTGTAGTGTCCAAATCGCTTGTATATTCACCAAGCAACTCAGACTCACGTTCACTCATCACTCGTGGTTTACTTTTTATTAGTACCTGCACTCATGCTCTGGGTAGGTCAAGGAATGATGCTGTCATTACAGAGTATATGCTGAAGGAGGGACTGTTCTGGAAGTTTCAGAGGTCAAATACTGACCATTCAGATGAGTTCACATTGGTAAAAGCAATATGCTATAATACATATTCATAACTTTATGAAGTTTTTATCAGCACACAGTAAAGAAATATACGTTAATAGAATGACTTCACATTGTGACCCACGAATACACATAGGCGTTCAACCTTATCCAGCTTATGGCAAATAATATGCATGCTCATGAATTTCTCTGGTCACAATTACCTTTTTACTGGTTCGTCTAAGCATCTCCGTATTTTTTATTGACTTGGCATGCCTG
This sequence comes from Meghimatium bilineatum, assembly GCA_034231615.1. Lineage (NCBI taxonomy): Eukaryota > Metazoa > Mollusca > Gastropoda > Stylommatophora > Philomycidae > Meghimatium > Meghimatium bilineatum. The sequence continues at coordinate 22,615,214 of CM067322.1, forward strand.
GGGATGAAAAGGTCAGCATCGAGCCTGCCGCCATTAACTTTTCCAGAAGACCTAGTACCCATTTTCTTAGACTGAGTTGACCTAGGAGCCATTGGTCATTAAAAAATATTTCCAGTTGAACTGGAAATTGAACCTTGGATGACCAGAACAAGAAACCAGTTCACTAAAATCTGAGCTACTGTGCCCACAGATGCATGACATCATTAAATTATTGAAGTACATCATGTATGGAACATTTCTATTCAACTATTGTTGGATTCTAAAAAAAACATCACTGATACAATAAATCACATCATCAACACAATGTGGATTATTAGTTTTGAATCACAAGCAAAACACAGCACATTTCCGTTTCCTGGACTACACTCTGCTGGAAATCTAGTAGGGCCATATACTGCCACAAGAAATATCCAGTGGGAGTTTGAGAACAACTCAAAGGTGTCAAGAAGGGACTACTATTATTAGGTAATACTAAAAAAGATCAGGATTGAAATGCTAGCTATAAAAATAGAATATATTAGTTATTTTTTATGTGATACTTAAACTATCTCTGTTAGCATTGCACATCTATCTATGTTACCGTGGCTCACACCTGTTTGTCAAAGCTTCTCTAACATTCTGGCTAGTACATATTACTAATACTACAAGCACATCTCAGTATTTTAGACATTCTTCAAGGTCGATATATGTATAAATAACCAAAATATCGAAGGATAACCGACAAAATGGAGAGTGCCAAGGTAATCAAATGAATAAGAAGGAAGTACTAAATAAAATAAAATGGTTACTAAAAATACCTATCAATAGTAAAAATAAATAAACAATAAAACAAGGACATTTTTCTATGTTGCGGTCCAACTAGGACCTTTTTCAAGAAACAATTATCAAAAACCATACAAAATATTGACAACTAAAATGGTTTGAAACTGTTTCACCAAAAACAGTGACATCTGTTATATATCTGTCAAAAATACTATCATATTTTTAGTGAGAGAAACAGGTTCAAGTCAATTTAGTTGTCAATATATTTATGGTTTTGTGTTTTTGATAGTTATTTGTTTCTTGAAAAAAAGGTCCCAGTTGGACAGCAACATAGAAAATTGTCCTTGTTCTGTTTTATTGTTAGCTATTTATTTTTTACTATAGATATTTTTTAGCAACATTTTACTTTATTTAGTACTTCTGCAATATTTGTATGTACCTCATCTAAGATTTCTCTGTTACGTGTGAGGAGTTCTGGAAGGTCACTCATCAGCTGATCAAGTTTGACCAGTCCACCCATCTCTTGAATTTGTTGGGCCTTGTCTAGTAAAGACTGTGGAACCCTCTCCCCAGACAAATCTTCAAGAGCTGCAGGCAGGTTAAGAGAAGCAAGAACCCTGAAAAAAATAAGATGCACAATATAATCAGCACATAGATTTTGTGGACTTAGTGTTTACTACACTATCTGGTAATACTTCATGTAGAGCTACAGATGTACAGACTTCTCTAGCAAATATCGAATGGCATTCATGTTCATAAGTTTTATCTCATTTGCTACACATATTCAAATTGTGCCATTAGGTGCCCAGTATCAATTGTGTAACTTGTTATTAAAAGTTCCTTTGATTGCTGGAAAGATGTCTCATCAATTTCCATGTCCTTACACAAAATGTTGTCGATAAACAACAATTGTGCCGACTGATTGGATGAGTGCATGTCAACAAATAATAGTTCTCACTGCAGATCAGATGCAATGTCTCCTACACAATAAAGATTGGCTGCAATAGAACTCAATAACAATACTTGGTGGTAAACTTTGATAAAATGTAATTCGTCCATCTCTCAATATTCCCCTCCAAGTAGTCAAAATCTGATTATAAAATATGGACCCGTAATGGGCATTTATATTTTTGTGTTTGGTATTTACTTATAATTTGGGCATGTAATGAGAAAAAATCAAGCTTGAACATTTAGCCACCATTAGAAAGATCAGGTGGAGAAGAGAACAGAGGAAGAGAGAAGCTGTAGAATAGGAAGGTCACCATAGCATGGTAGAAAGTCACAAACAGAACTTAGGAACAACACAAGAGTTATGGAGTAACATGATCCGAACAACACAAGAGTTATGGAGTAACATGATCACCTCTTGCACTTGGCATAGCATTTCATATATGTTTACTATAGTATTTTTGACTAATCTTTTCTGTAGTCTCAAGCAAGCACAAGCCAGTTAGCAGAATGTAATGGTGTCACAGTTTACAGCTTGACTGTGAAATCACCTGCACTTTTTGGTCAATCACATCTGACTTCAGCATGACAGTTTCAAGTTACTTTGACCTTTTATTGAATGAAGTAATTAATCCCACAACATCCCCAGAGTGAGGAAGCCATTTGAAAACAGTGAGGAAGCCATTGTCATATTAGCAGATGCTGTTATTGCAAAACATGAAACTTGAATCAGTCCTAGGAACTTCTACATAGGAGCATTACATAACATTAAGCAGAACGGGTTTGTTGCTGCACAATAGACAATATAAGACAAAGTCATAATTGACCACTTTGGGTCACTTATAAATCGGAGGATGTGATAGTAGATCTCATAGCTGAAACTGGATGACTGTTCCTACCTACAACAAGGTACATTATCAAAAGTTTCATCCACAAGAAAATAGAACTCATTATACATATGAAACCTCCAAAAAAATTTCATTAAGCTGGGAAGACAAAAGTAAACTCCATTTTCAAACAGAGATTCTTCTTGATTAGAAACTGGCTTCATAGCATGCGGGGCATTCACATAAGTGCTCCGCCCTCCGTTCCAGCAGCCATCCCAGTGTATGTAGACTCAGAGTCCCTGTCATGTGTTGATTATATGATCTTCGGGACATTCCAAAAAATTTACTTTTCCTTCCCTCACCTCTAGATACTCCCATTTCTAACATTCTCTGTGTGTGCACATTCACAGCCTCATTGAAATCATCTTCATCTTAAAATGAATTTATTACTGCCTTCATTAAGTCTGCTTTATATCTTCTCAGCAATGTGTTGTCTATAACCACATTGCCTACCAATAAGTCTGCTCTCTCGTTTCCTCTGACCTCAGCATGACCGGGGCAGTATATCCATGCAATGCTCTGGACAACCGAGTTGTTCAAAAAGACCCACCATTCTTTTCTCAACATAAACTTTTCTGTCTTGAGAGTCTGTAAATATTACAGAGTGTGTTGATGTATCAGTTATCAACCAATTAAGAGCTGCTATAACTCCCTCTATCTCCATCCTCATACTCAATGTGACAGTGGAATATGCTGAAGATTTCTCAACCAACTTCACACCGTTTCTATAGGCAACAAAACCCCAACCGCTTCTATTTGTGTTTCTTTTAACGGAGCCATCTGTGTATATAATTAATTCAAACAGAGAACGGATCACAAGAGACTGAAACAAAATAAATATAGATTTGGGATTGGCAATACTGCGTCTATCTGGACAATCTACTTGAAACATGTTTTACTGAATTGTCACCTATAAAACACCACTAAATGAATTCTGTATATATTTGAAACAGCTCTAGGGACAAGCACACGAGCTATGCATTGACCATTGCACAAACTGTTAAAGAAATACACATCAGCATTTGACTGAGGGGAGAATGAAAAGGCTGATTTGTCTGTCCATTGTTAAGGATGTTAAAAAAAAAAGAGAGAGAAAGACACATAAAATGCAACTATTTATAACAAACCAGACACACCCACTACTTTTAACCTTACCCATTCATAAGATCTGTAGCATTCCGAAGCCGACCAATTTCCAAGTTGGCAATCTGTGACTTGCGATTTTCAAAGCTTGCTAGGGCTTCGTGGACTGGAAGAGGAACAATCTTCTCAAACAAGTCTGAAATAATGGATAAGATTAGTTTAAGAATATATCAATAGTCATGTGAGACAAATTACATATCCTACAAGAGCAACAAGTTTCTAGCACACAATTTTGGAAAGATTATACAGTGAAATCCCTCTATAGTGCATTCTTTTATAACAAACTAACCTATTTAACAACAGTTTTCAAAATACCCAATAATAAGATAATTAAATAAACTAATAGAAATAAAATAAGCAAATGTTTACATGTGTATTTCATATTACCAGTAAATTTGTTGCTCATTGGTTGTGACAAAGGAGTGGCCTTTGCAACAACAGCTTTGCCTAGAGGCTGCAAGGATTTCAGGTCTGGAATTTTGTCATGGTAAATGAAGTTGTTGTCCTTCTGGGCAGACTCTAGGGCTCGTTCCACACGGGTTAATTCTTGGCGGAAGATGAATACAGCACCACCACGATTTTGTGAGGCGACAAGTAGATCCTTGGCATGCTGGGAAGGGACAGAAAATGTGAATTACATAATGAACATATATGTAAGAACAAGGGAGGTATAAGAAAACAATATGTCTACCTTCAAGATGGAATTGATGTCTAAATATTTCAAAACACATTTTGATGGGTATAAAATGAACGCTCTGTCATCCTGCAAACTTCACTTGGACGATGGCAATAAAGAGATCAGAAAATTGAAAACAGCAGAAATTAAATGCCCAAAACACATACTAAGTGTAATGAGTCAAGACAAAAGTAGCCTCCCACCACATTGACCTTTAGCATCCGTACAAAATCTTTCCCCAGTCACACTGGGCTCTATTTTGAAGATTTTCTTAAATTTTGGTGGGTGTTTTGAAAATGCAATAACTTTTTGTTATTAGTGATGTTAAAATAATATAATGTTTGCCCATTTAAATAACAAATTGAATACAGCAATTATGTGTCTAATTTGTTTTTTTTTTGCATACATGCGGCATACAAGAGGAATTAATAAATAAAACATGCAAATACTTTGTCCAAAAATGATTCTAGAATCATAGACTTACTGTCAACAAATATCCATCACTACGTTTGTTCCATGCGTGTTCAATGTCACATATCAACTTGTTAATATATCTACTTGGTAATAACATTATTCCAAAGAATTTCTTACTATCAAAATCACAATCCATAATGATTTTATGTCAAGTATACATAATGACAAACATTGTGACTCGCCGACGGATTTTGAACTGGATATTTCTCGATTTTGACATTTTATTTGTCAACCGTCCTCCTTGAACACAGCACACAGTTTTGACAAGGTGGAAGTGAATTTTCTCTACAAGAGATCGTGCACATGAAGTGTCACGTTACATTTACTTTCATATGATTACAAATTCAATTAATAGAGAGACATAAGACACAAAAAGATTATTGTGAGCGAACATTTGTCAACAAAACAACTAAAATGTGTGGTTTTTGCAAGACGCACACCTAAGGTTAAACTACATTAAATCAACTCCAAAAGTTATAGTGTATATCACTCACACATTTTATGAATTCTACCAACAAGTGCATTGGTTAAATTCAGAAAGTGTGTTGACTCGCGTTGTAGGCAAATCTGTGACAGCTGAACAGAACTGGTTCAAATCTCATCTGCTACATTCAGATTTTTCCATAATTCTTCCTATTTATATTGTTAATTTACCTAATTGACTATATGAGAGTGACATAAAAAATGAAATAACTGAAGTAGTGAACACAATATTAGAAAATGACTGGCTCTAGATTTCTTCACCTTCACCTGGCTCTCTTCACCTTTTGTAGCTAATGAACTACTATACAAGAAGGACCACATGTAATATACAAACCTGCAATCTGGCAATCTCCTCTCCATAACTCTTGGACTGTTGCGCTACAACGCTCTGGTAGAACTCTGCCAGCCCATGAAAGGATGCTTGCTTCGCTACAACAATTGGAAGCCAATCCTGGAAAAAATACATAAATTCATTATCACATGTGGTTCTCAAATCTCAACTGATTAGCAGGATGCAGCGTAGAGAATAGTATGTTTTGTTTGTATTAGTTTACTCTCAATTAACTAACATGATTTCAGGTCTAATTTTAGCCAGAGAGAATGAATATGTTTTTCTATCATTCTATTGCAAGGAGCAATAGCCATATAAACTGTATCATGATGTTGTTCCTCCTTCACACGCGAAGATGAGCATGGTATGAAAAACAATAAACAGTATCAAAACCCACAACTACCCACTTGTAGGCACTCTCATCCCAACGAAACAGTGGAACACTTCCCTACTGACTGAACTTACCTTTCAACTGACAAGAAAAAACTTTTTCAGACACCCTTTAAGTCACTAGCTGTATGGATTACTAAGTCAACTTGAGAAGCCTGTACTTTTTAAGCATGGTATTGTGCTGCCAAGAGTAAGTAGAACTACTCAGCAGTATCTGGATATCAACAACAACCATTTGATTTGTGTCATATAGCCTAGCATATCTGATTTTGGCATGCCATTGAATCAAGTCAGTTTTTCTAATCTATGACAATAAGTCTATTTTCCATTAAAATAGTTTAGATAATGATCTAACCATTGTGGAATATGAGACCTAAAATCCAGACTTAAAAGGCAAGTTGTTGTCTGGTGCTGTGACAGTTTTGTGGGCTGTGAGGTTGCAATCTGAGACAGTTGTCTGGGTTCAGTTCAGTCAATTCTCATTACATCATAGCCTTACAGAGCCCGAATCTGGTCACTAAAGTTTTCAACACAATCACCAGGCGATTCAACATAAATCTGCTGTAACAGGGATGCACAGTTTGGCAGTTCTATCAGGAACTTGTTATTGCTCTACCTAGAAATTTTCATGAGAAAATCCATATCCCTTTGCATCTTTGTGTGTTGTATTTTACTGCTTAGCTCCAATATCAATGCTTTTCAAACAAACACAACTGACTTCTGTATGGCATTTGTGTACCACCGATCATCTACAGAATAAACTTTCAACCTCGAATTAACAAACATTGTGTTTACTAGAACTAAACAGAAATCTGATACAAGCAAATAATTACTATTGGGGGGAGAGATGAGGGGAGGAGAAGAGAACTCTTCATACTTCTACTGACTAGTGTATTGAATCTTCATTTACCAACCAACAGCACTATACAATTTTCATATTAAAAAAAAATTCATTGACAATACCTTTGGCCAGAGTTCTTTGACAGATCCTAGCTGCATAAGCTTCATTGCATCAGAGTAGAGCTCCGAGGTCTGGTATGCCAGCTTGGCAACCATAGCCTCCTTCATTTTATCTGTGAAGATCAGCAGATACTAATTTTTTGCAAACTGAAAGATATACTGTAAGTAACTAATTTTTTGCAAACTGAAAGATATACTGTAAGTAACTAATTTTTTGCAAACTGAAAGATATACTGTAAGTAACTAATTTTTTGCAAACTGAAAGATATACTGTAAGTAACTAATTTTTTGCAAACTGAAAGATATACTGTAAGTAACTAATTTTTTGCAAACTGAAAGATATACTGTAAGTAACTAATTTTTTGCAAACTGAAAGATATACTGTAAGTAACTAATTTTTTGCAAACTGAAAGATATACTGTAAGTAACTAATTTTTTGCAAACTGAAAGATATACTGTAAGTAACTAATTTTTTGCAAACTGAAAGATATACTGTAAGTAGGGAAGGAAAATATATTGTAAGACAGAGGATATACTGTTAGTATGGCAGAAAAATATACTGTGAGTGAGCAGGAAGATACAACTGTAATTAAGGCAAGAAGATATATATTCATGATATATATTCAACTATATGGTTTCTCAGCATTTTGCATCACAAAGTAATTCATAATATTTGGACATCCAGCTAACACAATTGAGGAGTTTGAGTGCCCTAATTAGTATCTCTAAGATAAATACAATGTGTATCTCATTGTTTCTCCATCTTATGTACCATATAAAATTGTGTATAAACCCATCTGATAATAGGCCGAGAACCTAATTATACCTTCCGGTAAGTGGAGAAAGTCTTAAGATCCGACTATAGACCGACATCCCCAACTTAACAATGCCAGCCCGGCAATAATGAACATCATCATAAGAAAGAACCGACATGCTAAATGGAAATTAACACCAACTTTTGCAACTGTAAGAAAATGGCATTCCTTTCATTTGCCTCACTCACAGAACTTGAAAGGTGGGAACAATACATCTGAAAATGCCAACAATACATCTGAAAACTGGGGCAGCTGACTTCCCTATCCAGACTTTGGAACAACAGATACTTTCCTGAACAAATTGTTTGTGTTGGGTCCCACCAGGAAACTGTGCTAGTGTAGTAATTACTACTGGGTATGTAACTATTTTGCCACCAAGTTCTCACAAAAATATTGCAGACAGTGAGTCCCAGGAATCTTTGTTTTTAAAAGATACAGAAGAGTTTGAACTTTGTGTGACCTGTATGTTTACCTTATACAGTAATATAAACATGAGGCACAGACAGCTCAGACCAGTTTCACTATTTATTTCTCTCCCCCATCCCCCTCCCTCCAACTCTGCCTAAGCAGCAAAGTTTTGGATGCCAAAAAAAGTGAGGCGATTGTGCAAGACCATTGTATGTAGAAGAAGACCTCTGTACAGAATTAATTAGGACTTCATTCTTGATGTTTCTGATTAACGATTATTGTCTTGGTCACTATTTATATACTTGGAGTCGCATGTTAAAAATTGGCAAGGCCGACCAGCGACATGCACGGAAATACTCAAAATCTGCCCCTGAGGTGTATTTTTTAATTTTCTGTACACAGGTCTTATAGCCTAGTAGACGGTCAGTAACTGTTGTAACAATTGCTTTACCACAACAAGAAAGTTAGGCTACAGTATTTCATTTGTTTTTTCACAGACCATTACCCTATTTTGGTCAATAAATAACATCAGATACTGGTATACTTTTCTGACCAATTTGGATGATCAATTGAAACAGTTATGATAGAATTATATGTACAGTAACAGTAAAATAACGGTAATACCTATTGCTAAAAATAGCGTTTCCGGGGAAATTATGTTCTGTTAAAAATGGTGGCATGCCTTGAATAATGATATAGACCTAGTAAGTGAGTTTTTATCAAGAAATATTGGAGATTTCTAAGGAAATATTGTACGATATATAGAAATTAAGGTAAATCTAGGCCTAGCATTATAAGTACGCTCTAGATTGATGGTGAGCTCTAGTCATTTTATCCTGGCTTAATATATCGGGACATGCGAGTTGGCACTGGCATTTTTTTTTAAAGTGTTCTTCTCCTTTTTTACTGTGATTTGACGTAATTTTTTTTTAATTTGACCGTACTCGATTATAAGACGAGGAGTATGAAGTAATCTCTGATTTTCCCCCAAAAATTCTTGGTTTATATTCGGATCTTAACGGTATGTATATTTTAGCTTCAGTGGTCTTTTTCTACAAAATATTTAACTTACCTTGAGTGGCCTTTCTATATATTGATTCCTGTGCCTGAGCCAACATGATAGCACTGAGAGCACTTAGTGTGTCTGGGTTCAGATCTGGGGTTGGGTCTTGTCGTACATGGGATAATACTATATCCTTCAGATGACCAAATATTCCACAGGATTGCTGCAATTTCAAGAATATTAAGCCATGAGACAGTTATAAAAGACAGGATATAATGATACTAGCCATGAGACAGTCATAAAAGACATAAAATGATACAAGCCATGAGATAATGATACTAGCCATGAGACAGTCATACAAGACATGGTATAATGATACAAGACATGAGACAGTCATACAAGACATAGATAATGAAACAAGCCATGAGACATGATACAAGCCATAAGACCGTGATACAAGACATGAGATAATGCTATAAGGCATGAGACGTGATACAAGCCATAAGACAGTGATACAAGGCATAGACATCACACAGTGATACAAAATAATTATAATGATATGAGATATAAGCCAGCATGATGCAAACCATGAGACATGATATGAGAGCACTGTAAGACATAAAACACAAGACAGATACAGGTTACAGATATTGAGAAACAGTCAGATAGATAACGGGTAAGATACTGCGGGAAAACTAGGTAATGGGAAACAGCTAGATATCGGAAAACAGTTCACATACCTGAAACAGTTTGACTGTTAACTTCAATCCCTCATTGCTTTCATGATTCTGCACAGCTGCAACCTGAGACTGAAGGGCCGCAATATTGAAGAGGATAGACACCTTCTCATAGGCTCCTGAGGCAATGGCTGTTTCAGACATCATTTAACAAAAATTAAACATGTTGAAATGTTCAAAAAAAACTCCCACATAAAATATATGACTGTTGCACAAACATCATATTATCAACTCTACATGTATTTATTCATCTGTGATGATCATCATCAGTTTTTTTGGCACTGTATACATCTCAGTTGTTAGCCATTGCTTTCTAAGCTGGTTCTGATTGCTTATCAGTTACTATCAGGGGACTTTCCAATTCTCGCCCCGAAGCAGTTGTTGGTAATACAATCTTCCACCTTCTCCATTTGCAGTTGATTTGCAGTTACAGTTTAATTGTGATTTGGAGAAGCAACATCAGTGTTGGAGTGAAAATCAAACTGTATAAGTCGCTGGTGCTTTCTGTTGTGTTGTATGGTTGTGAGAGTTGGACACTCACTGCGGACATGGAGAGAAGATTACAGGCTTTCGAGTATAAATGCTACGAATTTCCTATAGGGAACATAAGACCAATGTGTACGTAAGAAATAAAGTAGAGATGTGTGCAGGTGTCCAGGAGCCATTGCTTTCAATAGTGAAACGACGAAAACTAGCATGGTTCGGACATGTATGCAGGCACGATTCCTTGTCAAAAACAATACTGCAGGGAACTGTCGAGGGTGGAAGAAGCAGAGGAGGACAAATAAAGACATGGACAGACAATATCAAGGAATGGACAGGGCAAGATATTTCCACACTCACCCTCATCGCTGAGGATAGAATTCGCTGGAGGACTCTGTGTGCTGAAGCATTCAATGTGGTACCCCTACGACCCTGAAGGGTTATGGGTTTATTGATTGATTGATTTGCAGTTGTGTGTACAGTAGAGGAAGGCATTCTTTCAGAGTAAATGAATATCATGGACAGAAAGATAAACCAATGAAGACATCAGCAAAGACCTGAACATAGAAGAATACTGGCCCCTCAAAGCTATAAAAAAACACAAGCTAATATATTTTGGACATATAAAAAGACACAATTGTTTAGAAAGATAAAGGGAAATGTTCCAGAAAAGAGAACAAAATGAAGACCAAGACTATGATGGACACATGACATTGAATATATTCTGAACATGACACTAGACTGATTGCAAAGAGCTGAAAGGCTCACAGAACAACAGTGAGGACAACATTCTGTAAAGTACATGCTACATTGATAGATAATCATTATGTTTGTGTACCTGAGGATACTTCAATACTTGTATGGGATGTTCGCTGTTGTTGTAATAGTACTTGTCTCAATTGGTCTGTTCTCAGTGACTTAAGTACACAGGTTCAATGTCTTGATGAGATCACATCTTTGTTTGGGGATATGGTTAGTCAAGTACTGAAAACCTGTTTACTTGAGTTGCAAGGTGATTTGGTGCCAATAGAACGGACATGGTTCAATTCCCACTAGCCATAAGAATTTTCATTTATCCTCATGCTTCCTACTTGAATTTACTTGTATAAGATCATTACATCCACAAGTACTGGGTTCAGTGATAAAGTCTGCTGTATGTTTCAATGACTGAACATACTGCCGATTCACTGAAAAAGTATAGAGGATTGATTTCATTATACTTGAGTTAACGAATACACACCACATCCCTCTCAATGAAACAGCACACCACCTGCCAGGAGTACTACTCATAGCACAGAACTGCAGCTTCTAGCCACAATCTCTGAAAATCTACTTTCAATACAAGACATCATGAGAGAAATTCAAACTCGCGACCTCTTGAGCACATAGCAAACGACGTAACCACACCAGGGCAAACTATGCTTCACAAACTACAACAAAAACATAAACTGAATGAATATAAATTACTACTAGAACATATCCTTACCCAAGTTCTTCTTGCCAGACAAAAAAGATCCTTCATCAAATGCATCCCGCCATTTAAACTGTACACGGATCTGAACAAGAATTAGAAATCACACATGAATTTATTTTGGGAACAGAGTCAACTGGACAGATATGCCAATTATAAATAGACAAAGCTTGGAATAGGGCAATGAAGTTTTGCTAATCACTGGAAACACACATATAACACACACAAATAAACTTTTCGACCAAAAGGCCTTTATCAAGATTACAAAAAAAATACACAATTATAAATAGAATACATACAGACTTAATCATTTGTCAACTACTTTCATTTGTAAAAAACTTTAACATCTGTCGATTAGTAGCACATGTGGGGCAGAGAACAGAATGAGCCAAATTGTGGTTTACAGCCTGGCTATGATATCTACACCATTCTGTCGGATACATCCAACTCAAGTATGACATTTTCAAGTGCATTTACTTTAACCTTCTATAGGATGAAGCTGCCATCCACACACTCAACCATCTTCAGCTGAGTTTTACATCATACATTGTAAGTCACAATTTTATTTCTTCTCCTCCAATCATTCTCAAACTCCTGCAGTTTAGCAAGATGTAGTCCAGAGAATGGAATGTGCTGTGTTATGATTTACAGCTTAGCTGCACCTTTTGCAGCAACACAGCCGACTTGAGCATGGCTTCTGGATCACTTTGACCCTGTATGGAATGGGACAGCCAACTCCAATTTAAAACCACATTAGTCACCTCTTACGACATACATGGAAGATAAACAGTATTGCTATTCTGTGTTTTCCTTTCTGCTCCGGCAACATATGGTTGACAATTTTACTATTCTGTGTTCCATTTCTGGCATCAACACACTGCAACAACTAATCACCCCAGCTGTTTTCTCTCTTATCCAGATAGAAAGAGACACAAGTCAGTCGGAAGTCTTCATGCTTGACTCAAACCCAATCTCATCATCATGTGACATATTCTTACCAGAACATGGTCTTCCTCATTGATTCTCTGAACACTCTGGACGAGTTGACCTGATGCAGATAGAGACACGTTTAAGCAATCTGATATATCACTGCACGCTTGTCATCTTGGGCGCCCTCTTCCCCTGTTGCTGTTAACTCTGCCTTCAGCTATTAATCATTCTATGCTGTTATGTCTCTTTATATGACCCACACAAAAACACAGCTTTCTTGCTAACATTTTGTTATGGAGCTAGCTCTCTTCTACATTTATTGATCTTAACAATTCTTGATTTGTCTTTTTGGCAGTCCATGGTATACATAACATTCTTCTGTAGCATCTCACTTTGAAATCAGCGATTCTCTTTGCTACTGTTTTATTTATTGTCTATGCCTCACAACCGTATATTGTAAATTATTATCTTTGGTTGCACTTTCACTTTATCCGTTGTCATAATTACCCAATCTTTACCCCTCTACACCGCCCAATTTTTACACCACTTCTACTCAGAAGTGTTAGTTATACAGAGAGGAAGCCAGAAAACACTATGAGCCATCTACTTTTTAATCTAGTTCCAGTGTTTTTCTATATCATTCAACAATAGAATATATGGAATCTACATATATATTTATTTAATTTTACTAGAAATCTCTGATGGATGACAGAATATAGTCTTCCATTTCTGCCGAAGATAAATGTGTCTGGTCATTGGTGCGAATAAAACGGTGACACAATGCATTTCCATTCTCTAGACTACATCCTGCTGGAAATCTAGCAACATCATCGTTCTGCTACAAGAGAGATCGAGCAGAAGTTTTATAATGAACGCTGAAGAAGAAGAAGATAGTCTCTCAATTGTTGCTCTTCTCGTAGTCAACTCTGTCTTAATGTGTTCTTTGATGCAAGGAAGAGAAATTGAACTGTAGACTAATGCTATGATCTAGTTAATTATCTACATTTTACAATCTGTGTGGTAACCAAGGCCTGGACTTCTAGTTTTAGGGTGCAAAGAATAGGACCACTGTTTTCTTTTCAGGCATGTTATTGGAAGCGACTGAGAAAAGTTGGGGGATAGAATGAGAGCCAGACACCTGGGGAAAAAAAAAATCATAATTGTAACATCTTGTCTCAATTTCTTACTTTTGTGTTCCATCAATAATCTCTATGGATGACGAAGAAATACAGGTCAGCGGAAATTTCACCTTTGTCCGATTGTGGCAGACTTCTAGCTGAAGGGAATGCTAGATGTGACATCAATACAGATGGGTCAACAGATCTGATAACAGAATTCTGGCTCAGATTGTTGACCCCATGCTCCTGACAGGGCATTTCAATCCTGGCACACTGGAATACCTCCCTTCTGGAACTTAACATGTATCTATTAAACACCCCCATCCCATCAAACCTTACAAAAGTCAGGGTGTCATCTCGGTTACACAACTGAGAAGTAGCTGTGCTTTTATCAGAAAGGCTATAGGAGGACACAGCTACCTGCTCACAGTTAAAGGGATTATTTCATCGTCTACATTTTACATATTGTTTATGATTTGAGGCTGCAATCTGAATCCTTGATATGGTATACTTTATTGCCTGTTCTACTTTAATGCAAGTTTCTATGTTGTCATTAGAGGCAACTAAGATGGTTGGGTATGGGGGTTCCCTACCCCATGCAGTATAAGCAACGGAAAGATGCAGTACTGAAGTTGAATATGTCAGGCGCCGAATAGGCACAGATATTGCTGACAAGTCATATATCATGACATTCTCTGATCTACAGCCTGCATACTGATAAGTGTATGCAAACAAATGCTGAAGAAAAATATATTGTATGTTAGCCTTAACCGGAGATAGGGAAGGAAATATGGCAGCAAGTGGCTTGGCAATGTTCAACTAATACAACATTACATGCACAGGAAATATGAAATATTCCACAAAGCTCTTATGTTAGTTAAAGAAGATATAAATAGCTATAACAAATCAATTATATGAAACATAAAAAAAAGAGAAAATCAAAAGACTACAACTGCAAATTGAGCCTGATCAATAGAAGCACAATGAGAAAAGTACCAGGTATGTATTCCCTAGCTTTATCAACAATACAACTCAAAATGAAAGTACAATCATTGGTGAAATAGTTGTAACATGTCTCTACCACAAATGAGCAATATGGGCCTCATTCAAAAATATTTATAGTTGCAATTCCTTCATTTCTTCTTAGGAAAATGATTATCTCAGTTGCTAGCACTCTGGACTAACATAAAAAGGGTCTAAAGCCTGAGAGTCATTCTTCAGTTAATAAATGGGTACCAGACTTGCACATTGAAAAAATAATGAAATAGAGCACCCTGTCTCTCTTCCCCCGTCCCCTTTTTTCATGTCAAAAATAGATCAGAAGTTTTGTACTAACCTGATTTTCTGCAATGGGTAATTTGTTCTCAATTGCAACAAGCTGGTCATAGTATCTGAAAATGATATTTAAATACATTTAGTATTTAAAAAAAGACTCAAGCTCAAAATAAATAAACAATGATAAACGTCCACCATGAGTGTCAATATGACCATTTCAATAGATCAGAATAGAAATAAGTCAGATGGGTACATAAGTTTGTTGATGGTTGAGCCCAATAAAGCCCAAAAACTCCATGAATACTGTGAGCAGAGAATGTTCTCAGATTTGTATTTGTTCTGCATAGTTCTTTCTATCATATCTTTGATAGACTACATTCTTTGTCTCAATTTTTGCTAATAGATGACCACCAAAATGGAAAGTAAGGTTATATAACACTGCATTCTGGATAGACCAGCAACTAATCAGTTCCTTTAAAATCTGTACTGCCTCAACACTAGAGTCTGTTATTATCCCATCATCTAAGCTGAATACTGGAGACTTATTATCCATCACTAAAGCTAGGGTTGGAGAACCTCTGGCCCAGGGGCCATCTTTAGGTTTGACTCGCAAAAGATAACTGAAGATGAACTAAAAAATTCAATATATATAGGATCTTGTTTATACCAATATAAACTTAAAATAAGTGAATCAATAACAATGCACATAATAAATGTCTTACTGTGTCTCAGTGTACAGATCATTGTTAATACAATATTGACATTCAAGTATTGACAGCATATGTCAGTGGTGTTTACCACATAATATATGTATTCACAGAATTGCTAAAGACATCACAACAAAAATAACACTCTTCTGATCAGTAAATGCTGAAATCATTCATTAGTGGCAGATGTTAGGGACTAGAAATGTCATCACGGTCTAGAGGCACGGAAAACCCGGATAACATCACATGATTCACCAAAGAAAAGCTGTTCCAGTCATGACAGGATGAGTTATTGAAATATTTGCCTGGTGAAACTAGGAAATAGGGTATGAAGTTGTGCTAATCAATGGATACACACATATGATAGCACCCAAAAATTGACATTTTTACCAAAAGGCCTTTAACAAGAACACATTCACAGAGTAAGAATGGCACAGTTTATGTCCAATTGACAGAGTTATATATGGATACATACTGGAGCGGTAAAAATTTTGAAGATTAAATAAAATTCACTAAAGGTGAAACAAAATAAACAGGAAATAGGAACAACGCTATAAAATTTCTATAAAACAAAACAAACAAAAAACCAGACAAATGACAGAATATCTACCATAGGAATGACGGATATTGATACCAAAAGGAACCACTGTACCAAATTAATAGATTTACTGGTTCTCAAGCATGTGTGGGGCCCAGTCATTGAGAAGCACAATTTAATGGTAGTCACTGAACACCAGGATGGTCTGTGTTATTAAGTCAGCAACAGGAGTACCAGTCTGGTTGTTGATATTCTGTACAAATGTTGACATAATCTGTCTGCTTACACTTCTCTATGCATGTCAAGATACAATGTGTGCAGTTAATGACATAGATGACGTTATGGGGCATGCATCTGAAATCCTCTTCAATGGTGAAGGTTACTTTTTGGAATGTGAGTTGCTTAAATGTTTGAACAGATGTTGCAGCAAATTTTAAAGTTGATAATTTTGTATGGGTGGTGAATGATATTATAAATTTACAAATGGTCCTTAGCACACAAAATTGTGCCTACTGCAGACTTAAGCCAACTGAACATTCCTTGCTACTCTGCATTGTCACAACACGTCTGCTATTATCCCCATCACTTAAGCTGAATACTGGAGTCTGTTATTACTGAACACTCACAATAGAATCTAATTACCCTCATAACTTTATGTCACCCTCATAACTTTATGTCAAGTGATTATTCCCTGCTACTTGACATACTATGTACTGTCACAACACTGGAGTACAAGCTGAACACAACACAGTAGTCTGTTAACATCTAAAGATCCCATCACTTGAGCTAAACACTAACTTATTACCCCATCACTTGAGCTGAACACTAACTTATTACCCCATCATTTATGCAGACACAGTAAACATTCCTTGCTACTCTGTACTAGTGCCTCAGCACTGAAATATGTCAATATCTCATATGATAATGGTTTGGTAAGCATTTTTAGTACAATCAGTAGTCATAAATGATAAATTATTGAGAATTTCCTGTAAGCCTGCTTATTCAAACTTATTGTTAACAAACACTTGAAACAGTAAGTTAGTAACCCCCTATACACATGAGTCAACCATCGGTGTACTGTACTACTAGCACTACTGTACTGTGTACGTACACTCATTCATAATAATAATACCTACCTACCTACAGTCAGTACTGGACAGTGTAGTGTAGTGTACACTGTAGTGTTACTGACGGGCTCAACTGCTTAGGATGGTACTCTTTACTGCCTCAACACTGGAGTATGGTATAACCACTGCTTACGCAGGTTGAGTGAGTATTAGTATTTTATTCATAACACTCATGGTACTACTGGAAATGAAAGACATACATGATACAATCAACTTTGTCTTAGTTAACTCTTCTTAAAAAAACTTTACCTATAGAGGACTTCCAGCGCTGTTTCATGCTTGTCTACAGATTTTGATATTACTGCAGCTCTTAATTTGTTAAACTCATTTAAAGCAGGATTATAGTCTTCAGGGTTTGCCTGTGTGAAAGTATTCTGAATAAATGTTTTTAGAGGTTTATTTAGATCAACTTCGTAAGTCTTTTTTAGTGGTACAGAAATGAACGAAGCCATCTTGGATGTTTGATTTTGATCACCTGCTGGGTCAGTGCGCATGACGTAACGCAGACTCAAAAACAATGAACTACGAAACAAAATACAGGAGTAACACCATATCTCCAGAAATGTTCATTAAATGAAATGTCAGTGCATAGAAACATGGTTGTTTATGAATGTTCTCTCACACTGCTGTTTAAAATGTAATACTTGGGTACATGACACAACTAACGCGTAGAGTCTAAAAATAGAAGAATAGTATCATACCCATGCCACAACTTTCACAATCGATAATGACTCATGAGTTTAAAATACTTCCTGATTCTGACTAGCCCCTTTCGTACCAAGGTCCATATTCCCAAATTATATACATATGGTATATGTGTAATATGTACTTCAATGTAGTTCAACTTCATTCTGGAATAAACTGAGCACTTACGCCCCTATATTATGGATCTGCCTGACGTGCAGTGATGCTGGTTCTTAGCTCATAACACTTTTTCTTCTATTAGCATGTCTATTATGAAGAAGAAAGTTAGCTATCGCGTCAACGAAGCTGATACAAATGAAAATACATGTGGCTGAGCTGCTGCAAAACAACAAAACTAGCATTTATAAGAGCTTGTATATTCCCAGTGGCTATATGAGTGTGAATCTTGGAAAAATCACCAATAAAGTGAAAAATTAAATAGCAGCATTTCAAACAAAATGTTGCAGAAAAATTCTCAGAATACCATGGGCCCAAAAAAGCACCAATGTAGCCATCCTGGGAGAAATTAATGTAAAAGACAACTGGCTAAACATCCTTTCCAACTAAACAACTGTTTTTTTTCCAGAAATCTACAATATTTGACCATAGGCCTATCAAATGCAATGGCGGCCTAGAGAAAACCATAATGGAGGGGATTACGCCATGGAGACAAACAAGAGACCAAGAAGAAGATGGAAGCAAGACATCAAAGACCACCTGAGCATAACAGAAGCAGGAAGACTGGCTCAAGATAGAAGATTCGAAAGACTGTGACGACTGCTACATCGTAGTCAGGATATGCTACATGATGATGATGAGCGTGTCTACGCCAAAACAATGTCATT
This sequence comes from Meghimatium bilineatum, assembly GCA_034231615.1. Lineage (NCBI taxonomy): Eukaryota > Metazoa > Mollusca > Gastropoda > Stylommatophora > Philomycidae > Meghimatium > Meghimatium bilineatum. Next base: position 22,634,409 of record CM067322.1, read on the forward strand.
CATATAGGTCTATAATTTGAATATTCTTTGGACAGGCAGCAAGAGTGCCAGACATATAGGCCTACTTCAAGAGTGTTCTGAGTATGAAACGATCAGGCAGACATATTGGCCAGAGGAAACAACACTGAAATCAAAGCTCTATGGGACACTGTATGAACTACAAAAGACAGCGATTTTTATTAAGGAGACAATTACAGATATAGACATGTTTTAAGTGAACGAAAGAAAAAGAAGAAGAATATTATTTCTTTATGTTTCCAGTATGCTAAATATGCATCTCCCAGTTTTATACTTTACACATGAGTAGGTATATCTTCGATTGTTGTACATCCTTTATGGTGCTCATTAAGACTCGGTGTGATATTTTATCGACTGTTCCTATTAATATACGCGTACTGGCTTTCATCGCACAATCTATTCTGTGGGCCATTGGTGTTCGTCCTGGGCGGACGCGGCAAAAATACATAAAGGTGTCATAACCGGATTGAATTTAGTTTATGTAAAGGGCGGGGCGGAGTCTACGCCACGAAAATTCCAAGTAGGTCTATCTAATCAGTTTTCCTGTATCATTATCTCTTTGGTATTGTTGGTTGCATATCCCGTTTAAGACTTAGGGATGTACTCAGCATTTTTGGCTGTATTGATTTTATAGGCTATCTTTTACATTTAGTAAGTTGCTATTATTTTCTGAATAGTCCGAATGTACTATTGCCTGCTGTGGGTATACCATGGCCGCCCTGTGGGACGCGCATTGTACCTCTTTTACAGAGACAGATCTTTTTGTCACTGCTGTTCCACTACTGTCTGTTATGTCTCTGAAGCCATTATTTTAATACTTGTATATTATTAAGCCCGCCCGGGTGTTGCCGGGGCCCGAAAGGGTAGCAAAGAATAGCAACACTGTTTACCTTCCACGCATGTCGTAAAAGGCGACTAAGGAGGTTATGGGATGAATTTGGCTGTCCCATCTCATATAGGGCCAGTAACCCAAAGCCATGGTGAAGTCGGATGTGTCAGGCCGAAAGGCGCAGATATCGCAGCAATGATGTAAACCATGACACAACGCATTCCGTTCTCCGGACTACATCCTGCTAATTTGCAGGAGTTTGAGAACGAACGCAGAAGAAGAAAAATAATATTATTACGCCTATTACTTATCTCCTGATCTAAGGTTTTCTTTCACGAGTCTTCCTGTCCCCAATGCTGTTATCTTTTTTGTTAACACAACCATCAACAAATTGTACCATCAACAAATAATGTACCATCAACAAATAATGTACCATCAACAAATAATGTACCATCAACAAATAATGTACAATCAACAAATAATGTACCATCAACAAATAATGTACCATCAACAAATAATGTACCATCAACAAATAATGTACCATCAACAAATAATGTACCATCAACAAATAATGTACCATCAACAAATAACTGATGATTAATCAGTTAGAAAGAGAACAACAATTGTGTTAAGAATTGTGAACACTCATCTTATGTTCCCATCTTGCATGTTTAGTCTTCATGTACATATAGTCGTGACCAGTCGTGTTATGAAACTGTAGTTTTGCTGAACTTGAAGAATTATCTGCGACACGGTTCTTTCTGAACAACAGCACAGTCCATGAACCAACTCTGATTACTAATTAATAAGATATTAAAGAGAACATCAACATCCAGCATGGGTGTGATTTTCGACAGGTTTTCGTGCTCTAATAATATATAAATTATATGGCAAGATGCAGAAGGGTTCTCGAGGTGGCCGAAATAAGCGCCACAAGGACGCGTTAAAGAACTCACTTAAAGTCTTTAGCATAAACCATGATACAAAGGAAGAGGCTGTACGAAACGAAACCGCTTGCCACTCTACAATCAAATCAGGTGTAGCACCTTGTGGAAATGAAACGTAACATTTCAAATGTTGAGATTGCCTAGAACGATACGGGCAGATCAAACACTATCCAAAGTGGTTATACCATATCCAGCATGTCAAAGGATGTGAAGGACCATAGCATGGTCGTCTTTGAGCTTATAACGGGTTTGAGAAGATGTAAATGATTGACTTTATTGTACTTGGGTTGCCCCTTATGTATTACGTCCCTCTAATCACAGCCGCACGCCACAGGCAGAGAGGAGTACCACACTTATAGCACGTTAGTCCATAACTTCAAGCGATAATCACAAAACTACAAAGATTCTCCCCCCCCCCAAAAAAAAACAAAAAAAACCACCCCTCTTTTCTGACCTCTGACAGAGGATACTGAATTTCACCTATTCAACTACTACTACTGTCCGAAGGACCTCCAACTAGCAATAGACTAATCAAGTGAGAGACTGATAGTGTACAGATACTTCAATATCCCTCGCAGAGCTGTGGTCATGATCACATGGACAAGAGAGCTGAGAAATTAGAAATCTGACAAGATGACAATGGATTGACCCTGATCAACAAATGAATTAGATTACTGACATTCTACTCCAGATCATGGCATACTACCTCTACCGACAAGACCTGACCTCCACTCTAAGTGGAACATCAATAGTTTTGTTGAGAAAATCTTGGGCAATGTAGCAGCTACCACCGGAAAATCTTTCTGACTAGAAAATGAATATATCACAGAAAGCATCACTCTCTCATTGGAACCACAAGAAGGCAGATTGGATAATATACGGATATTACACCACTGTACTAACCAGAGACCTACCTATAGCAATGACATCAATAAGATAGTCAATGAATTGTGTAGATGTATATTGCAGGCTGCCCATTAAAATATTCCTAGAGGGTTTGTAAACACTACAAATCTTATTGGCGTATTATAGTAATGCGCTTGAGATACTGCAAATTGAAGCGAAAATGAAGTACAAAATGAAGTGGATACTGCTCAACAGCAGTACGAGACACAAAAAAATGCCAAGAGCTTCTTTTTCTTTCTGTCCATACCGTGTGTCATTGGTTATCATGTCTTTCCACATCCTTCTATTTCGTGTGCTGTCAATAATTTCCGAAACCGATGTTCTCCCATGACACAATGCTAGATTGCCAATAATCTTCTATCTTGGTCTTCCCGTATCCCTTTTGCTCTTGAACTTTCCTGTTGTTGCAATGTGCTCCCTCTTTCATCTTCACATGATGTGTCCAAAAAATGTGGACTGTCTTTTTCTGATACGGGTAAGCAACTCTGTTTCTGAATTAAGATATCAAAATATCTCACACAGTGGATACCATCGCAAAGTAGGCACACAGTGGATACCATCGAAAAGTAGGCCCACAGTGGATACCATCGCAAAGTAGGCACACAGTGGATACCATCGCAAAGTAGGCACATAGTGGATACCATCGCAATTTGAAATACTTGGAAACGAGAAAGCAGATAATCTTGCCACGGAGGGTGTAGATGATGATGAATCAGATGTGCAAATAATGTACCATCAACAAATAATGTATCAAATACTGTACCATCAATAAATGATGTACCATCAACAAATAACTGAAGATTAATCAATTAGAAAGATAACACCAACACAAGATGACTACCTCATTTTCAGCAAACCATAACAAGTTGTCATTTTACGCCTCACAACAATACACAACCGACTATACAGCCATATATAATAAAAGTTCAAGATTGACAACACAACCGTGTGTACATGTGGACAGACACATCAGACTATAGAACATTTACTTCAATAATGTCCTGAATATGAAATGAGATAAACACGCGGAAATAGAGAAACAACACTTGAAGAAATACTTACAGACCCCTGTACGAGTTATTAAACACTGTCAAGTTTATAGAAGAGATGAAACGGCAGAGTAGTTAGGCCTATATTTCAAGCGAACAAAAGAAGAATGATCAACAAGGGCATAGTTCTAACTCAATTTCCTAAACGGAATGCAACAAATGGCCAGCACCAGAGTGTTAAGGCCCTATAACACATGCTGTAACAACAGACATCTCATAATAAAGCAACGAGATAAAATACCTGAACCTAAAGTCCTCACTTGAGCCAATATCAAACCCGAATAAAGCCCAACTGGGCTTGATCAGGCATGTACTAATATTTGAAAAAACGCATCCCAAAATATCTGATTAACCCTATATCGTGATCACTGTCAGTGTCGGTGCCATGTCGTGCCTATATTACACGGTGTAGTCCGTTTTTTAAAACAACAAAGCATTTCAACTCACAAATCTTTATTATTTTTTGTGTTCGGATTTTTAACGATTACGTCCCTTGAAAATTATGTATTAGGTATTAGATATGTTGATTATCATCTTCTCGCAACAGACAAGTCCATAAGTGCTCAGATCTCCGCGTCAGTAAATATTTCAGGGTATTACGGCTGATGATTCCGGTTCTATGTTGGTTCACTGCTCTTTTTTAAATATTTGTTAGGTGTTCTCTAGGGACCAAGCCCATCCTCATTCCCAATTCGCGCATTTTCAATATTGACTCATGTTCATTCAACTCAAAATCCTCTGATCGTGCGGACTCATGATGAGCTTTGATTTTGTCTGCTCGGTTCATAGGCTGACCATCTATTATGGTGGCGAAGCTAGCTAATTGGTCGGCCCGTTGTTGCGCTCCACACCCGCGTGTCCGCGGAGAAAGATGAACGTGAGTTTTCGTAATGATGCCCACATTTTATCTCTCTCTAATGACTCCAACCGTCCCCTACGTAATCACCTGTTTTGACTTTCCGAATCATATTCATCGAGTCACTTAGTATGCACGCATGGGAATAGGCTTGCGATTCAAGCCAGTTAAGTGACTGCGTAAGCAAATACTTGAAAGTCATGTTTGTCTGTGTATCCTTGAAACTTTAAATCTGATACATGATTTGTATGATATTCTGCATGCAGTTCAATTTGTAAAAACATTTTTTTCCATTAAATTGTGTAAATAAAATGTGTGTGTTCATTATTACAAAGCATATTTTTCTCTTATTTAGTTTTAATTTAGTTAGTTTTCTAAAATTAAATATTCAGAATTGATATCGCTTAATTTTATTTCTACATTCAATTTTTGTAGTAATATACCCCTTTCCCTTAAAAAAAAAAGAATCACATTATAGAGAAAAGGGTACCACGCCTATAGAAATATTAATATACAACTTTTCCAATTTTGTAAAAAACATATTATGCAAACCTGAACCTAATACACTTGAAATATTTAGCAATCATATTTTATCATAGAAAATCTTAAATGGTGTAATAGGGTGTTTAATGATGAACACTTTATGCACAAGCGACAGTCTGGTGGACAGAGGGCACGCTTCACTGAATGATCCTCTCTAAAAGCTTCAGCATTGACATCACCTCCTGGCAATCCATAGCTTAGAATCGATTAAAATAAGGCTGGAGATGGCTTTAGCGCCCTTGTCAAGGCTAACGGTGATTTGGAAAAGCAACATCAGTATTGGAGTGAAAGTCAAACTGTATAAAGTCTCTGGTGCTTTCTGTTGTGTTGTATGGTTGTAAGAGTTGGACACTCACCGCGGACATGGAGAGGCAATTAGAGGTTTTCCGCCCGTGTGTTGCCGGGGCCCAAAAGGGGAGCAAAGAATAGCAACACTGTTTACCTTCCATGCATGTCGAAAAATGCGACTAAGGAGGTTATGGGATGGAGTTGGCTGTCCCATCCCACATATGGTCAGTGACCCAAAGCCATGCTGAAGTCGAATGTGTCAGGCCGAAATGCGCAGATATCGCAGTAATGCTGTAAACCATGGCACAACTCATTCCGTTCTCCGGACTACATCCTGCTAATCTGCAGGAGTTTGAGAACGAACGCAGAAGAAGAAGAAGAAGAGGCTTTCGAGTACAAATGCTACAGACGAATTCTACGAATTTCCTATAGGGAACATAAGACCAATGTGTACGTAAGAAATAAAGTAGAGATGTGTGCAGGTATACAAGAACCATTGCTTTCAATAGTGAAACTACGAAAACTAGCATGGTTCGGACATGTATGCAGGCACGATTCCTTGTCAAAAACAATACTGCAGGGAATTGTCGAGGGTGGAAGAAGTAGAGGAGGACAAATAAAGACATGGACAGACAACATCAAGGAATGGACAGGGCAAGATTTTTTTACACTCATCCGCATCGGTGAGGATAGAATTAGCTGGAGGATTCCGTGTGTTGAAGCATCCAATGTGGTGCCCATACGACCCTGAAGGGTTATGGGTTTATTGATTGATTGATTGATAATCGAATAGCAACAGATTTCAAAGAGAAAAAGAAACGTGAAGTAACAAACTCACACATGTCTAGCTTATACGTCTCCCAAATGTTCAGGTAACATCAAAACTACATCACAGATGTCATTAGAAAACGTCCTTGATCATACATAGGACATGTCCTACCCTCAGACAATAACAGAATACACCACCAATCTCTTACATGGATACCAACAGGCAGAAAAGCCAGTGGTAGATGAAAGGAAATACTCAGAAGAACAATATTTAGAGAAATTAAAACAAACAATATTCATACTATTCAAAAACTGCATAGAATACCTTTGAACTGACAGAATTGGAGAGATCTTACTTCTGCCCTATGCGCTAACTTCAGCGCTAAAGGAAAATGAATGAATAAATGAAATGTGCAGGGTATCAAGAGCCGGAATTGGAAATATTAGCTACCCTACGCACACACCAGAGAGATGCAGCAGCACAAGTTTGAAACTGTTGTCATTATCCCCTCAATGGACATCCTTTATTAGTTCATTGTGCACATTTATATTTTTAATGGAATGATATTGTTAGACCAGGTAGGGCCTGTCCATGAACTATATGTACCCCCTCCCCCGCCGCTTGTCAACAACTATAAGAATTCAGAGATTCCTTTTTCTGCTTAATTATGTCCACACAAAAATTAACTACCATCACTACACAAATAATAAACCAACATCACTACACAAATAATTAACCAACATCATTACAAAATAAGCAGAAAAATGAACGAAAAACTACATGATTTATTTCAAATATTTAGCAAAATGTTAAAAGTTTCAAATTCAAACATTGTAACTGGTATGAAAAACAATATCAGCAACTGTCAAACTTTTTCAGACCCTCTCCCATTGTTGACTTCATTTACGGACAACCCATTAACTGCTGCAGGATGTGTTTATTATTCTCTATCAATGGTGGGGAGACAGGTCCAGAGAGTGACGTGTTTCTAGAAATGGGCTGCTTATTGGAAGTGCTATATAATTAATATAGTAACATATAGATGTGAGTCTTGGACAATAAGCAAACAGAAAAGTGGAAAATTGATATAGTAACATATAGATGTGAGTCTTGGACAATAAGCAAACAGAAAAGTGGAAAATTGATATAGTAACATATAGATGTGAGTCTTGGACAATAAGCAAACAGGAAAGTGGAAAATTGATAAAGTAACATATAGATGTGAGTCTTGGACAATAAGCAAACAGGAAAGTGGAAAATTGATATAGTAACATATAGATGTGAGTCGTGGACAATAAGCAAACAGGAAAGTGGAAAATTGATATAGTAACATATAGATGTGAGTATTGGACAATAAGCAAACAGGAAAGTGGAAAATTGATATAGTAACATATAGATGTGAGTCTTGGACAATAAGCAAACAAGAAAATGGAAAATTGATATAGTAACATATAGATGTGAGTCTTGGACAATAAGCAAACAGAAAAGTGGAAAATTGATATAGTAACATATAGATGTGAGTCTTGGACAATAAGCAAACAGGAAAGTGGAAAATTGATATAGTAACATATAGATGTGAGTCTTGGACAATAAGCAAACAGGAAAGTGGAAAATTGATAAAGTAACATATAGATGTGAGTCTTGGACAATAAGCAAACAGAAAAGTGGAAAATTGATATAGTAACATATAGATGTGAGTCTTGGACAATAAGCAAACAGGAAAAGTGGAAAATTTATATAGTAACATATAGATGTGAGTCTTGGACAATAAGCAAACAGGAAAGTGGAAAATTGATATAGTAACATATAGATGTGAGTCTTGAACAATAAGCAAACAAGAAAATGGAAAATTGATATAGTAACATATAGATGTGAGTCTTGGACAATAAGCAAACAAGAAAATGGAAAATTCGAGCAAATTGAGATGTGGTTCTACAGAAAATGCTGAAAATACCATGAACTACCGGGAAAACTAATGTGGAGGTGTTAAAAGAGTCAAATGTGAATCGGACCTTAATCAATAATATAAGAAAAAGACAATCTTAATTTTTTGGCCACTTCATGAGACAGGGAGGTTTGGAGAACATAGTCATAACAGGCAAGATTGAAGGCAACAGAGACAGAGGGCAACAATGTGAGAAAATATTAGCCAGTTTGACAACCTGGCACGGCAGGGAAACAACAACGATCTTAATACATAGTGCTGAAGACAGAGAGATGTGGAGAACCACGATCGCCTACGCCAGACGACATGACACTTGATGATAATGATAGGAATACAAAAAAAGAGCAATCAACCAACACACATTATAACAAACATAATGGGGTGCAAAGGGAACGCATTGCTCTAGGCGGACCCAGAGTTAGCAGATAACCAAAATCCCAAATGTACCTCCACGCGGTGCACCCTGGAAACAGAAATACAGAAGCTCGAGCTGATTGTGGCCAAATCATTTGGGGATCGTGTCCGAGAATGTGGATGTAGCAGATGGAAAGAGATTTGACTGCACAAGAGACAGACAATATCTCCGACACCACCAGCATCACCACATATAGCGACACTGTCGACATACAGTGAAGCTAGTCAGTCCAGTCCGAACATTGGAGGTGCGACCAATGTAAAATGCACGTAAAGGTAGATGAATGGCGAGAGACAAATAGATTTCATACCGAGTACAATGAAACAATGAAAGGGCAGAACAGCGCTAGAGGGCAGCGCGAACTGCAAATAGAAAGTAAAAAGTCCCTAGAAAAGGGGAACTACAAGCTCCGTCAGCTCGAGACGAGCTTCTAGTTACCTGTGTTCCTTACAGGCAGAGACCCAGACCCATTCATTGGCGTTTGGTAAAGCAAGAAGACCTAATCCAACTCTAATGTCGAGCCTTCCTAAACCGGAAATATGCTCGCGAAGAGAAAGGGTTCTGTACCCGATGGGCTTAGGCAAGAAAGGGACAACGATGGTAGTCCTGGCCCAACGCTACTGTCAAGGTTTCCTATACCGGAAGTACACTTGCAGAGAGAAAGGGTTCCGTACCCGATGGGCGCAGGCACAAAAGGGACAACGATTTAGCCCTGGCCCAACTCTACTGTCAGGTTTTCCTACACCGGAAATACACTTGAAGAGAGAAAGGGTTCAGTACCTGATGGGCTCAGGCGCTATTGGGACAAGGACGCTCAGCTCGAGAACGCCTTGCTCTCATACGCGTGGTGTGAGACTCGAACTTGGACAAGGGGTACACGATGTCGGTGAATGACACCTCGGCTAAGAGGGCGAAAGAGCCAGGGTCCAACTCTGCTGTTGAGTTCTTCCCCTTAAGGAACCAGGCTCACGGATGAGAAACGGTTCAGTACCCAATGGGCACTGGCACAGCACGTCCAATTACACGAGGCAAGTTCATAGACAGGCGAACACCTCGTAGCAAAAATCGTCTGGGCGAAGAGTCGCCACTACGCGTGCCTGGAGACAGATATAGAGGCTGTCACAGGCTAAGGGTAGCCCACCCGAATTGTCAAGGCATGCCGAAATCGGATGTGCTAGGCCTACAAGGCGCATAACGGTGGCACAACGTAGTCACGCTCCCGGCGGAAATCGCACGGATATCCGTGATGGTTACAATGGAGCGAACGCAAAACATACAAACAAACAAACAACAAACATAATCAGCCAGCTGGAATTCATATAACATATAGTTTAGTAACCACTGAAAAGATCACACCAAGAAGTGACAGAGCAAGACAAAGAGAAACATGAAAGGACTGTCACGGCATGGGAGATAATCACGAAATACACTTATTAACAACACAAGAGGAGTTATGGAGAAATCTGATCTTTTATGCCAATCACCAGGGGACATGATCCATTGATAAAAGAAGATTTGAAAAGCATCGTGATAACTGGCATAAATATATGACAGATATGACTAGCATGACAGATATAATTTCACAGCTATATTTTCAAAACAATGACAAAATTTTAAATTCCCACTTGTTTGCGTCCATGACATATTGTTGTTGAACGGAAATCCTTCATCTCGCACCACCGTCAGATTGACATATGAATGATAATAGCTGTACTCATGTATGGAAAACGAATGTGCTAGCTGAAAGGCAATCAATACAAGGTAACTGCGTGAAACGTAGCAACAATTAGACTTACGTAAAACACATGTTTATCTATCGCTTTAATGAGACACGACAGACTATAGCTAAAACTAGTAGGTAATGATTGGCAATGATGAGCACACACACACACACACACACACACACACACACACACACACACACACACACACACACACACACAAATTACAATACACAAATCACATTCAACGTTTCAACCAAAAGGTCTTTATCAAGACACAAACAAAACATCAAAAGACGACGAATGGAAAAGTTATCACAACACCCAACGGAAATATGAAAATGAGATGCCGGAAGGTCAGAAAGTACATAAAAAACGTAAATATATGTGGTTGTTTCGTTTCCACATATATTTAAGTTTTTTATGTACTTTCTGACTTTCCGGCATCTCATTTTCATATTTCCGTTGGGTGTTGTGATAATTTTTCCATTCGTCGTCTTTTGATGTTTTGTTTGTGTCTTGATAAAGACCTTTTGGTTGAATGTGATTTGTGTATTGTCATTTTTATGATTTCTTGTGTGCTCATTATTGCCTATAATTACTTACTAGTTTTAGCTATAGTCTGTCGTGTCTCATTGAAGCGATATATAAACCTGTGTTTTACGTAAGTCTAATAGCTGAAAGGCGCTAATTTCGTAGCTTTACTACAAACTACCATCAAAACGGGCTTACTCGCAACTTGCTCAAACCACAAAAATAACTGAAATTATGCTAAAAAGCCAACTATTATGAATGAGAAGTTGGTTATACCATCTCAAAATCTCAACTTGACCAAATTAGGCCAAGATCTGAGCACAGTAGAATTCGCACAATTTGCGGGGCACCTACAATGTTACTCAAAATATAAATTTGTCATAAATAAACTAAAAAAGGGCACAGAGCAATGATCTGTAAATGATGTGCCTCAATTACTACTACTACTATTATTACTACTACTACAACTATTACTACTACTACTACTACTACTACTATTACTACTACTACTACTATTACTACTACTACTATTATTAATTAATTATTAATTATACCACTTATAAATAATTATTAATATTATTGTTACTACTACTACTACTACTATAACTATTATTGTTATTATTATTATTATTATTATTATTATTATCATTATTGTTGTTAATGCTACTACTACAACTACAAATGCTGCTGCTGCTACTACTACTACTACTACTACTACTACTACTGCTACTGCTACTACTACTACTACTACTGCTACTGCTACTGCTACTACTACTACTACTACTACTACTACTACCACTACTACTAACTATTATTATTATTATCATTAATGTTGCTAAGGATACTACTACTACTACTACTACTACTACTATTGATTATTATTATTATTATTATTATTATTACTACTAATACAACTACTACTACTACTACTACTACGACCAAATTTTATTATTATTACTGCTATTACTATTATTAATAATTTTTTTGGTAAAAGATAGACTCACAAAAGGGAAAAAGAGAAAATGATCTTGCAGAAGAAGATGACGAAGATTTGACATTTGTACTAGTTTGATAAACGAAAATATGTACCACTCTGAAGGAGAACATGAGAACCACTGAGATAACGAAACCCTATGCACAATTACTGTAGAGATTAGAATATTTCTGCGTAATTAAAGAGCGTAGGAATACGCGTAACAGATAATATGGTTAGGCAGACGTGAGAACAAAGTTAGATGGACGTTTGTTAGTGGTTGATTAAGTGTTCTGGAGATGGAGAGCCATTAGAAAGTCAGAATTCACTGATTCTTTATGTTCGTATATTTCTTATTTCTCTCTCTCCCCCTCTCTCTTACTCTAATCTTCTTGCTATCTCTATCACTTTCAAATTTTTTCTTCTTCTCAGATTGTTTCTCCAATTATCTTTTCCCCAACTTTTTTCCCTCTCCAGCTAAATTTCTCGAATGTTCTCTTTCGCTAACGTTCTCCACTCCCCAACTCATCCATCCATCTACAACTCATTCTTTCACGCCAGTGGCGTAGCGAGGCGGGGGGCGGAGGTGCGGACCGCCCCGGGCGGCATCATCAGGAGGGCGGCAAATTTATTTTCGTCCAGTCTTTCACAATCACTGACATTTTTTTTTCATATCACAAGGGCCGAAAATTATGATTCCACCCCGGGCCCCATTGACCCACGCTACGCCACTTCTTTCACCCTCTTACACAGGTTGTCTATACAGTCGGTGTGCACTTATTTACATTGCCGTTGACAATACGTCATATGAAGAATTGTGTGTGGATCTGTGTGACGTCATTGAAATTACAACATTTATTTAAAAAAACCGCTGCTGTTAAAGTCAATCGAGCAATGTGGCCAGTATCACAGTGAAGTTATTTAGTTATTTATACAGCATTTGGAACTTGTGGCAGATGTTGGAACTTGTGGCAGCATTTGGAACTTGTGGCAGATGTTGGAACTTGTGGCAGATGTTGGAACTTGTGGCAGATGTTGAAACTTGTGGCAGATGTTGAAACTTGTGGCAGCTGTTGGAACTTGTGGCAGATGTTGGAACTTGTGGCAGCTGTTGGAACTTGTGGCAGATGTTGGAACTTGTGGCAGCTGTTGGAACTTGTGGCAGATGTTGGAACTTGTGGCAGCTGTTGGAACTTGTGGCAGATGTTGGAACTTGTGGCAGCTGTTGGAACTTGTGGCAGATGTTGGAACTTGTGGCAGATGTTGGAACTTGTGGCAGCTGTTGGAACTTGTGGCAGCTGTTGGAACTTGTGGCAGATGTTGGAACTTGTGCATCAGGAAACTTCTACATGAACTTTCTAATGTCTTCTGTATGTTTAGTTCTATTATTAAACACTTTTTTCATCCAGTGTTGAGCTTCTGCCTAGACAAGTTAAGAGTCCGAACTTCGATGGGGGATATAACATATGCACATACATAATGAGTGGGCACAGTGACACGCAAGATAGATAGATAGATATATAGATATATAGATATATATATAGATATATAGATAGATAGATAGATAGATATATAGATGAATGGATGGATGGATGGATGGATAAATGAATGGATAGATAGATAGATAGATAGCGGGACAGTTGATACGGTTCTGGTAAAGAAAATGGGTAGGTGTGCTACCTAAAAAAGCTTCCTTTCTTGAAGGAAGTTCTGATGATTTTTTTTACTTGGGAAAGCCGATGATACACAATGGGGGTTAACCCTAGCTTTAGCTTATTCTTAGAGCTACATTTTTCTAAGGACTAGGAATTGAACCCCTACAGATTTCCCCTTAATATACGGACTCTGTTGATAACAGATCTACGCGTCTGGTTAAAAATGTGTATGTATAATTAGATAACTTAGTGTTACAAATTCAAGGGATTTGTTCCCCCTGGCTCAACTTTTTACATCTCCAAATTAATTAACTATAACGGATGCAGATACATGTTTGAACGAGTCTGTCAAGCTCGGAACAAACCGGTACCAAAAGTCTGTGTCGAGACGTTAGCGAGTACATAAACATGTCTGTGCATGTTCAGGACAACATGACGTTGTGCATATATGCATATGTATCTAGAACATTCTGGTAGGACAATATACATCCTTATACATCTTCTAGAACAATATACATCCAACTATCTATATATATCTATTTTTGTGTGTGTCTATTTTCTTTTTTTGTCTATTTTCTTTGCCAGGTGTCGCATAATTGAATGGTGATCGGTTGTCGGGCTCATAGCTCGCTTGATATGCGGTAATATTGTGACGATTCAGAACTTTGGTAATTCCTTCAATCAACCTTTTTCGTGTCCTTCCTCGGCCTCTAGCTGTTTTCATTTTCATGGCGTATGCTCTTTGCTGGCCAATAAAGTTTCATTCTCATTAAGTGGCCGAACCATTACTCTGTTTTCAATGTATTTTAGAGTTCTATTGTTCCAACAGTTCTTGCAATCTCTTCATTTCTCACATGACCTTCTCTTATAATCTAATCTCTTCATTCCTCACTTGATCTCCTCTTGTAATCTCTTCATTCCTCACTTGATCTCCTCTTGTAATCTCTTCATTCCTCACTTGATCTCCTCTTGTAATCTCTTCATTCCTCACACGATCTCCTCTTGTAATCTAATCTCTTCATTCCTCACATGAGCTCCTCTTGTAATCTCTTCATTCCTCACATGATCTCCTCTTGTAATCTAATCTCTTCATTCCTCACATGAGCTCCTCTTGTAATCTCTTCATTCCTCACTTGATCTCCTCTTGTAATCTCTTCATTCCTCACTTGATCTCCTCTTGTAATCTCTTCATTCCTCACTTGATCTCCTCTTGTAATCTCTTCATTCCTCACTTGATCTCCTCTTGTAATCTCTTCATTCCTCACTTGATCTCCTCTTGTAATCTCTTCATTCCTCACACGATCTCTTGTACTCTCTTCATTTCTTACATGACCTTCTCTTATAATCTAATCTCTTCATTCCTCACTTGATCTCCTCTTGTAATCTCTTCATTCCTCACATGACCTTCTCTTATAATCTAATCTCTTCATTCATCACATGAGCTCCTCTTGTAATCTCTTCATTCCTCACATGACCTTCTCTTATAATCTAATCTCTTCACTCCTCACATGATCTTTATTTTAATCTCTTCACTCCTCACATGATCTATTATTGTAATCTCTTCACTCCTCACATGATCTATTATTGTAATCTCTTCACTCCTCACATGATCTTTATTTTAATCTCTTCACTCCTCACATGATCTCTTATATTAATCTCCTCACTCCTCACATGATCTTTATTTTAATCTCCTCACTCCTCACATGATCTCTTCTTATAATCATCAAACAAGATCTTCAAATAACATTTTCAAACAAAAACCTTAAACAGCAATTTTCCAACAGCATAATTAACTGAATTGACATACTTAAAAATTTCAAGTCACGTTCGTGATGAATACATTAACTAAATATTTTACCGAGTCACGCCGACAATTTGAATATAACGAACTATTCTTAATTTATTTAGCATAAAATAGGTATAGATAATTTAGTAACAACAGCATGAATTTACAATTAGATGACATTTCTCAGTTTTGAGGATGCACGAAGAAAAGACAATAAACATATATAGAAATGCGAAGTACGTTGTAGAGCTAATACATTTAAAGAAGCAAGCCATGGTGGAAGATGGGTTATTTGGAGAGCCTCAAAGAAATACATTACTCTGTTGAAGACCTTATTTGAAAATAAGTTTGAGGGGTGGAGAGCAATATATAGCCAGAGATACACATGGGAGGTAAATACCATGAGATGGATATGATATAGTCTAGTAGTGTGCACTACCAAGCCAATAGGCAGAATATATTTTGCAATATCTATGGCAGCTAACCTTTTATGTGGAGACGACATCTCAAGATGGTGATAGAAATATATAACAGAATATTTAACTAAATATTGAAATGTAAAAATGTAAAAACACAGTAAATCCCAGTTTGCAAGTGCCTATTACTTTCGCCAGTTGTCTTGTACAAGTCCCTTTTAAATTCGCCCATCGTGTGCAAGCCTAGTCATATATAGTAAATCGTATATATCAATCAATATATAGACTATATATAATGTAGTCAGCCCAGATGTGAATCACTGACCCCAGCTGTCATTCATCATGATTGGTTACACATGAAACGTATGGTATGTAGAGAAATATGGTCATCCTAGCTGTGAATCACTGAACCCAGCTGTCCTAGGTCATGATCGATTACACAACACGTATATGTAGAAAAAATATGGCCATTCTAGCTGTGAATCACTGACCCCCAGCAGTCATAGGTCATGATCGGTTACTCAACACGTATATGTAGAAAAAATATGGTCATCCTAGCTGTGAATCACTGACCCCCCAGCAGTCATTAGTCGTGATGATTACACGTGACACTTATAGCATATTGAGGAATATGGTCTATGCGAATCAATGACCCCCAGCTGTCCCTCATCATGGTCTCGCCCGGCCTTCTTCTTCGTCTTCTTCTTCTCCAGAATTAGAACCAACTCCTGTTGGTTATCTGGATATAGTTCAAATAACAGAATGTGTTGTGTCGTGGTTTACAATCTAGCTGCGATATCTGCGCTGTTCGATCCGATGCATCCTATTTGAGAAATGCTTTTGGTTCATTGTGATCTATGTAAGGGGGCAGCCAACTTCACACCCAAACTTCTTTAGTCGCATTTTGTGACATGAATAGTAGGTCTCAGTTATATTTTTTGCTCCTCTCCCTCTCAGAGTCCCGTCAACTCACTGACGTTCCTGTCATTTTATATGACTCTTACAAAGAAGAGTGGGTAATTGGTAATTATGATATCTTATTTAATATTCGTCTGTAGTTCTTTGTCTCACAGTCTCATATATACGATTCATAAGCGCACGTGAAATACGTTCCATTTGTGTGTCACGTGATATACTGATTCTTGTACCTACGAGTAATTTATCAGATATTGTAGTTCCCATTCGTTTAGACTGGCATTGTTGCCAAAGTTATCAAGAACTGTGGATTACTCCTACTCAGATTACATCGCTAAAAGATAGCACTTAGAAATTCGAGCCAGCTCTCAAGTAACTTCGTTTCGTTTCTTCAGTTCTTAGGTATAACCAGTTTCGTTTTTAATTAACCATGCTGAATTCTAAGACAAGGCGTAGATTAAGAAAGTCGACGGAATATGCATGTATGGTCACAGTCTGTGTCAAAAATGAACGATGTTGATTGGTTCTCACGTTCCAGGGGGGACTCTTTGTAATCGTTTAGCTACGATTTACACTGTTATTGGTTTGTGTCTGTGCGTCACGCCCCCTTTAAATTGTACCCATTTCATACTTATAATTTCCAGATAGAAATATTTGCATTGTATGTTCACATTTCGAGTTGTATTTAAGCTGTGCACTTTTAAGGAGATTTAGCATTTGTGAAGCTTTAGTGGTTAAAAGTCTGTCTATAGTCTAAAAAGTAGTTATAGTCCGTTCAGATTCGTTTGCCGAGATGTTAAATTATTTTTATCAAAAACGTATTGTTCATTTGGATTGATCATTTGAAGTTAGGTTTAGAATAATAATGTCGCTATAGAAATATTTTTTTATCAAAGAAATGTGATCCAGTATCAAAGATACCTTATTTAACCTATATTAAAAAAAAGTTAATCTAAATTATAAACAACCGCTGGATTATGTAGATGCTTACATCTCACAGCTGATTATTAAATATAAAGGCATGACCCTCACGGTAGAATGTGCACCGTTCTAAAAGTAGTTGTTTCCACTGTACATTTGTATAAAGCAATGTTACATATGGAAATTCCCGTTTAGCACCAAATATTATTTTTCCTGAACTTAGAATTATGTGAAATCAAAAACGGCTATTTACTCGATTTCAAGTCACAAGTCAGAGGCACGTCTCAATATTTACAGAAAGTAGGCGGTACTAAGCATATTACCTTCTGCAAGTCTATGTGAGAATGAATCTGAAAGCGAAATATTTTACTGAGCATAACATTGCTATAAAGATTTATCAATACTTCTGCAGAGAGCGTAAAAAGGGACATCTTTATTGTTCTTTATCAAATCCTGTGAAGAGAACAATGCATATTTTAGGTTTGTGTAAACGTTCATTTGATCGAATAGTGGAAGCAAGCGGATATTTATTGCCAACAAATTCACGAAAGCAAGGAAGGAAAGAAAAGATAGACAGTTTCGATAAGGACCTAGTAAAAAGAGAAATATGTAGAATGTTTGATAAAAACGAAGAAGTGACACTTAGAAAGTTGAAGATTTGGCTGAAAACTAATAACGACATTGAAATATCAAAAACTTTATTATGGAAAACTGTAAGAAATGCAGGCTTCACCTTTAGAAAGTATGCTGGTGGAAAAAACATTATTTGTGAAAAGCCACATCTGGTAGCTCTTAGAAGCAAGTATTTACGTGAAGTGAAGGGAATGCGCGAGAATGGTTATGATATTGTGTATTTAGATGAAACTTGGATCAACGCTCATCATACAAATGAATAGGAATGGCAGTTAGCAGATGGAAGTATTAAAAGATCAGTACCAAGTAGTAAAGGGCAACGTTTGATAGTTGCACATGCAGGTAGCAGACGTAATGGGTTGTTGCAGAATGCTCATCTAATTTTCATTTCAAAATCCATTGACAATAGAGACTACCACTCCGAAATGAATGGGCACATATTCGAAGACTGGATCGAAAAAAGTATTCTTCCAATATTAGATAGACCTTCTTGTCTGATAATGGACAATGCTTCATACCATAACGTAGTGAACGTAGAAGATAGAATCCCAACATCATCAAGTACAAAAGATGCAATCAAAACGTGGCTCATAAAAGAACACATACCAGTTACCGACAGGTACTTGAAACCCGAATTGCTTAACCTTGTAAAACAGACACAACGAACAAAGATATTTAAAATAGACAAGTTAATTGAAGAACATGGTCATAGATGTTTGAGACTACCTCCATATCATGCACACTTAAATCCTATAGAGCTAATTTGGGCAAAAGTTAAAGGACACGTAGCATCTACAAATACAACTTTCAAATTATGTGATATTGAGACACTTACAAATCAGGCTCTATCAAATATACATAAAGACTACTGGGTGAAATGTGAGGATCACGTGTTACGCCAAGAAGAGGAATATTGGAAAAAGGAAGGTTTGTTGTTTGTTCAGCCGAAAACAGTAATCGACCTATTTGACTCGTCTGATTATGAATGATCATTACTCTGATTAAGTCTACACTAAAAAAAGTTTGATTTGCAAAATTTACAAGTTGATTTGTAAAACATTTCATTGCTCAATACCACCCAAGCAATTCAAAAAAATGTTATAAGCAAACCATCAACCATTACTTATAAAAATTAGCCCGCTTGATTCAATACAGAAGTTCAGATATCTTGGATCAACTATTACAGACAAAATTTCTTTACATGAAGAAGTATATGTACTTATTTCAAAGGCAGCGACAACATTTGTGAAACTCACACCAAGAGCATGGAACAATATCAAATTGACTCTACGAACAAAAGATATATTTTAAATTTTTTTTTTACACCTGCCACCATGTAAAATTTTGTGGACACGCCTATGGGTCATCATTGCACTAGATTACTGTAAAATATTTTGTTTATGGTCGAAATAATATTTACATGGGCAAACATCAAAAGAATTCGCCGCTTTCAAATAACCGTTACAGCTAGACATCAAGTAACACATATGTTTTCGCGACATGGACATTTTAACAACGTATGCCAAAATTCATGTGAAATCATCAAGAACTTTTTGAATTATACATCATAACATCTCGGCAAACGATTCTGAACGGACTATAACAGTTCATCCGATGTAGGAAATAGTTTGAAATGTATGAAGTGAATATTATTGTTTTAAGGTGAGTGATTGGTTTCATTATTTGAGTATCAGTTATCATTGTAGTCCGTTTTAGCTAATATTATATAATTTTATCAGCAAGTGTTTGTAGATTATTTCTTTATTAATTACTCCATATTAAAGTGGTGGAGGTTCTGTTATTGAGAAGCGATACTAGCATCTCCATCTCTAATCTCCATCAGCTCCGTTGTTATCTAATGGAGTTGTACAGGTTTTATTATCCAATTCAACTTAAACATAATTTAAGAATTATACTAGCGGCTTGGAAAAACAACAAAATAGAAGCGAAAGTGCTAATGTTACGAACTTTTACTTTTCCGGTTGCAACATACGGCTGTGAAACATGGACCCTAAGTAAAACAGCGGCAAAGAAGATCAACGCCTTCGAGCATTTCATGCTACAGAAAGATACTTAGAATATCATGGAAGGATAAAATCAGAAACTCAGATATTATAAACACATTGAAGATTCCATAGTGTTGGTTACTAAACACAATAAGAAAAGAAAACTATGCCTGTTTGGTCATATAAAGTGACACAACTGTTTAGAAAGACAAAAAATGGAGGGAAGAGTACCTGAGTTGAGGAGAAAGGGCAGACCAAGAAGACGATGGACTGACGACATTAAAGATAACATGAATACATCGCTAGAAAATGCAAGCCACATCTCCCAAGACAGCGAGAGGTTCAGATAGTTCATTGGGAAGAAAACGTTCTGGAAGGAATACGTCACATGGCACACTAGCGGCTACTAGTATGCGCAACCTAAGGAAATGGGTTGGAGTCTTTACAGGCGGTCAAGAAGCAGTCCAGGGTAACATTTCCAATGAATTATGACGCCCTCAAAATGCCACACATTGATTGTTACCGAGGCAATTTTTTTGGATAAAATGTCTGCCCATTTGCACTATCTCCATCTCGGCTCTGTTGATTAGTTTCAAGAGAAAAGTTGAAGCTACGGAATTACGTGCTATGAGTGGTACTCTCGGTAGGCGGCGTGCCGCTTCGTTGAGAGTGACAGAGTACATATAGAAAACCGAATACAGTGAGGTCAATCCTCAACGACTTTTGAACCCTTTGAAGCAACACCTATCCACCTGGAACTAGCATGACTATAGGAGCTGCCAAGATAGTGTTTAATACACCATCGAAGGCCTTAGGATCTCCTTCCCAGATTTTCTGTAGGGGTATACTCCCTTGCTCTGAGGCACTCCCGTGCTAACCCGCTCGATAGTGAAGATCAATCTGTTCCAGCTGTCCTTCTTGGGAGCCGCGTTAGCGCAGTGGTTAGCGCACTGGCATCGCATATGAGTGGTCCTGGGTTCATTCCCCAGTTGGGGCGGAAATGTTTTTCAGATTGCAACGGCTCCCGGGTCGACCCAGCCTTAAATGGGTACCGGATTAATCCGGGAAGTAAAGACTGCGAGGGAGAGGAGATGGCTACCGCCTTCATTTGCAGAGCCTCTGAAATGTGAGATCGCTAACATCTCGCACCCCTACGGCATTAATAAATGCTATGGGTTACTTTACTTTACTTTTTACGCTCCTTCTTATTACTTCTTATACGCCAAATTCTTGGACAGGACCAATTCGTGGACTAAGATTTAGATCATTCCAGATGTGTCTCCTATATTTATACCATCAAAGTGTTCGCTTATAATACTACCAATTCTTGTATAGTTGTATAGTGTTTGAAGACTGTGAACATGTCTTTGCCTGTTATCCCTGATATATCGCTCTCAAGTTGAACATCTTCAAGTCATGTTTAAATACAGTCTTGTAGAGATGGAAGGATCAGAAGTTCATATAACTGGACTCTAGCTCTCATTGCAAAGATAAATTTTGAGATCTAGTTTCGATCCACATCAACAATTAATCAATCATATTATGCGGCATTGACGTGTGTCAGTGGTCATACTGGAGAGTTGTCAGTGTGTAGTAAGTCATTTACTTTAAGGCTGTCAGAGTGTAGTAAGTCATTTACTGTAAGGTTGTCATAGTCTAGTAAGTCCTTTACTGTAAGGTTGTCAAGGTGTAGCAAGGCATTTACTGTAAAGTTGTCATAGTCTAGTAAGACATTTACTGTAAGGTTGTCACAGTCTAGTAAATCATGGTGTGGTATAAATCATTTACTGTAAGGTTGTCACAGTCTAGTAAGACATTTACTGTAAGGTTGTCATAGTCTAGTAAGACATTTACTGTACGGTTGTCACAGTCTAGTAAGACATTTACTGTACGGTTGTCATAGTCTAGTAACTCATTTACTGTAAGGTTGTCATAGTCTAGTAAGTCATTTACTGTAAGGTTGTCACAGTCTAGTAAGTCATTTACTGTAAGGTTGTCATAGTCTAGTAAGACATTTACTGTACGGTTGTCACAGTCTAGTAAGACATTTACTGTAAGGTTGTCATAGTCTAGTAACTCATTTACTGTAAGGTTGTCAAGGTGTAGCAAGGCATTTACATTGTATTATTCAATTGACATTAAGGACATGCTTACAATGACGCGAATGACACAGGATGTAACTACTTTTAACATTGATAAAATATTGTTCAGTTGCGATTGATGATTGAATTCCAAATGACAATGATGACATGTGCTCCAACAGAAACTGGAAACCATTTGGTTCAACTGGTGTTATCGTCATGTCATATAATTGTTATTTATGATTTATGCCTTAAATACTATGTTTAACATATTCACCTAATTTTATTCACGAGAAACGATTCACCCAGTATTACTGACATATAATTCATCCAGTATTCATCACATATTCGTCCAGTATTTTTGACATATAAATCATCCACTATTCATGACATATGATTCATCCAGTATTCATGACATGTTTCGTCCAGTATTCCTGACATTATTCATCCAGTATTCATGACATTTTTCGTCCAGTATTCCTGACATGATTCATCCAGTATTCATGGCATGATTCATCTAGTATTCATGACATGATTCGTCCAGTATACCTGACATGATTCATCAAGTATTCCTGACAAGATTCATCAAGTATTCCTGACATGATTCATCCAGTATTCATGACATGATTCATCCCGTATTCATGATATGACATGATTCATCCCGTATTCCTGACATGATATGATTCATCCCGTATTCATGATATGACATGATTCATCCCGTATTCATGACATGATTCGTCCAGTATTCCTGACATGATTCATCAAGTATTTATGACATGATTCATCCAGTATTCATGACATGATTCATCTAGTATTCATGACATGATTCATCCAGTATTCATGACATATAGTTTAAACAGTATCCCTGACATTCGGTGTTCGTTCATGTCATGTTTAATTTGTGACTAGTAAAGTAACATTTCTCTTATTCACACAATTGAAGCGTATTGAGGAATACCGTATCAGGCTTGTATTATATTTTATTAACTAACGGCATACCAAAAGATGATGTAGTAACATCACGCCTGCTGTCTTTACTTTCCCAGAAATTCTAGTACCCATTTTCTTAGGCTGTGTTGAAGTAGGTGTCGTTGATGGTTTAAACATTTTCCCAACTTAAATGGGAATTGAAAATTGTATCGCCCAACAAGAGAGCCAGTTCATTAACAGCTGAGCTACCACGTTTTACCGAGTCATGACAAGTACGCAACTAGTATTTTTTGATTATGATGCAACTAGTATTTTTTTA
>CM067322.1:22665363-22751536 GCA_034231615.1 Meghimatium bilineatum
TATTACTACTACTACTACTCCTGCAGCTACTGTTACTCTTGCAACTACTACTACTATTACAACACAACCATTGTGCTCACAGTATCGAACTTTCGCAGACTTATAACACACTTCGATATTGTCCCTGATTATGAACAGCAAAATTGAAATAATTATTTAGAATATAGTGAGTGAGTGATACCAAATGAAATAATTATTTAGAATATAGAGAGTGAGTGATACCAAATGAAATAGTGACGACGGCTGTATCTACTTTTAGCGAATAGAAATCACGGGCAACTAAGCTGAGAGTATATTTTCACAAATCATGCGGGTAAACTAGCACTGAGCACCCATGAATGAAATGCAAGAATTAAAAATAACGAAAAAGACGTTGACAACTTTATTATCAATTATTTTAATGTCTGCACGTTTTTAGCAACTTCTGTTCCTAGTTGTTGGGTTCTGCACTGCTGTGACGTCATGTGTCGTTAGGCTGAAATAAATCAAAGACACAATTATCACATGACGTGGAAGAGCATTACTAATTTACATTTTTACAGAAGAAAATCTAAAAAACATCGCATTTTAACTTGCTAATATCGTGGAAAGGATAGCCATCGACGAAAGTGCGATCAATCTAATGGAACGTTGAGAGTAATTGTTTAAAATATTAATGTCGAATGAATAGTAGATTATGAAGGACAATAAACTTCGCTGTTTGACTTATCAGGATGGACATATTTTGTTGTTATCACTTGTTGCCTTTATACTGTCGCATTGGTAAGGATCAGCATGTTTTGAAAGACCCTGGCTAAGGAAACAAGACTAACAAGATAGTTAGTCAGAATCTCAATGGAGAGGGAATTGAACTCAACTCACCCGTGCATCCAAAACACGATGCCATCACAAACTTAGAGAAGCAAAGAACACTCCTTTTAATCCGACAACAGGTCACAAAACATTCAAACAGAACATGTATTGGAGATGTGGAATTTGAGTCACCAACATGTGTCCTTGTGGGCAATCTGCAGGAAACACAGAACCATATTTTGTTGGACTGCTCACTATACCATATTAGAAGAAGAAAACTAC
Organism: Meghimatium bilineatum; assembly: GCA_034231615.1. Taxonomy (NCBI): domain Eukaryota; kingdom Metazoa; phylum Mollusca; class Gastropoda; order Stylommatophora; family Philomycidae; genus Meghimatium; species Meghimatium bilineatum. The sequence continues at coordinate 22,666,438 of CM067322.1, forward strand.
GGCAATCTGTTACAGCTGTGATGTCGAACAGTGCCGTAGTTAGACTTGATAGGGTCCTAAGCTATTTGAGATATGGGGCCCTTTATAAGTCCAGATATTATATGTCAGTGACAAAGATATTTTTTTGAGGCCCCCAAAACAGTGGGCACCCTAAGCTATAGCTTGTTTAGTTTATACTTAAATCCGGTCCTGTGTACAAGCATGTCATCGAGTTGGCAGCCAAGTTTTCTCACTTCATTGAGGAAATCCTTATCAGCTTCTGATTCCGACTGGAGAACGAGGAAGAAAAAAAACGATAATTAGTTGACTAGCTAGCTAACGAAACCTAGCTAGTTAATTAGCTACCTAGATAGCTAATCATTTAGTTGGTTAGTTAATTAGATAGCAATATACTTCGTTGGTTACCTAGTCTGTTAGTAATTCAGCTGGTTAGATAATTGGTTAACTATTTAAGTAATTGTTTGGTTTTCCTTTTTCTCTTATGCCAAGCTTGGTACATAGGGCAGGTATCATAGCTCTCCATGCTTGTCGATCAACAGTCAGTTGTTCCAAATCGTTCATTTTCATACCAGCTGTTGTGATTTCTTTTTCGATAGTTCTTGGTCTTCTTTTTCGATAGTGTTGTTTTTGGTCTTCCCCTTTTTCTCTTGCCACTAGGTGACCATGTAAAGACTTGACGTTGTATTCTGTCTTCATTCATTCTGAGTGCGTGACCGATGTATGCCCAATGCCTTTTTCTAATAACGTCGATGATGTATTCTTGTTTTGTCTCTTCTCTTAGTGTCTCATTTGACTTAAAAGTCTTTCCAGTTTGTGTGTATTCTTTCTTGAGACATCTGTATTTGAAGGCATTTAGTTTGTTTACTAAAGATGTAGTTGATTTCCAGCTTTCACTAATTATTTAGGGAAAGTTATAATTATTTATGTAGACCTACTCGATGGTTAGTTCCTTAGTAATTAAATTAATTATTGAGTTAGCAAGCTCTCTAGTTCATTAATTCGTGATCTAGCTGTTTAGCTATTAAGTTAGTATTTGTGGAAATCTTCATAATGCAAATAACACACGACTTAGATACATTGAATTATTCGTGCAAAAATCTTCACGTTACAATCTTACGGATCAATAGACAAATATAGCGTGTATTGGGTGATGATGATGAAATAATCCCTCTAGCTGTGACCAGGTAGCTCTTGACTAGAAGCTCCATAGCCTTTCTGACAAAAGCACATGCTCTCGGTTGTGTAACTGGGGCGACACCCAGTCTCATATATGATTTTCAATGCATTCATGTGTAATTTATGTGTATTTATGGATGCATATTGCGTCTATATTTGGAGGCGTCTTCCCAGGGTTACCACGTCATGCCAGAAGAGCAACACATACATCTGGGCTAATTATCTCGTACTTCTTCTGTCAGATTTATTGAACCATCCACAATGATGGTACACCTATCATTCCCCATCAACTAGGAGTCTGCCACCAAAAGGACAAAAGTGAAATGTCCGCTGGCCGGCATCGGACTCCATCCATTGGGAATATTTGACATAAGAAAAAAGTATGAAGAGACGATACATACAGTAATAATGATGTGATGATTTTTTCACGAGTAACAGGCTGTCAATCTACCACCCTCACCCTACATTTCCGTAATCTCCTCCATCAATATTCCTAGAAAGAAGACAGTGGCCATATTCTTTGTGGATCTAAAAGTAAAAGTTCAGGATCCAGCATCACACTGGCGATGAAGTAATGAAAACAAAATAAAAATGTAAGAGAAATGAATGCCAATATCATTGAAACTGATGTGTCGGGCTATTGACGCAAAAAGACACAATGCATTTCTATTATCTGGACTACATTCTGCTGGAAACCTAGTAGGATCATTGTCCTGGTACAAGATAGACCCTACGCGAGTTTGAAAATGAAAGCTGAAGAAGAAGAATGTCAAGATTGCAAGAAAAACATATTTAAAAGCAAATATGAAGTTGAGACCAGAATCTTTTTATGTAATATATATCAATATGCAAGATTTCCACAGCACATCCAGAACTCTGTTATTCAAAGACAATGGCTGGAACGTCGCAACGACCAAGATTATCCGGAATGTTGACACTTATGTCACAATCAGCATAAACCAACATAAGACAAGTCTCCAAGTAAGATAGAAAAAAACATAGGAATACTTTGAAATTGTTCAAGAGAAGCTCATTAATGAGAGGTTAATATAGTGATATAAACAGTCAAGAAAGTATATAAGGGATGGCTTCTGAAGGGGTCAAACTGCCGAAGACGGATGTGTCGGGCCATTGGCGCAAATAAAACGGCGACACAACGCATTTCCATTCTCTGGACTACATCCTGCTGGAAATCTAATAGGACCATGGTCCTGCTACAAGAGAGATCCAACGGGAGTTTGAGAATGAACGCTGCAGAAGAAGAAGAAGGGTTCAAACTCCTCCTTACAAATATAGAACTGAATATTTTATGTGACGAAACTAGAAAATCAGAGGTTAATGCATCCTCTCCCCGTAACTGTTTTCTTCTTCAAAAAGCCATCAATATTCTCACAAAAAAGACATCAATATTCTCACAAAAAAGACATCAATATTCTCACAAAAAGAAAATGATTTTCTGTTAAAGAAAGAAAAATTATCATAATCATATTGACCTCACTATGAATGAATGGTTGGTTGGTTGGTTGGTTGGTTGCTGATCCAGCGGTCCATGGGCTCATGCCCTTTGACCTAATGCCATTAGATGGCATTATATTGCTGGGAAGTCTGTGGATTTTCGGCCCACCCCGGGACAGAGCCAGAGAATAACTATCACACCTCCAGGAAGGTAGGTTTCAACCTATGCACTGCTCCTAGCCACTGTAGCCAAGATAGGGTTCACTGTGCTCATTCCCCGCCACCAGTTGACTACTGGTTATGCCGAACTTCTCTATTGCTCCAGGCATGCAACCAAATGTTCAAGTCAAAAGGATTGTCACGTCCTGAGTCACTGTGCCTCTATGATGGGCCTCAGCCATAGGAAAAACAGTGATGTCAGTTTCCTCCTCCTCAGTGCTGCACAGTACATCTCTGGCTCCCTCCCAACCACAGAGGGTGCATACATATATATTCAGGCAAACATGTAAAACATTTCAACAAAAAAACAAAATCATAATTGTATAGATGACGTGCCATGAAGCTTCTATAAGAAGATAACCTCAATATAACGGCATGTCATCCACTAAGGTTTTCTGTTGCATGGATGATATGTCTAGTGGGCCATTGGTGAGACCCACAGACGCAACCACATGCGTACTATGAATTAATAAACAATACAATTAATTTATAAAATTAAATTATCTGTAAGAAGAAATGTATTTAATTTCTGAACTTGACAGAAGACAAACGTAGACTCACCTGTACGGTGATCAGTTCCATCGACATTGTCAATGTAATTTAAGAACACGGTGCATGCGTTCTTAAGCTTCTGAATCGATGGAGTGGAGTTCATAACACTTCTGTGGGATTTATAATGTTTAGTTATACTAATTATACTGTTTATCTGTACTAATTATAATGTTTAGCTATACTTCTTCTTCTGCGTTCGTTCTCATACTCCTGCAGATTGGCAGGATATAGTCAGGAGAACGGAATGCGTTGTGTCATGGTTTAAGCATTGCTGCGATATCTGCGCTTTTCGGCCCGACACATCCGACTTCAGCATGGCTTTGGGTCACTGACCCTATATGGGATGGGACAGCCAACTTCCTTCCATAATCTCCTTAGTCGCCTTTTACGACATGCGTGGAAGGTAAACAGTGTTGCTATTCTTTGCTCCCCTTTCGAGTCCCAGAAACACATGGGCGGTTTAGCTATACTAAGTATAATATTTAGCTATAATAATTATAATGTTTAGTTATACTAATTATAATGTTTAGCTATACTAATTATAATGTTTAGTTACACTAATCATAATGTTTAGCTATACTAAGTATAATATTTAGCTATACTAATTATAAATTTTAGTTATACTAATCATTATGTTTAGCTATACTAATTATAATGTTTAGCTATACTAACTATAATGTTTCGTTATACTAAAATCAATTCATTTCCTTTCATATTCGAACAGGACACGTTAGAATCAATAACCACATGAACGTATCAGTACCACAGCTACTACCCACGTTTAAACACTGTTCTCATCCCAACGAAACAATATAACACTTCTTTATTGACTGCCCTTCTCTCTTAACTGCCAGTAAACAGGTGTTCCAGACATCCTTAACAATCACTAACTCAGCAATTTCCAGTATCTTTTGTCAAGATCGTTATTGACTCTTAATCATGACACCATGTCAGACTATCTAATATTTTCTCACCCAGTCGTCCTTGATCGTTCTTGCCTTCAATCTTTCCATCATAACTGTTCTCCAGAACTCCCTATCTTTATCTATCTATCTCTTCGCTAAACCCTTTATTGCCTTTCAGCGTCAGAGATAGAAGAGTTCTCTGGAGAAACAGAGTTCTCTTGAAATGTTATCTCTGGAGATGGCCATCGTGTGTGCTGAGTATATTGTGGAATTTGTCGCCTCTTTTATTTCGGCGGTCCATCGTTTTCGAGGTCGGCCTCTAGGTCTGCATTCACTGTGTCTGTGTAGCATAGCTTGATGTGGTATGCTGTCTTGTGGTAGTCTGCTGATGTATGCAAACCATTTGATCTATTGGCTCTTAATATACTCCAAGATTTTGGTCGATGCCGGTTCTTTGTCTAATGTCCTCATTTCTCACTGTGTCTCTTAGCGATATTCCTAGGATTCTGCGTAAGTATGTTATTGTAGCTACCTGTCTGATTGGTTTTTATGAGATTTATCTATATCATAAAGTATAAAAAAATAAGGACATCCCTTTTCTGATAGTATTAAGTAATTCCCGTTTCGGATTATGTTCTTCCTGCATCTCCTGCTTTTTTTCACTTTCCATAAAGTTCCCAGATTTTGTCTAAAAAAATTACATCTATGTTACCTCTAATTTGCTATCCATCGGACTCCTACCTATTGTCTATTGTCTATGCCCAGGTGGATGATGGTCAAAATATCCACACTCGTCGTTAAGCGTAGAGGTAGAGACTGGGAGCTTTATTTTTCTATTCAAGGCCAGGTTTGTCGCTTTGTCTGTGTTGAATCCGTATTTGTTCAGGGTTGTCTTTATATTATCTATCCCTTTTTTTCTAGGTCTTCTTCTGTCCTTGTATCTGGATCTTCTCATGTTATATCTTCTTGTTGGTAGTTGGTTATAGTTCATTCTTGTAAGGTGTCCAAACTATTTTATTTGTTGTTTCTCGATGTATTCTGTGCATGGTCTTATACCGATTCGTATCCTGAATTCATAATTTTTGTTATTTTTTCTAGTTTGGTCACTCTTGCAGCTTTTCTCACGCATTTCATCACACTACTGTATATTTTTCTCTGCTGGGCTGCTGTCAGTGCCCATGTCTGGCATTGATAGCAAAGTGTTGGCATAAAAATACTGTTTATCATCTGTCCTTTGATTTCATCTTGATTTTTTTGTTGATCAGTAATGGTGATAACTGGTATGCCACTATGTTTGCTTTCTGGCATCTTGTCTCAATCTCTATGTCTAGTTTTCCGTTGTCTGTAAATATACTTCCCATCTATTTACATTCAGAAGTTTGTTTCACTTTAGTTTTGTTTATTGTTATATTAAGTGGATTTGGTGACGCTGATTTTCATTGCTTCTGTTTTCTGCGTATCTAACTGCTGTTCATCTTCGTAAATAAGATAGTAAATAACAGTTTATCGATTTTATTATTTAATTCCTTTTCACATTCTTCTCTTATTTCTGTACTGTTTACTTTCTTGTTTTGTAATTCTTTTATTATTCTATCCATGTATATGTTAAAAAGTATAGGTCAGAGCAAATATCCTTGTCTTACCTCTGATTTTGTTTCGAAAGATGAAATCATTCCGCCAGTTGTACTACCAGAATTTGTCTATAAAATCACATCTATTTTATCTCTAATTTGCTGTCCATGAAATTCCCAGCATTTGTCTATAACATCACATTTCTACTTTACCTCTAATTTGCTGTCCATGAAATTCCCCTAATTTGTCTATAAAATCACATCTACTTTACCTCTAATTTTTTGTCCATGGAATTCACAGCATTTGTCTATACAATCACATCTAGGTTTCCTCTAATTGTCCACTGTCCTATTTACTTATTCCCCAAGACTCTCATTCATATGTTAGAACATGTGTTATTCAGCTCCGAATAACTTTTTTCCTCACTTCTAATGACAGGGACATGTTACACAGTATATTCCTCAATTTTGAGAATGATGCCGTAGCCTGCTCTATTATGCCCCCCCCCCACCCTGTTAAGCTTCGTGAATCTGATGTCATTGTTGCTCTTAACAACTCTTCATAAGACTGCTATTCAGAAAACCTGCACTTTTTTAAAAAAAGAATGATATGTGAGCTGCAAAGAGTAGATGATATTAGCAGCAAATACATTATTGTTATATGAACTAATCCATTTATCTGTGGTAGTCCTTGACAACTGATAGATTTTCGGACAAAAGCAAGATTCTCCCCAGTTGTGTAACTTAAGGGGGCGAAATAACCTGCTAACCAGTCACGAGAAAGAGCAACGAAGAAGATGAAACTTAAATATTGGACATTCATAAATGGATAGAAAGAAGGGTGGAATGAAACAAGTCAGGAAGAAAGCGGTCTACGGAATTGTCTTATACTTTCTTCTAAAGAGGTTCTGACAACACTGCCTATGAAAGCAAAAATATTACCCAAAAAATGAAATTTTAATAAATAAAATATTTTGTCAATTTTAAAGATATGGCATGTTGTTGAAAACATTATTTGAAGGTAAAGTCGAGGGGACACGACTAGGAGATAGATAGAGATACAAGTGGGAGGGAAACATCGTGCGATAGGCAGATTAGTCTAGCGGATTTCACCATCAAGGGCAGAATATGTGTTGGAGGTATGTTGCAGCCAACCTGTTATGAGGAGACGGCATCTGATGATAATGACACTTTCTTTCTAATCTCCACACCCCATGACATATGGGGAGGGACAAAAACATGTATTCATAAGGAATCATAGTGCCAAACACACGGTCTCGACATCAACGCTAACTGCTGAGTTATCCATTGATATAGTCCCACTTACTTCAGTTATCCATGGATATAGTCCCACTTATTTAACTACAGATATAGTCCCACTTACTTCACCATTGATATAGTCCTACTTACTTCACTTACTTCTCTCACTTCAGTTATCCATATATATAGCCCCCACTTACTTCAGCTACCCATAGATACAAGTCCCACTTACTTCACCATATATATAGCCCCCACTTACTTCAGCTACCCATAGAAACAAGTCCCACTTACTTCAGCTACCCATAGATACAAGTCCCACTTACTTCACCATATATATAGCCCCCACTTACTTCAGCTACCCATAGATACAAGTCCCCCTTACTTTATCATATATATATCCCCCCCTTTACTTCAGCTATCAATAGATCAAGTCCCATTTACTTCAATTATCCATATATAGGTACAAAATGGGGAGCTGTACCTACAATCAAATATTTAATATTATGCGCAGTTTCATTCTAACTTTGTTATAGTATGTTCAGCTTTCATGCAGTTGCTGAAACACGTCACTAGCAAACCGTGTTGTCACAACAACGAAATGGCTAAATTAACCATGAAGTTTGTGTATACAGCGTAACACAGCTGCCTCGAAGGCACTCGAAGGAGGGAAGGAATGATCGTGGACGTTAGTGGTAGGGTTAGTCTTAATATTAACCACCAATCCCCCCTCCCAAAATCAATACAACTCTCGACTCTCTCCTCTTGACGAAAAATATGTCAAATAAATGAAATATCTATGCTAACACTGCTTATCTCCCCCTATTTCGTGTCGTTAAGTATATAGGACCAGCTTTTTTGAGTTTCTGTTTTGTTTCGTTAAAATAGAAGGTGCAGCTTCCTGCATTGAATACATAGTTATAGTCCCATTTAACTCAATTACCTATAGATATAGTCCCACTTACCTCAGTTATACATATACATAGTCCCATTTACTTCAGTTATACATAGATATAGCCCCACTTACCTCAGTTATACATATAGTCGCATTTACTTCAGTTATCCATAGAAATAGTAGCACTTACTTCAGTTATACATAGAAATAGTCCTATTTACTTCAGTTATACATAGAAATAGTCATATTTACTTCAGTTATACATAGAAATAGTCCTATTTACTTCAGTTATACATAGATATACTCCCACTTACTTCTTTCCAAAAAATAAACTGTTCATATTTGGATTCAGCCCCCTTCGACCGAAAAGAAGTGGTTGCTGTCCTATATACTCGTAGTTCTTGGCTTCTCGTCCCGTAATGTGAGACTCTGAAACTGTGCACGACACGGACATGATGGTGGAAATCACGACCAATATAACACTTAAAACACTGATCATTCTGAAATGTAATTTATATATATATATATATATATATATATATAAGGTGAGATTGGTACTTAAAACTCTGTCATAAAATCATCAATTCATTTAATAAATGAACGAAACAAACATTTAATTATTAATTAATTAATCGATCATTGAATTAATTTCAAACATTCATTATATCACATTATGGACACAATATCTCCATTCGACATGGCCATTGATTCATCATCATCATCATCATCATCATCATCATCCTCATCATCATCATCATCATCATCATCATCATCATCATCATCCTCATCATCATCATCATCATAACAGAGTGTATCGCAGTCTAGCAGAGTGCACCACCATGACAAGAGACAGGGGATGTTGGAAGTTTGTTGCAGTGTGGAGACGGCACTAGATGATGATGAAACGAATGTAATGTTTATAATATTTCTCAAGAAACGGTTCACAAATACTTGTGTCTTATGTTGTGTTGTCTTTGTAATGAATCGATATTTGCATGTATATGTGAGTAGTTGCATATGTTGTATTTATTGTGTGTTCATCGATCTTCTTTTGCATGGAGCAAGCGCTTCCAAACATTATTCAGAGTTTGACATCTGAAAAAACAATATATCCAATAGTTTCATGATGGTTATTAGAGCGCTGATGTCCCGGAATGTTGTGTCTGGATTCTGTTTATCATTAATCAATAAACCCTAACCCTTCAGTGTCGTAGGGTTACCACATTGGATGCTTCAGCACACAGAGTCCTCTAGCGAATTCTATCCTCAGCGATGCGGATGAGTGTGGAAATATCTTGTCTTGTCCATTCCTTGATGTTGTCTGTTTATGCTATGTGCCGAAGTTACTTACAGATTGCTGCTACGTCAAAGCTATAAGGTGTCGCATGGATCTTCTGTCCAGGATCTGCTGGTATGCGCAGTAATGAGAGGGTGGACAGACTTGCATCTAAGGTATCAGTAAACGGAGAGTAGAGAATGGATGAGAGCGAGGTGTTGAAACTACTTCATGGACATCTGCTTGATGCGGAACCTCTACTGGGAACTCTCTGTCGTAGTGGTTAAGCTGTTTGCCTTGTGTTCAAGAGGTCACAGGTTCGAATCCGGCTCGTGTCGTCTTGTTTATAAGGTGGATTTTTTTCGGAGATCCCTGTAGATTATCACTTGAAGGTCGAGTTACCTGCTATGAGTGGTACTCTCAGCAAGCAGCGTGCCGCTTCGTTGAGAGTGATGGAGTACATATGGGAAACCAAGTACAGTGAAATCAATCTTCTACGGCTTTTAAACCATTTAAACTCTACTGATGACAATTCAAGGATGAGATTTGAAGAATTCTGTATTAAGGTTGGTAGTAGTAGAACTGGACGCCTGCATGGGGGAGTGAGAAGAATGTGTGACCAGCGCGCTACTGGAATTATCAGCATGGATACATTTCGTAATATGCTTGGGGAGACTGAGCACCTATGGGTTTTCGCGGAGTTCAATGTTATCGGCTCATCATAACCTTAACCAGGGGTTGTAAAGACAATTTCAGTATGTGTAATGGTAGGATTAACTCAAGTCTTCGGTAAATGTAGTGGTGAGATTACCTCAAGTCTTCAGTAAGTGTAGTGGTGTGATTATATCAAATCTTCAGTAAGTGTAATGGTGAGATTACCCCACGTCTTCATGTGGGTAATTAATGAGTTTGCGTCTCTTTTGGTGCGTGCCCCTTTCAACCAGAGGACGAAGTAAAATTAGTTTATATCAGGACACACTACCATAAAATATTAACAAAGACCCCAATAGATTTATTATGGAAAACCTCACGTCTTGAATAAGTGTAGTGTGGGATTAACTCAAATCTTCAGTAAGTGTAATGTGGGATTAACTCAAGTCTTTAGTAAGTGTAATGTGGGATTAAATCAAATCTTCAGTAAGTGTAATGTGAGATTAACTCAAGTCTTCAGTAAGTGTAATGTGGGATTAACTCAAATCTTCAGTAAGTGTAATGTGGGATTAACTCAAGTCTTTAGTAAGTGTAGTGAGGGATTAACTCAAGTCTTCAGTAAGTGTAATGTGGGATTAACTCAAATCTTCAGTAAGTGTAATGTGAGATTAACTCAAGTCTTTAGTAAGTGTAGTGAGGGATTAACTCAAGTCTTCAGTAAGTGTAGTGTGGTATTCACTCAAGTCTTCAGTAAGTGTAGTGTAGGATTAACTCAAGTCTTCAGTAAGTGTAGTGTGGAATTCACTCAAGTCTTCAGTAAGTGTAGTGTGGTATTCACTCAAGTCTTCAGTAAGTGTAGTGTGGGATTAACTCAAGTCTTCATGCAATTTAATGATTCTTTATATGATTTCTTGTTATGTTCATGAAATTTCTTGATTCTTAATATATGTTTGCTAGTATGTTATAGTCTAGATTAAGAATTCAACAAATTCGGATTGACCAACAACAAGTCAAAAACCTCGAATTTGCGATCGATCTGACATTAGTGTTCCATAACTAAATACAGATGAAAGAAGAATTTCAAATTCTAAATGACAGCTAATGATCTAATTTAGTCTTGAATCTACAGTAAATATGAGCACATATTGCGAGATTAAAAAACAATAAATGGAAACCAGATTATGCTTGGGGAAACATCCCTACAAGAGACACAATCATACACATAAATAAGAATAAAAATTGGCAGAGAAGTGTGTGTGTGTGTGAAAGAGAGAGAGAGAGAGAGAGAGGAACAGGCACAGATGTCAAAACCACAATACAAAAACCAAGAGGAGACCTTATTGTGTTAGCAAATATATGGAAAACAAGAAATTACATCAAATATAAAACAGAATATTCAACTCAAAAGTGAAATTAGTAAACTACTATGTTTGTCACAGAGATGTGTGACACAGAATTGTTTGTCACAGAGATGTGTGACACAGAATTGTTTGTCACAGAGATTTGTGACACAGAATTGTTTGTCACAGAGATGTGTGACACAGAATTGTTTGTCACAGAGATGTGTGACACAGAATTGTTTGTCACAGAGATGTGTGACACAGAATTGTTTGTCACAGAGATGTGTGACACAGAATTGTTTGTCACAGAGATGTGTGACACAGAATTGTTTGTCACAGGAATATAGACACCACGAAATGAGCACCCTCCTCCCCGCCTTCCTCATTCCTAAAAAAAATAACATACAAATTTTATAAATACATTTGTGCAAAATGTTAGGAAAAAAGAAAGAAATACAAAAATAGATAACATCTACAATTTGTATACCAACACTCTGCTACCAATGTCAAACGTGGTCTTTAACAGTCTCGCAGCAGAGGAAAATCGTTACATGTCAAATTGTCTGAGAAAAGCTGAAATTGTTACTAAACTAGATAAAATAAGAAATCAAGAAATCAGGAAAAGAATTGGTATAATATCATGTATTGAACATATCGAGAGACAGCAAGTAAAATGGTTCGGTCATCTTATGAGAATGAACCGAAACCAAATACCAATAAGAGCATATAACAAAATATGGACATGGGCTATATGCAATCAAGGCTACTCATGTGGCCTTGGAGCGACAGCTTAAGCTCTCACCCCTAAGATTAACATAAAGTGTGAATACGATCAACATCGATCACATGGGGGCAGACAATAGACAATAGTTAAGGCATAATGTGTTATTCTAATTAGACCTAACATTACTAACGGTTTACTCAGACGTCCTAAGTGAAGCACCTCATGATGGCACAGTGACACATAGACAAGTGACATGAACAACTCAGCGAATTCTTTATTTGAAATATGAGGACACACATGAACAGATATTAGAAGTAGATGGTGTGAACTTGTAATATCTAATTTATAGCAGGATATTGTCACTTTCTAACGACAGTATTAATACCATAGGGAATAACGAAAGTACTAGAGGTGTTAAACATATTTGCCAGTTTTCGAAAGTATAAGGGACATTATCCATAAAACTATTCCCTGGGGGCAAATCTCGCAGAGTTTGATCCCATTTTTACGTTTATTAACTAAAATGGTAGATAACTTGTGTAAATTGTAAATAGTTAATGATATATTCTCTTGAAAAAGCCGGAATCGCAAGTGAAAATTATGAATTGCTAAATAGTGGAAATAATTGCAGATGGCTTTTAGTACTAGTAATTTAATCGAAGGGCTGGTAACCCACGCCCCTCCACCTTAATGAACTTGCGTAATGCCGATGATTTCGATCTCTTTGCTGGTTCAAAATCTGAACTCCAAGAAAATGACACCAATAATCTCATGAAATGAAGAAGAAAAATTGCCGGGGAAACGTTTTTAGGTACCCACTCTCCCCATTTACTGATGTTGTCTATGGTCGTGGTAGTAGTAGGGGTAGTAGTAGCGGTGCCAGCTTCAGTAGTATTTACAATAGTCGTAGCACAGTGGTAGTAGTAGCGGTGCCAGCTTCAGTAGTATTTACAATAGTCGTAGCACAGTGGTAGTAGTAGCGGTTGTATTAGTAGTAGATGAAAACTGGGTAATGAAGCTTTGCTAATTATTGAAAACGCAAAGGACAACACATCACTTACATACAGCCATCATTCACATAAAACCCACCATTCACACATAAATAATCATTCACATAAATTCATCATTCACATACAACTTGTCATTCACATACGTCTCAGCGGTATTATATGTAGCGCTGCATTTCCATTCACTAACTAAAGAAAGTTCTTCACACAATCGTATATATTGGTTTGAAATGTGCTATTATAGCAGATTTATTGGACATTTGCGAACACAACTTCATCGAAAAGTTGAATCTACAAGAGATATTCATCGTTTATATTCGAAGGAACACTCATACTGAATTTTGACCCCCTTCCATAACTAAATTCTTTTCGGTTTTGGCACTCCTGGATATTATTTTTGGCACCTCTGGATTGTTCAGCACTGATATTTAGATTTGACGCTGCCAACATTTAAGAAGACGACGTAGCATTATGTTTGGTGAAGCTGCGCAGCACTTTATACTCATTGTTGCTATTGTCATGAACGCACCCGATACTTGTTATATTGGAAGTGACAAATTAACACTTCATTAACACCGTAATTAATTAACGATCACATATTCAATATTCAAATGTCTAACAATGTTAGTTCTCATTAATGCTAGTACATGCAACAGTGAATTTGTAGATTATAAATAAAAGCTTTGATCAACATTTTTCTAGTGCAAATACATCAACAATCTGTGCACACATGGAGTTTATTTTATTCTGCTGTCGTTTGTGGTTGGCGATGGTAAGTCGTTGCCTGTCTACAAACGCATCTACCTACACATCCACCTACCTATTATCTATCAGTCTTTCTATCTATCTTATTCATCTCTCAATCTATATTCTTCTATATTTCATATATATATATATATATATATATATATATATATATATATATATATATATATATATATATATATATATATATATATATATATATATATATATATATATATATATATATCCTCAATCTTCCCTCATTCCATACACGCATCCACATATCCATCCATCAATCCGTCTGTCTATCTATCTATCTATCTATCTATCTATCTATCTATCTATCTATCTATCTATCTATCTATCTATCTATCTATCTATCTATCTATCTATCTATCTATCTATCTATCTATCTATCTATCTATCTATCTATCTATCTATCTATCTATCTATCTATCTATCTATCTATCTATCTATCTATCTATCTATCTATCTATCTATCTATCTATCTATCTATCTATCTATCTATCTATCTATCTATCTATCTATCTATCTATCTATCTATCTATCTATCTATCTATCTATCTATCTATCTATCTATCTATCTATCTATCTATCTATCTATCTATCTATCTATCTATCTATCTATCTATCTATCTATCTATCTATCTATCTATCTATCTATCTATCTATCTATCTATCTATCTATCTATCTATCTATCTATCTATCTATCTATCTATCTATCTATCTATCTATCTATCTATCTCTATCTATCTATATCTATCTATCTATCTATCTATCTATCTATCTATCTATCTATCTATCTATCTATCTATCTATCTATCTATCTATCTATCTATCTATCTATCTATCTATCTATCTATCTATCTATCTATCTATCTATCTATCTATCTATCTATCTATCTATCTATCTATCTATCTATCTATCTATCTATCTATCTATCTATCTATCTATCTATCTATCTATCTATCTATCTATCTATCTATCTATCTATCTATCTATCTATCTATCTATCTATCTATCTATCTATCTATCTATCTATCTATCTATCTATCTATCTATCTATCTATCTATCTATCTATCTATCTATCTATCTATCTATCTATCTATCTATCTATCTATCTATCTATCTATCTATCTATCTATCTATCTATCTATCTATCTATCTATCTATCTATCTATCTATCTATCTATCTTATCTATCTATCTATCTATCTATCTATCTATCTATCTATCTATCTATCTATCTATCTATCTATCTATCTATCTATCTATCTAACTGCCTGCCTGAGTCTGTCTGTCTGTGTGTCTGTCTGTCTACCAAATTACATATATAAAAATCGACGTTTTGCCTAAAAGATCGAATAAATAAAAAGCACGAAAGCCAGAGTAAAGAACGGCACTTTCCACGATAAAATAACTAAGTCGAGATGGATAAATTCCGGAAGTCCGGACGAGTGTGAATGATGCAAATACTGGAAGGATGGAGATGTGATAAAACAAATAGACAATTGATATAACACAACAGGATATGTACATACAGGAATGATAGATGCTCATCTCAAATTACTGAAGTGTACAAAAACTGAAGTGTACAAAAAAGTGATTCTCAAGCGCATAGCGAATCCTGTCATCTGAGCAGCACGATTTAATTTCATTACACCCAGATATACTGGCACCCCGATGACCTGCGTTATTGAAGTGGTCAGCGACAGGTGTCCCAGAACGGTAGTTGATACTGTGCAGATGTTGACAGAATCGATCTCCAATATTCCTACCAGTCTCCACTAGGATTCCATAAAGTCAGGTTTACCATCCAAGAGTTTTGGATTAAGAGAGTTTCGTAACTGTATCATGCAACCTCGGTATGTGATCATTTCAAATGTTGCACCATTACGCACATAGTGAAGATGTATAAGAAGCATGCGCATCTCACACAGTGTTACTCATCTTGGCTAATTCGACTTATTATTGCACATTTTTCGTATATCTTAAGGTCACCAGCCAATTAAAAACAAGGATAAAGTATAATAAGCCAAGATAAGTGACGCTGTGTGAGATAAGCGAGCAGTACATGTGTGGGTAAAGGATTTGCATGAGCCCACGGGTCGCTGGATCCCTATTTGTATGGAATGTTAATTATCATCTTATTAACGTTCTGTTATATGACCAGGTCAGCCAACTGTCTATGATTTACATATATAATTTTTAATGCAATATATCGCTGGCCTTTGATGTGATATGTCACCGCACACTCAACAAGAGCAATCATTTACAACGGCCCTTCCGGCCAGAAGGTCAGAACCCCTACTCAATCTCTTTTATTGTGGGAGTAAAAACATTCCTCACAGGTTTCGGAAACAACTTTGTCTTCTTCACGATTTGTATAACTAATTAGCATGTGTCCTTTTTTTCTGCCGATGTTTTCTTGAACTCATTATCATATATTCTCCATTCACTCAAGGAATCCAGGGAGGATTTTTTTTTCTATTTTGCTTGGAATAATTTATATAAGACAATTTCGTTTGTTATTTATTAAAACTCCTTTGTTTAATGTATTATCACAGCCATTGGCAAATTCAGGAATATTGCATTTTTTTTGTAAAAAAATGTATTGTTAATTTTTGGGAAGTTTTTTGATTGACGGCTGAGCGACGGTTCGTTTATCACATGTAAAAGTTAGAGGAATCTTGGATTTTTATGTTGTGAGACACTTTTGAATATATTAGCGATTCACATAGTTATTTAAAATCTTAGTTTTTACTTTCTAATCCCATATATTTATTCCAAAGTTCAAAGTTTGTTTCAAGTTCACGTTTTAATTTTAGATTTGTTCTCAATCTTAGAGTTTACGTTCTAATCTCCGATTTCTGTTCAAAATATCATAATTCACATTTTATTCAAATATATTTGTAATAAATCCGAGAGCTTACTTTCTAATGCATAACTTTGTTCCATATCCCATAGTTTACGTTCTAATTTCAGATTTTTCTTAAAAATCAAAGACTTCATGCTCTAATCTCAGATATTTGTTCCAAGTCTCAGAGTTCATGTTCTAATCTCCAATTTAAGTTTGAAATCACAGACTTCATGCTCTAATCTCAGATATTTGTTCCAAGTCTCAGAGTTCATGTTCTAATCTCTGATTTTTGGGTTCCAAATCTGAGATCTTACTTTCGAATCCCAGATTAATGTTTCAAATCAGATAACTTAATTTTTAAGTTATATATATATATTACTTTAAAATTCTAGAATTCTGTTTCCTAACCTCGGTTGTATACCTCACGTATAGGGGGCGTTTTTGCATTTTTGTGTGTTCATAACTTCAAGAAATATCCGCGATTTGCTTTTTGCTTCCTACATGCAGTGGTTTCTCCAGAACTTTCTTCATACCCAGTAGACCTCAGGTTTCGCTGAATGTAATGTGTACCGAAGAAGCCTTCTACTCAGAGGGAGTTTATGTTACGAGACGGGTTGATATTTTTCTTTGGACACCTACTTTACATCTATTCTTGGCAGGGTGCTTCGCATCCACTGAACTTCGAAGACAAAGACTTGCTACAAGGGCATCGGCATCCCCACAGTTTACAGTCCGTTTCAACACTGATTTGGTCAGTGAGTTTGAATAGTATGGGCTACAGACATTTTCTTGAAATATTTTCTTCATGTAATGGGGAACAATATTCAAAGCTTTCTTTCATACCCAGGATACCGGATTTTCTGGAAGTATTTTCTTCATGTAATGGGGAACAATATTCAAAGCTTTCTTTCATACCCAGGATACCGGATTTTCTGGAAGTATTTTCTTCATGTAATGGGGAACAATATTCAAAGCTTTCTTTCATACCCAGGATACCGGATTTAGACTAGCTGTATCCAATACATAGAGTATGGATCCTACTTTGAATGAGGTATGTTGTAGTGAAACGATTACTATCGTACATGGACATATTGTTTTGAGTGTTGCGCGTATTCATGACTTTGAACAACACTTCGGTCGGTTTCATGCAAGACTTCGCTCCAACTGAACAACACCCTTGTCGGTTTCATGCAAGACTTCGCTCCAACTGAACAACACTTCGGTCGGTTTCATGCAAGACTTCGCTCCAACTGAACAACACTTCGGTCGGTTTCATGCAAGACTTCGCTCCAACTGAACAACACTTCGGTCGGTTTCATGCAAGACTTCGCTCCAACTGAACAATACTTCGGCCGGTTTCATGCAAGACTTCGCTCCAACTGAACAACACTTCGGCCGGTTTTGTGCCAGACTATTGAGAAGACGTTGTCACTGTAGCTTTGTTCCCTTACCCAGCGCTGACTTCTAGTATGTGCTGTCCGCTCCAAAGGCTCTTTAAATGCACTCTAGGCGTTACTATACCTTCTTCTTCTTTTTTCGTTCGCCGTTACTATACTTAAACGTCATCTACTCATATCAAAACAATCGATATTAGTCACCCGTCTTATGATTTTACATTCCAGCACTGCTTCTACAAGTGATGGTGCTATCTGTCATAGACCATAGTCTCATTCTACTAACACTGTCAGAGACACAATTAGATAGATAGGAAAAAGTCCAAAATGAGGCAATGCGAGCGGTATTGGAGTTTACTAGGGATACACCCATCTCTGCCATGAGATTTTTGCTTGATCTCCCCAGTATTAGAGTGCGACATCACCACCCAATATACCAACGTCTAGAAGACTCAAAGGGAAAACGAATCAAGCGTGGCATATCATGGATGGCAGAGGCTGAAAACACACTACGAAGAGTATGTGAATTAGAGAGAGTAGGTAAGGGCAGTGAATGAATGGGTGGAGAAATAAATCATTAAAAAAAGACATTGAGAAAAAAATCACTGACGTAATAATACAACTAGATAACGCATGTCGGAAATGGACTGTTGCCAGATCCCAGTTTACAGTACATGAGCTCGCCCAGCTACACTCTAAAACACGTCATAATTATATACACAGATGGCTCAGTCAATAAAAATATAAATATAAGCAGTTGGTGTTTTGTAGCCTACAAAAACGGCTCAAAGTTGATTGCGAAATCATCTGCATACTCCACTGTCACATCGAACATGAGGATGGAGATATCGGGTGTTACATCAGCTCTGAAGTGGTTGATAATTGATTCATCAACACACTCGGTAATACTCACAGACTCTCAAAGCATGCTGCGCAAGATAGAAAAGTGCATGCTGAGAAAGGAATGGTTTGATTTATTGAACAGCTCAATTGTTCAGAGCATTACATGGTTATACTGTCCCGGTCAAGCCGGGATCATAGGAGACGAGAGAGCTGACTTATTGACAGACAATGCTGCGATAGACGGCACAATGCTGAGAAGAGATCAAGCAGACTTGTTTAAGACAGTCATAAATTAATTGTAAAATGTCGATGAGAGTAAACATGCTGAGAACGTACACATACAGAGAATGTACGAAATTGGAGTGTCCAGAAGCGAGAGAATGAAAAATGGTTATTTTTTTTTTTTGTGTGTGAAAGACCCGAAAATCGTGTTATCTTCACTTGACCTGGATTCTGAGTCTATATACATTGGGATGGCTGGTGGAACGAAGAACGGAGCACTTATGGGAGTGCCACTAGTGCTGTGAAGCTAGATGCTAATAAAGAATCAAGAGGTAGCGGAGAAAGTATGTGTCTTTCTGCAATGAAATCTCATTCCATGTGTATTCTGGCAGCGCGGATGCTAATATTAAAAGTGTTAACCAAATGTACCATGAGATCTATGGTACATTTATTTTTTTTGGGTCGCTACGTGGATGCACTTTCATCATTATCATGTTCCGTCTCTGCAACGAAGATTGACTGCAACCGACCTCCTATATCTTCTGTCTGTAGCGTTGGTGGTGCACTCTGCTAGACTGTAACCAGTAATTTTAACATCTTGGTCATCTGCTAACCCTGAAAATCGCACGAGAGTAATGCAAAAGTGGAGCGACTTTTCTCCAGTATCAAAATGAACAGAGATAAGTATTCGTGTTA
This sequence comes from Meghimatium bilineatum, assembly GCA_034231615.1. Classification (NCBI taxonomy): domain Eukaryota; kingdom Metazoa; phylum Mollusca; class Gastropoda; order Stylommatophora; family Philomycidae; genus Meghimatium; species Meghimatium bilineatum. The sequence continues at coordinate 22,686,248 of CM067322.1, forward strand.
ACACAATAAATGGATAGAACAACCTAACAACGAGACATAGTGACACACGACGTTTCGACTAAAAATCCTTCATCAAGACTAACATAATACCACAGTCAACACATTTTACATAGAAACACATAAATGGTAAAGTGGTGATAGGAAGAAAAGGAGAGAAACGAGAAGATGGTCAGGGCAGAGACAGGTTAGCATGACAGAAAAGGTGAAAGAACTGATTAAATGGAAAATGATAAAATAATGAAATGGGGTGAAAATAAAAATGAATATGAAAATATACTTAGCCCTGATCACTAAGGCTGTAAGAAAAAAGGTGATGGTATGAAACTGACAGCTTGTATGAAGTTATGAAGTTAGTCAGTAGTAAACGTTGCATAAGACAAGGGCGTATTTGACCAGTCGTAGCAGTCGTAACAGCTGGTAGAAGTAACTGAGTACATACAAGTTTCAAGTTTACATACTAGCAAGTATACATGAATGTCTACAAGTTTACATGATAGCTTCATACAAGTTGTCTGTTTCGTACCATCACATATTTTTATGTCCATTGTCTTGTTCCGGTTAATGCGCTTCGCTTTCTGCATGATACCTTCTAGTCCCCTCACAGTATTTCGCAGTATTTCACTCTGGACAAGACTAAGACAGCCTTACTGATCCGAGCTAAGTAGATTTTCATATTCATTTTATTTTCACCACATTTCATTATTTTATCATTTTCCATTTCATCAGTTCTTTCACTTTTTCTGTCATGCTCACCTGGCTCTGCTCTGACTATCTTCTCGTTTTTCTCCATTTCTTCCTATCATCTCCTTACCATATATGTGTCTGTATGTACAATTTTGTGTTTGTGTTATTCTGTTGGTCCCGATGAAGACTTTTTAGTCGAAACGTCATCTGTCTCTGAGTCTCTAATCGACTTATTTTGGTAACACGAATACCTATTTTTACTAATTTTGATTTTTGCTCTGTGTTGCCCCAGCCACCCATTTCTAATTTAGGGTTGTTACCTGACACAGGAGTGGAGTGCAAAACGTTTGGATAGGAAGCAGATCTCAGACTCTAGAGGTCCCCGGCTCAATTCACGGTTGGGACAGGTTTTTTTTCTTTCGGAGATACAATGAATATCCGTCCTGTACATGTCGTGAAAGTAATGGCAACCTACGGGAATATTGTGCCTAGAAATTTCCAAAATAGAAACGAAAGTGATAATGTTACGAACTTTTAATTTTTCCGGTTGCAACATACGGCTGTGAAACATGGACTCTAAGTAAAACAGCGGCAAAGAGGATCAACGCCTTCGAGCTGAAATGCTACAGGAAGATACTTCGAATATCATGGAAGGATAAAATCAGAAACTCAGATATTATAAACACATTGAAGATTCCAGAGTGTTGGTTACTAAACACAATAACAAAAAGAAAACTTCGCCTGTTTGGTCATATAAAGAGACATAACTGTTTAGAAAGACAAATAATGGAGGGAAGAGTACCTGGAATGAGGAGAAATGGCAGACCAAGAAGACGATGGACTGACGACATTAAAGATAACATGAATGTATCGCTAGAAAATGCAAGCCACATCGCCCAAGACAGAGAGAGGTTCAGAGAGTTCATTGGGAAGACAACGTTCTGGAAAGAAACGTCACATGACACATGTCGCGGCGTCTGCTATGGCAAAGCGACAATTATTTCCACAGCCCTTAGAAAGTCTACCTGTACTCGTTCACATGAAAGCATGCAGTAACAAACTTCTTTTAAAAAAACAACAACCTTTACTGGAACTTTTATCCCTTTTCTCCTGTATAAAGGCTCAATAGAAACAAAGTGTCAAAAATCAAACACAGTGGCTTACCTACTTACACCATTACATCTTCACTAAAAGATAAAATGAAAATCAAAAGACAGATAATATCTACAATTTGCATACCAACACTGTGCTACCAATGTCAGACATAGCCTCTAACAGTTTCGTAGCGAAGGAAAAATCTTTACATGTGAAATGAAATGTCTAAGGAAATCGGCAATGGCTACTAAAGTAGATACAAAAGAAATAAAGAAATTACGAAAAGAATTGGTATAATACCATGTATTAAACATATCCAAAGTAAGTAAAACGATTCGGTCACCTTATGATAATGAAGTCTAAACAATACCAATAATAACATTTTACAAAAGAATACTCGGATATAAAACCAATGGTAGACCACGAAAACGATGGATAGAAAACATCAAGATAACCTTGAACAAATATGGACTTGACACAACCAAGGCGACAAATCTGGCCGTGGAAAGAGAATTGAGCCTGTTTCCATCCCTACACTTAATCGCAAGAAATCCACCTAGTGACAATAGACAATAGGCTATCTTAATTGACATTGGAGCAAAACAATTTATTGTGTGCATCAGAGACACGACGGCATGGAGAGAGTGTTAATGGAGGGGATGATAGAAGGCAACAGGGACAAAGGCCGACCAAGAAGCCGTTGGACAAAAGACATTCAAGAATGCCTGCGCATGTCACTTGAAGATGCAGGGCAACTTGCTCAAGACCGCGGAGAATTCAAGAGATCAATAGGAAAGACTACGTTTTGGAAAGAATATGTCACTTGATGATGATCAGATTCTATATTGGTGTAATAAAACTTCAGACAAGCGCTGTCAATATTTACATAGTTACTTAAAAAGTTACAAAACCTTTCTAAAACAAATTCAATCTTGAGCGTTTAAGAATTACGTTTCACAAGAAGAGAAATATTGAGTTACAACATTTATTATCTGTAGTTGTGTTACAATAGTAGATATGTGTTTTTAATTCAGAATCTGCGTGAACTGGACGCAGTTAAATATATACATAAATTGGACAGAATTAAATATCTACATAAACTGGATACGGGTAAATAAATACATAAACTGAACATAGATAAATATCGACATAAATTAGACACAGTTCACTATATTCATTATCATAAACTGGACACAGTTGAATATCTACATGAACTGGACGTATATAAATATCTACATAAACTAGACACAGTTCAAATTCTACGTGAACTGAACGTAGTTAAATATCTACATAAAATGGACATGGTTAAATATCTACATAAACTGGACATGGTTAAATATCTACATAAACTGGACATGGTTAAATATCTACATAAACTGGACATGGTTAAATATCTACATAAACTGGACATGGTTAAATATCTACATAAAATGGACATGGTTGAATATCTACATAAAATGGACATGGTTGAATATCTACATAAACTGGACATGGTTGAATATCTACATAAACTGGACATGGTTGAATATCTACATAAACTGGACATGGTTGAATATCTACATAAAATGGACATGGTTGAATATCAACATAAACTGGACATGGTTGAATATCTACATAAACTGGACATGGTTGAATATCTACATAAACTGGAAATGGTTAAATATCTACATAAAATGGACATGGTTGAATATCTACATAAACTGGACATGGTTGAATATCTACATAAACTGGACATGGTTGAATATCTACATAAACTGGACATGGTTAAATATCTACATAAAATGGACATGGTTGAATATCTACATAAAATGGACATGGTTGAATATCTACATAAACTGGACATGGTTAAATATCTACATAAAATGGACATGGTTGAATATCTACATAAACTGGACATGGTTGAATATCTACATAAACTGGACATGGTTGAATATCTACATAAACTGGACATGGTTGAATATCTACATAAACTGGACATGGTTGAATATCAACATAAACTGGACATGGTTAAATATCTACATAAACTGGACATGGTTAAATATCTACATAAACTGGACATGGTTGAATATCTACATAAAATGGACATGGTTAAATATCTACATAAACTGGACATGGTTGAATATCTACATAAACTGGACATGGTTGAATATCTACATAAAATGGACATGGTTGAATATCTACATAAAATGGACATGGTTGAATATCTACATAAACTGGACATGGTTGAATATCTACATAAAATGGACATGGTTAAATATCTACATAAAATGGACATGGTTAAATATCTACATAAACTGGACATGGTTGAATATCTACATAAAATGGACATGGTTAAATATCTACATAAACTGGACATGGTTGAATATCTACATAAAATGGACATGGTTAAATATCTACATAAACTGGACATGGTTAAATATCTACATAAAATGGACATGGTTGAATATCTACATAAAATGGACATGGTTAAATATCTACATAAAATGGACATGGTTGAATACCTACATAAAATGGACATGGTTAAATATCAAAAGAAACTAATCACAAGTATTTCTCTACACACAAACAATAAAGAACAAAACATACCTGATTGTTCTTGAAGGCTAGAATTTGTAGAATGTTGATTCAATTCCGAAATGATGAGTGTTGCTCTTTCCTTGAAGCTGACGTGAAGTTTTACTCAAAGATGTTTTGGCGTTTCTATAACAGAAAAAAACATGCATATAAAATGTGAATAAAACCCCCCAAAATTTGTATTTTTAAAATGTGTTTATGCATAAAATATTATATTATTTTAAAAATAGGAATAAACTTAATGTGTTTCATACTTTCTTGTTTGTCTAGCTGAGTTTAAACACTATTTTATTTTAATATTGAAAAGTTGAAATGGATGTTTCAAACAGCATAAATGATATAAAATACTAGTTTTCGTACTGCGCCTTAACCAATGGAATCTTTCGTGTGAACTCAAGCCCTTCCCAGCAAACACTTCCTCTGTTGAGACATGCGCAATGTTGCGCAGAGATTAATTAATGCCGTCTGTGCTGATTTCAAAATGGCGTCCAGTCATGCGGAGATGTCACTTGTCGCATAAAGTATTAGGAAACCTAAAATATTTCTGTGTGGCTGCACGGGCAGCGGACATCTCTGCACGCGATTCCTCTCATGTTACCACACTTGATGCTCATTGGACATACGTTATCTCAGTTTTTTACCTTCACTATAATACAAATAGGTCGAAATAGACAAAGCACAGTAATTTAATTTTAAAATTCACAAAACAAATTGAATCACATCAATATATACAATTAAAAAAATAACAAATTGAATCACATCAACTAATATTGTGTACAGTTCATAAAATAAATTGTATCACATCAATATAGTGTACAATTAAAAAAAAACAAATTGAATCACATCAATATAGTCTACAATTAAAAAAATAATTGAATCACATCAATATAGTCTACAATTAAAAAAATAATTGAATCACATCAATATAGTGTACAATTAAAAAAAAATACGAATTGAATCACATCAATATAGTGTACAATTAAAAAAACCAAATTGAATCACATCAATATAGTGTACAATTAAAAAAACAACAAATTGAATCACATCAACTAATATTGTGTACAATTCACAAAATAAATTGTATCACATCAATATAGTGTACAATTAAAAAAAAATTGAATCACATCAACTAATATTGTGTACAGTTCACAAAACAAATTGAATCACATCAACTAATATTGTGTACAGTTCACAAAACAAATTGAATCACATCAATATAGTGTACAATTAAAATAAAACAAATTGAATCACATCAATATAGTGTACAATTAAAATAAAACAAATTGAATCACATCAATATAGTGTACAATTAAAATAAAACAAATTGAATCACATCAATATAGTGTACAATTAAAATAAAACAAATTGAATCACATCAATATAGTGTACAATTAAAATAAAACAAATTGAATCACATCAATATAGTGTACAATTAAAATAAAACAAATTGAATCACATCAATATAGTGTACAATTAAAAAAAACAAATTGAATAACATCAATATAGTGTACAATTAAAAAAAACAAATTGAATAACATCAATATAGTGTACAATTAAAAAAAACAAATTGAATAACATCAATATAGTGTACAATTAAAAAAAACAAATTGAATAACATCAATATAGTGTACAATTAAAAAAAACAAATTGAATAACATCAACTAATATTGTGTACAGTTCACAAAACAAATTGAATCAACAGTTACGTACAAAACACGAACCTGTGCCCTTTCCCCAACTTCTACTATTTTATCTACAGACTTGAATACAAGTAACAAATCAATGTACATTGATTTATCATAGACCAAACTACATAAAAATATATAACAAGATTTAATCCTCAATGACAATAAATATTTCGAAATTGTTCAACATACACATAATTTATCTCGGTATGGTTCTTGAATAAAACATATATCCTTAGTTAAACCCAAAATTTAATTACATATGTATATATATTATTAGTTAAACCCACACAGATACTCACATACAGAATATCATCAGTTAAACCCACACATATACTCACATACAGAATATCATCAGTTAAACCCACACAGATACTCACATACAGAATATCATCACTTAAACGCACACAGATACTCACATACAGAATATCATCAGTTAAACCCACATAAATACCTAATTACGAATTACCGTCAGTAAAATCAAAACAAATACCAACATAAAGAATATTTATTAATGTATCACACGTATACCCGGTACATCTTGTAGATGTCATTCAAAGCGTATATTATGTTGGAGGATGTGACAGTTTTTGTGGAAGGGATAAGTGTGCCAGGAATGAAGCACTAAGGAAACAATTAGGGATCAAGTCAACATTAAAATACATCTAGAAACAACAAGTTAAATGGTACGGCCACATAACCAGACAGAAAGAGCAAAGTATTATCCAAAAAAAAAACAACCACTTAACAAACGATACGAAAACAGTCGACCTATTGGACGCCCTCATAAAAGGTGGATAGATAGTGTATTAGAGACACTCGGAAATATAACAGCAGAGGAGGCAAATAGAAGGGCAAGAGACCGTACACTCACTCTCCCCTCAACACCGAAAGGTACATGAGGACAGAAAGAAGAAGATAAGTGTGCCCTTAGATTGTCAGTCCTCCATCTAGGTAGTTAAACACACTCGACAGAGAAAGTAAAACTATGATGGCCTATTATTGTTGGAGTATGAGGTACAGGTAATGGTCAACAAGAGTTCAAAAGGGTTCAACGACAATTCCATGGAAGGTGACATGGTTTTATATATACACACATATACATATATATATATATACTACATCTTCTTCTTCTTTTGCGTTCGTTCTAAAACTCCTGCAGATTAGCAGTATGTAGTCTGGAGAACGGAATGCGTCGTGTCATGATTTACAGAATTGCTGCGATATCTGCGCCTTTCGGCCGGACACATCCGACTTCAGCATCGCGTTGGGTCATTGAACCTATATGGGATGGGACAGCCAACTCCATCCCATAACTTCCTTAGTCGCCTTTTACAACATGCGTGGAAGGTAAACAGTGTTGCTATTCTTTGCTCCCCTTTCGGGCCCCGGCAAGACACGGGCGGTATAGTACACGAGTCTTTATGTCTCAGTATTCTTGGGGAATACCATTAGAGAGGTGAGTATAACATTCGAAGTGACAACAAGCAACATGACTATGGGGATAATAGCAGTGACCAAGGTCTTAAACTGGACGATGACACAGAATGCAACTCATGTCTACATGTTCAGTGAATGAATGGGCATAATCAGTAAAATACATTCGGGGTGTATTCATGAACAGTGGCTTGAGGCTGTCGGGAGATGAACATTTGAAGGAGTCATGTTTGTTTTGTATGCCAGGTAGTTCGTGAGTTGTGAACTATAAACAAGTGGATAGACATAATAATGAGTTCTGTCTCTGCATTAAGAGATATAGCCAGTTGACATCAAGAACTCCTAACAAGAAAAAAAGCATGGATACAATTAATTAACGAGATTGATGATTAAATTTTATTTGTAAATTAAAAAAAAACTGAACTTTAAATTTTGCGTCGCCATAAATATACAGCATCTTGGACTTACAAGAACTGCTGTTCAACCAGACAAGAACTGAAACTGTCAGTCGCTTTTTATGTGCGAATATACTCAAGTACACATCGAAGTACACACTGTCAGTCGCCTTTTATGTGCGCATATACTCAAGTACACATCGGAGCACAAACGTTGTATATGTTAATCGATATAGTGACAAGGAAGCTACAATTGTCCAGCACGAGACCGACTTGCGGAAGTGATGCTCATGCTCGAGAACACGCAGAAGCCACACGTCTCATTCCAACAGATCCCATTCAAAGTAGGAGCCATGACTCGGGTATTGGATACGCCAACTCGAACATGTACCCCTGGGTATGAAAGAAAGCTTTGAAATACAGCGTCTCATTGCAAACAGGGACACGTATTGAACAAATGTCGGGGAGAACATTGTTCAAACTTCCGACAGAAACAGTGTTAAGACTCGGACTCTGGACCTTCTGCAACGTAGAGGGGGGAGCAAATCCATGTATTGAGGACACAGCAAACCTAGCCCAATGTACTGTCGCCGTTGTCCAACACGGCTCATACAGAGAGAACTGGGTTCAGTGCCCAAGGCTCCACTGCGAAGCTCCTCGTCCGAGATACGCGTACTCCACCTACTTCTTTGGGTAATATACGCAAAGGCGAAAAGGCAAAATACTTAGGACGGGCCTAAAGAAGGATTGAAAGACCATCACAAACGGACGAGGTGAGTGCGTGAGAAATACATATGTCAAATCCTAGACTCTCGGTGTGTTTGGCAAAGCAGCACCTCGTTTAGGATGGTATATCAACCCTGAGTCTAATTCGACTGTCGTCGGTGCCCAACACGGCTCATATAGAAGTAATTAGGTCTGGGACCTAGGGACACAAAGGGTGGTAATGGAATGGACTTCCGACACGGCGAACAACTCGCTTTCTGCGAAGCGCCTCGTCAGAGGAAAGACAAACCAGTAACCCAAGCACACTATCAGGTCGTCTCGTATCCTGTACCCCTTCTGAGTAGAATTTCTCCAATAGGTATTGCCCTAAGCAGTGCAGAATTTACGTATAAGCTACAGAAGCTATAGCTTAGGGCCCCCACTTTTCTGAGCAATTGTCATATATACTTAAATATATTGCAGCATTATTTGTCCCAATGCCGCACGTCCGGAATACTTAGGGCTTTATCAAGTCTAAATCCGGCGCTGGCCCCAAGCTGAAAGTTGAAGTCTTCTTGGTATGAAAGAAAGCTTGGAGATACATCCCCGTTGCACATAGGAAGCAAGAGCTAATCGCTCGTAATTCCTAGGGTTCGAAAACAGACAAGCTAATTAACGAACCAACAAACCAAGCAAGTAACTAACAAACTAACTGACTAACTAGTATTATTACTACCACAGAACCGGCCATTTTATATCACCATTACTTCATCCTGTTTCATTATAAAAGCGATATTTTTTTCGATATATTAGTAAAACAAACATCAAACATATATTAATCCTAATTTTATCCAATCTACAAGATTCATCCTTTTTTTATACGTAACCCTCCACGTCATCGAGATCCTTCAATCCTCCTTACACTTCCGCTGACAGTCAACATTGAGAAACTAATTTCTTAGTTTTATTCTTAGTGAACACCGCCTATTAGTGAACAACACGGATAGTTTGCACGGGTACTAATACAATATTCTGTCACCGTTTGTTCCTGTTTGGTAATCATTATTCTGTAAAACCCTAGGGAATACACCTCATATCTCTGGTCTGAAAGAATAAACGAAATACAAGCTAGAGAGGCATATAAAAGGGACGTCAATAACATTGATAATAACTGAAAATTGCAGACGATAGGGGCCAAATTTTCCATTACAGTAACTTGATGAACTTTAAGTGTCACAGGAAACTATCTTTCAGCCATCTTGTTTCTGCTCACGTTTCCTGTGTTTGTCATGAACGTAAACACATCACGCCATCTTGTCATGAACTCTACGAGAAGACAGCAAAACATTATGTCTGTTGAAATATTTATACTCGTGCTAAGTCAAATTATACAAGCTAGTTTGTGGCAAATATATTTTGGAGAGAAACAATCTAGAAACCGATGACTTGCCGTACAAACAAAGTGAGACAGTTTTATATAAATGTCTATTGTTTTCATTTCTATGAGCCGTTGTGGCTTTGTGGCTCAGCATAAGTCCTTTAGTCTAGAAGTTCCTCAGTTCGAGGCAGGCCGTTGCAGAAAAGAATACATGTGCACAGAAAACGTAAATATGACATGAAGAACACATTTTTATTATTTCCGTGTATCTTGTTGGTCGGCTGCCGCTATTTTTGGTATGCTAGTCCAAGTATATGAATATTTAGAAACGAAAATCACGACAATAATCAGTAATGTAAAGAATAACGTCTAAATCAATTATGTACAGGGGTCTTATATTAGTGTCAAAGGTCACGTCTTAAGCTAGTTATCCTGCAGGCTGTCATTACAGTACTTCTGACACTTCCATATGATGAATCCAGTATGTTCTCCAGCATATGGTAATTGACTGTTTCTGGTTTTCCTACGTTGATTTCTATATGGGGCTCGTTTCTAACAACCCGAAGCATCACTCACAGATCTCCATGCTAGCTGTAGACACAGAAGAAACATACAATGCAGGCATCAACTGTCCTAACCCCTTTACTGCATCCAAATTGTCAAAACAATACAATGAACAATCACCGGTCGTAACGCTAACAAGTGCGTCTGTTCATTGTTTCACCGGACACCCGTGCCTCCAGGCAGCACAAAAATGAAAGTTATTCTCGTATGCACATACTTCGACTTCAATCACTGTCCACTATCCCTACTTTATCTTTCTACGAATACTCACACAGTCAACTAACCCTACTTTATCTTTCTACGAATACTCAATTCAACTAACCCTACCTGTATCTTTCTACGCATACTCACACAGTCAACTAACCCTACTGTATCTTTCCATTCCACGCATACTCACACAGTCAACTAACCATACTGTATCTTTCCATTCCACGCATACTCGCACTACCAACTAACCATACTGTATCTTTCCATTCCACGCATACTCACATTACCAACTAACCCTACTGTATCTTTCCATTCCACGCATACTCGCACTACCAACTAACCATACTGTATCTTTCCATTCCACGCATACTCACATTACCAACTAACCCTACTGTATCTTTCCATTCCACGAATAATCACACTACCAACTAACCATACTGTATGTTTCCATTCCACGCATACTCACATTACCAACTAACCCTACTGTATCTTTCCATTCCACGAATAATCACACTACCAACTAACCATACTGTATCTTTCCATTCCACGCATACTCACATTACCAACTAACCCTACTGTATCTTTCCATTCCACGAATAATCACACTACCAACTAACCATACTGTATGTTTCCATTCCACGCATACTCACATTACCAACTAACCCTACTGTATCTTTCCATTCCACGAATAATCACACTACCAACTAACCATACTGTATCTTTCCATTCCACGCATACTCACATTACCAACTAACCCTACTGTATCTTTCCATTCCACGAATAATCACACTACCAACTAACCATACTGTATGTTTCCATTCCACGCATACTCGCATTACCAACTAACCCTACTGTATCTTTCCATTCCACGAATAATCACACTACCAACTAACCATACTGTATCTTTCCATTCCACGCATACTCACATTACCAACTAACCCTACTGTATCTTTCCATTCCACGAATAATCACACTACCAACTAACCATACTGTATCTTTCCATTCCACGCATACTCGCATTAACAACTAACCCTACTGTATCTTTCCATTCCACGAATAATCACACTACCAACTAACCATACTGTATCTTTCCATTCCACGCATAATCACATTACCAACTAACCCTACTGTATCTTTCCATTCCACGCATAATCACATTACCAACTAACCCTACTGTATCTTTCCATTCCACGAATAATCACACTACCAACTAACCATACTGTATCTTTCCATTCCACGAATAATCACACTACCAACTAACCCTACTGTATCTTTCCATTCCACGCATACTCGCACTACCAACTAACACTACTGTATCTTTCCATTCTAAGCATAATCACACTACCAACTAACCCTACTGTATCTTTCCATTCCACGAATAATCACACTACCAACTAACCCTACTGTATCTTTCTATTCCACGCATACTCACACAGTCAACTAAACCTACTGTATCTCTACATTCCACTGATGTGTGTTCATCCATCGCAAATGATGATGACCATTTTTATCATCTACTTTTGAAAATTTAGTGTGAATTATGTCCATGCTTAATAGCTCGTAGATGGCTAATGACCCATATTCGAGCTGTAAATGTCCTTGGGCAGTTCAGACATGGAATGACCATTATATACGGATTTTGGTCTATCCGTGACTTCTAGCTACTCTCCGCAGTTGGGCTGCAACATTTCTCCTCTTTTTATAAGATGACGCGCTCTTTTTGAGTGTACCTTGTATGAATCTTCACCTTTTGGATTTCAGTTTTGCGCAGAGAGTACATATTTTCAACATCAGACAAAGCATCTTCAGATTATCTTAACTAACATAGTAGTTGGTAGAAAAACTAACATAGTAGGTAGTAGCAAAACTAACATAGTAGTTAGTAGCAAAACTAACATAGTAGTTAGTAGCAAAACTAACATAGTAGTTAGTAGCAAACCTAATAGATACATATATGGCAATGTGGTAATTTGTAAATTTTATCTAACCATCTCCTCGTATTCACGGGTATATCCTGAGTTTTAACTACCTTTTGTGTGTGGGGGGGGGGGGGACTTAAAGGTAGAAGGATAGATGTTACTCCCTTTTTGGTTTAGTTTCTTATACTAAATATCAGTCATATTTATTCGGGGGGGGGGGGGGGTAATCCATCGTACTTCACATTTTTAAGCAAAATATACGCCTGTGTTCTACGTAAGTACTATTGTTGTTCCGTTTCACAGAAATATTATCTTTTATTGATTGACTTACATAGACGCACGGTAAGCGATTCTGTTGCATACATTTGAGGACCAACACCACAGACAACAAATAACATAGACTGCTAATGCTCACAGCACAACAAAATCTGTCAGAAAGTCGCTGTCCAGGAGATGAGTCTGTTCCACATTATTATCCATGTAAACCATGCTGTAGGGTATATACAAATTGCTCTATACCTGACAAATATCATACTAAATGCATACTAATTTACTCAGATTTTAGGGCACAGCGAGATTGGACTGCGTGTGGTTAAGTAAAATGTATCTACTATGGTGAGGTATGCTATTTCCTCCCGGTTACGGTAATCGTTCACGTTGTCTCATCAGTTTGGGCTAGTATTAATGTCGTCTTATCAGTTCGGGCCAGCATTAATGTCATCTTATCAGTTTGGGCTAGCATTAATGTCGTCTTATCAGTGTGGACTAGCGTTCAATGTGTCTCATCAGTTAGGGCTGACGTTCAAGGCGTTTCATCAGTTAGGGCTGACGTTCAAGGCGTTTCATAAGTTAGGGCTGACGTTCAAGGTGTCTCATCAGTTACGGTTGACATTCAAGGTGTCTCACCAGTTAGGGCTGACGTTCAATGCGTTTCATCAGTTAGGGCTGACGTTCAAGGCGTTTCATTAGTTAGGGCTGACGTACATGGTGTCTCATCAGTTAGGGATGACGTTCAAGGTGTCTCATCAGTTAGGGCTGACATTCAAGGTGTCTCATCAGTTAGGGCTGACGTTCAAGGTGTCTCATCAGTTAGGGCTGACGTTAAAGGTGTCTAATCAGTTAGGGCTGACGTTCAAGGTGTCTCATCAGTTAGGGCTGACGTTCAAGGTGTCGCATCAGTTAAGGCTGACGTTCAAGGTGTCTCATCAGTTAGGGCTGACGTGCAAGGTGTCTCATCAGTTAGGGCTGACGTTCAAGGTGTCTCATCAGTTAGGGCTGACGTTCAAGGTGTCTCATCAGTTAGGGCTGACGTTCAAGGTGTCTCATCAGTTAGGGCTGACGTTCAAGGTGTCGCATCAGTTAAGGCTGACGTTAAAGGTGTCTAATCAGTTAGGGCTGACGTTCAAGGTGTCTCATCAGTTAGGGCTGACGTTCAAGGAGTCTCATCAGTTAGGGCTGACGTTCAATGTGTCTCATCAGTTAGGGCTGACATTCAAGATGTCTCATCAGTTAGGGCTGACATTCAAGGTGTCTAATCAGTTAGGGCTGACGTTCAATGTGTCTCATTAGTTAGGGCTGACATTCAAGGTGTCTTAACAGTTAGGGCTGACGTTCATGTCATTTTAACACTTAGGGCTAGCGTTCAAGTCGTTTCATACGTTCGTGTTGACGTTGAAGTCTCATCATTATTTCTATGACTTATCCTACGAGGTTAACTAGTTTGGCTGGTGTTCAAATTCTCTCATCATGTCACTCTGCCTTGTCATGTTCTTACATGGTTAGTCGATTCAGAGACTTCTGTTCATGTTATCCCCCCCCCCACCTCACACACTCAGTTCTCATGAGTAGACAATAGTCTGGGCGCATATGCCCTTACGTGTCTTCGTGCTTTAGTTATTTAGTGAATTTACATATGTTGTTTTTCTAGACCTCGCTTTTAAATGTAACCGCCCACCTGCTCTTACAATACCAACTCACAAGTATTACCCATAGGAACTAGTAAGAATAAATATGTTTCGTAATCGACTTGAAGTACTGTGTCCCAACGTCTTTGTGTATCTACGTGATAAATATGTCCCAGGTAATACGCAAAATGTTTCTCAGGTAAGTTGTGTAAGTATCTGCTTGGATTGTCGAACAAAAGTAAGAATGCTAAAATACCTATCAGCAGTAGCAGACCTGTTCTCTGAATTAATTAGGCCTTTATTCGTTTCTTTTCTTGATTATTCCCGTGTCTTCCGTTGATCAATATTTATATACTTGGAATCGCATGCCAAAAAATAGTCAAGGCTGTTCCAAGTATATAAATAATAAGCAATGGAAAGCGTGACAATAATTCATCAAAAACGTACTGAATGAAGGGCTGTTTATTGTTAAGCAGTTAGGTCTTATAGTACTGTTGATAGTATGTGTTCGTTTAGTTTTTCGACTTCTTTAAGTTTGGGTTTTCTTGCTTACAAGGTAGATTTTTTCTGAGATCTCCGTAGATTATTTCTTGAAGCTACGGAGTTACGTGCTATGAGTGGTACTCTCAGCAGACGGCGTGCCGCTTCCTTGAGAGTGACGGAGCACATATTGGGAAACGTAGTACAGTGAAGTCAATCCTCTACGACTTTCGAACCATGTTTTTTTAATCCTTTATGAATTTATACATTTGATAATAAAGTGTTGCTTCGTTGTGCTTATCCAGGTACACAAAATTGACCCAAAAAAACAACAACAAAGAAACAACAACAACCAGTTTCTAATACTGATGTTGCCTTCGTTAAACAAAATGTCTCTTTCTTCGTTGTCGCTTTCAGCATTCAAGATCTCACATTTGTGAGTTTGTCATTTTCCTATTCCTAATATATTTATTCCGCATCTTCCTATTCCTTATCTACTTATTAGTGATGCACTTATTCCTATATCTTTCGTTCCTCCTATAATTATTCATCTTCCTGTTCGTGTACGTATTACTCATCTTTATATTCATCACCTTCCTCATCTATATATTCCTCGTCTTCTTATTTCTTATCTTCTTATTCCTCATCTTCTTATTTGTTTCCTCACCTTCCTATTCCTCACCTTGTTATTCCTCACCTTTATTTTCCCCATCTTCGTATTCCTTATCTTCTTATTCCTCATCTTCTTATTCCTAATCTTCCTATTCCTCATCTTCCTATTCCTCACCTTCCTATTCCTCATCTTCCTTGTTCTCACCTTCCTTTTCCTCATCTTCCTTTTCATCATCTTCATTTTCCTCATCTTCCTTTTCCTCATCTTCTTTTTTTCTCACCTTCCATTTCCTCATCTTCCTTTTCCTCATCTTCCTATTCTTCATCTTCCTTTTTCTCACCTTCCTATTCCTCATCTTCCTTTTTCTCACCTTTCTATTCCTCACCTTCCTATTCCTCATCTTCCTTTTCCTCATCTTCCTATTCCTCACCTTTCTATTCCTCACCTTCCTATTCCTCATCTTCCTATTCCTCATCTTCCTTTTCTCATCTTCCTTTTCTCACCTTCCTTTTCCTCATCTTCCTTTTTCTCACCTTCCTTTTTCTCACCTTACTTTTCCTCATCTTCATATTCCTCAGCTTTGTTTTCATTAAACATTTATTCCTCATCTGATGCTCTTCTTGATTAGAAAACTGGCCTCACAGAACGTGGGGCATTCCCATAAGTCCTCCGCCCTCTGTTCCAGCAGCCATTCGACTCAATGGTGTTTCGAGTCCAATACCCTCCGAAACAGACGTCGACATCAGGGCACAACTCTGGCCCCTGCGACAGGTTTCTTTGTTGTTCTACCCACCCACGCTGTGCCCATAACTAGTTCAAGCACAACGTCGGCTTGTCAGAACAACATGGTAACTGTTATAGAAGGTTACGACTACGGGAAAATTGATTTCTCTTTTTACTCCTCACCTTCTAATTCATCTTCCTCTTATTCCTCACCTTCTTATTCCATATTTTCTTATTTCTCATCTTCTTATTCCTATCTTCATCTTCCTGTGTAAACAAATGACGTTTTATCTAGATATGATGAATAATGAAGACGAGAGTAAGTAGGAGATAAAACTGTATGGGTTTTTGTTTTAGTTGAAGAGTACGAGTGTTATAGAACTTCAGTAAATAGTAAAACTGTATGGGTTTTTGTTTTAGTTGAAGAGTACGAGTGTTATAGAACTTCAGTGAATAGTAAAACTGTATGGGTTTTTGTTTTAGTTGAAGAGTACGAGTGTTATAGAACTTCAGTGAATATAACATCTGTATGGGTTTTTGTTTTAGTTGAAGAGTACGAGTGTTATAGAACTTCAGTGAATATTAAAACTGTATGGGTTTTTGTTTTAGTTGAAGAGTACGAGTGTTATAGAACTTCAGTGAATAGTAAAACTGTATGGGTTTTTGTTTTAGTTGAAGAGTACGAGTGTTATAGAACTTCAGTGAATAGTAAAACTGTATGGGGGTTTTTTTTAGTTGAAGAGTACGAGTGTTATAGAACTTCAGTGAATAGTAAAACTGTATGGGTTTTTTTTTAGTTGAAGAGTACGAGTGTTATAGAACTTCAGTGAATAGTAAAACTGTATGGGGTTTTTTTTAGTTGAAGAGTACGAGTGTTATAGAACTTCAGTGAATAGTAAAACTGTATGGGTTTTTGTTTTAGTTGAAGAGTACGAGTGATATAGAACTTCAGTGAATAGTAAAACTGTATGGGGTTTTTTTTTTAGTTGAAGAGTACGAGTGTTATAGAACTTCATGAATATTAACGCCCGCGTGTTGCCGGAGCCCGAAAGGGGAGCAAAGAATAACAACACTGTTTACCTTCCACGCATGTCGTAAAAGGCGAATAAGGAGTTGGCTGTCCCATCCCACATAGGGCCAGTGACCCAAAGCCATGCTGAAGTCGGATGTGTCAGGCCGAATGGCGCAGATATCGCAGCAATGCTGTAAACCATGACACAACGCATTTCGTTCTCTGGACTACATCCTGCGAATCTGCAGGAGTTTAGAACGAACGCAGAAGAAGAAGAAGAAGAGTGAATATTAAAACTGTACAGGTTTGTGTTTTAGTTGTAGAGTACGAGTGTTAGAACTTCAGGGAATAGTAAAACTGTATGGGTTTTTGTTTTAGTTGAAGAGTACGAGTGTTATAGAACTTCAGTGAATAGTAAAACTGTTCTGAGTTGTCACGAACGATAGATAATATATACCCATTGCAGAAAAACTGAAATCCAACAGGTGAAACTACAACAGGGTTATGAAGTTTTATTAAACACTGGAAACACACATAATAACACACCCAAATTGATGTTTCGTCCAAACGTTCTTTATCAAGAATATATTAACAACAACAAAAACGACGAGTAAAAATAGTTATATTTATGCTCACATGGCACAGCTAAATACGGATATAACATGGAAGAGTAAAAACTAGAAGGCCAGAGCTTAATATTTGTTAAATAGAAGCGTTTGTTTCTAGGCTCTTATATTGCCCGGGAAAACACAATATTCCTTCCATGATAAGACAATGTGTACTATACAACTGTAATATTATTATATAACAAAAGCAGTTCTATAATGACTATCGGTTTTTCCAATGTTCCGTGCTACATTTGTTCAGATATATTGAGGTAAAGTTCATGAACAATATGTCACTAATTTAACTCCGCAATTATCTGTATGGTTGGTTGTTATTTGTGAGTGCTGAGACTAAGAATATCTAAAATTGCTTGAAATAATTGCACAATTAAGCCGTTCATCATAGGCCATGATGACAACAGTCGCATCCTTGTATTGTTGAAACTGTTTTGCCTGGCATGTTGCCTGTCAACACCACTGTCATTCTCCACGTTTCTCAACCATGTATTCATATGGAATAGTATTTCTCTCTTATTTTTAGTTTGTGATTTGTTTGGATGTTCCAATTCCTCATGTCATTGAAAGTACTTTTGGCTTTTCGTGTTCTCCATAAAATCATTCACAACTCCCATCACTTGTGTTTTACGATTTCAATGCATAGGAAACGGTTTAGTTATGCTATCTCGCCTATGACATGAATTGAGTGAGTACATATTTTGAATTGAAGATCACAGTGCTAATATTTTTCTGCTCCCTTCTCAAGCTCGACAACACACGAGAGTAAATTATGTGTGATATTAGAACACATTTCCACCGAAGACGGATGTGTCGGGCCATTGGCGCAAATAAAACGGCGACACAAAGCATTTCCATTCTCTGGAATACATCCTTCTGGAAATCTAATAGGGCCATGGTCCTGATACAAGAGATATCCAGTTGGAGTTTGAGAAGGAACGCAGAAGAAGAAGAAGAAGAACACATTTGTGTTTTTATATTACTCATGCTATATTTTCATATTCTGCTAAGTAAAAAAAAACCTTTAGTATTTTAGGGCAATATCTAATAGTAAAGTAAGTAAAGTAACCCATATCATTTATTAATGCCGTACGGGTGTGAAATGTTAGCGATCTCACATTTCATAGGCTCTGCAAATGAGGGCGGCAGCCATCTCCTCTCCCTCGCAGTCTTTACTTCCCGGATTAATCCGGTACCCATTTAAGGCTGGGTCGACCTGAAAAAAATTTCTGCCTCAAGTGGCAGAACCACTCATAGACCACTCATATGCGAAGCCAGTGCGCTAACCACTGCGTAACACGGCTCCCACGAATAACTAATAATAAAATGTGAAGATATAGAGTAGAATTGTATCAAATTCAAAAGTAATAAACTGTATCAAATAAAAGTAATAAACTGTATCAAATAAAAGTAATAAACTGTATCAAATAAAAGTAATAAACTGTATCAAATAAAAGTAATAAACTGTATCAAATAAAAGTAATAAACTATCAAATAAAAGTAATAAACTGTATCAAATAAAGTAATAAACTGTATAAAATAAAAGTAATAAACTGTATCAAATAAAAGTAATAAACTGTATCAAATAAAAGTAATAAACTGTATCAAATTCTAAATAATACATAGTTTGTCTTAAATTTCCCCATACCAACATTTAAGAAAGCTATTCTTAAATATATTATATTTAATATATATATATATATATATTCTTGGAGTACGGGTGTACATCTGATTTGTACACAACTGCTTTCAAAAGGTAGATATTTGTACTGATTGTATGTACAGACAGATATCACAATTACCTCTCGTTGTCAAAATTTCACAATCTCCACAAAAATTTTCCTGACATTTGTGTATTCTAACTTACAATAATTAATTTGTTAGCATAGATTCACTCCATTCCGTGGATTAGTATTATTCCTACTCTCATAAATAGGAAAAAAAGCTATACTGATAATTGTCGAATTAAATTAGTGGGATTTTGTGCATGAACTTTACACCAATATATCTGAACAATTGTAGCAGGAAACAATTTGAAAAACTGAACATGATTATATAACTGTTTGTGTTATATAATAATATTAAAGTTGTATAGTATATATATAGTACAGATTATAAAACTGCTAGAAAATCCTAATGTTGATGGGAAAGATTTAAGAATAGTAAGAAATATGTATTGGAAACAAACGGCTGTGATGAAAGTTAACAATACTTTAGGAAGATTTCAAAAAGATAGAAATAAGTGTCGAACAAGATTGTGTAATGTCACCGGATCTTTTCTCCTTGTATACAGAATACATTATGCGCAATATATGGAAGATGTTCCAGGAATAACAGTGGCAGGATGCTCTATAAATAACTTGAGATATGCTGATGACACCGTACTGATCGCAGGAAGCGAACAAGAACTGCAACCCTGTGGGATAAAGTAGTGAAAGAAAGTGAAAACAAAAGCCTCCGCTTAAGCAAGAAGAAAACATAAATAATGGTTGTCTCGAAGAAGCATACACCACCAAGATGCAAGCAACATAATAATTAATGACACAAACTTAACACAAGTTGAAAAAGTGAAATATCTTGGCACTCTGTTAACATAGAAGGTAGATGCTCAAGTAAGATAAAGAGCCGAACAGCACACGCCAAATCAACATTCCAAAAAATGAGAACCATTTTGTGCAATGGAACACTATCAATGCGGACCCGAATTCGAGTGCTGATATGTTATATAGAACCAATTCTTTTTTTATGGATATATAGCATGGACTGAAAACAAAAACGTTCAAAACGAACTGAAGGCTACAGAGATGTGGTTTCTGAGAAGAATGGTGAAAATACAATAGACAGCTAAGAAAACTAATGCAGAAATTCTCATTGATGCTGGCGTAAAAAGATCAATCATATCAAACATTAGGCGCAGGCAGTAAAGGTTTCTAGGGCGTGTGCTGAGGAGAACACAACTTGAACACTTAATAACCTCTAGAGGGGTGCAAAGGGAACGCATTGCTTTAGGCGGACCCAGGGTTAGCAGATAACCAAGATCCCAAATGTACCTCCACGCGGTGCACCCTGGAAACAGAAATACAGCAGTTCGAGTTGATTCTGGCCAAATCATTTGGGGATCGTGTCCGAGAATGTGGAGGTAGCAGATGGAAGGAGATTTGACTGCACAAGAGACAGACAATATCTCCGACACCACCAGCATCACCAAATATAGCGACACTGTCGACATACAGTGAAGCTAGTCAGTCCAGTCCGAACATTGCAGGGGCGGCCAATGTAAAATGCACGTGAAGGTAGATGCATGGCGAGAGACAAATAGATTTCATACAGAGTACAATGAAACAATGAAAGGGCAGAACAGCGCTAGAGGGCAGGGTGAACTGCAAATAGACAGTGAAAAGTTCCTAGGAAAGGGGAACTACAAGCTCCAACAGCTCGAGCCGAGCTTCTAGTTACCTGTGTTCCTTACAGGCAGAGACGCAGACCCATTCATTGGCGTTTGGTAAAGCAAGAAGACCTAATCCAACTCTAATGTCGAGCCTTCCTAAACCGGAAATATGCTCGCGACGAGAAAGGGTTCTGTACCCGATGGGCTTAGGCAAGAAAGGGACAACGATGGTAGTCCTGGTCCAACTCTACTGTCAAGGTTTCCTATACCGGAAGTACACTTGCAGAGAGAAAGGGTTCCGTACCCGATGGGCTCAGGCACAAAAGGGACAACGATTTAGCCCTGGCCCAACTCTACTGTCAGGTTTTCCTACACCGGAAATACACTTGAAGAGAGAAAGGGTTCAGTACCTGATGGGCTCAGGCGCTATTGGGACAAGGACGCTCAGCTCGAGAACGCCTTGCTCTCAAACGCGTGGTGGGAGACTCGAACTTGAACAAGGGGTACACGATGTCGGTGAACGACACCTCGGCTAAGAGGGCGAAAGAGCCAGGGTCCAACTCCTCTGTTAAGTTCTTCCCCTAAGGAACCAGGCTCACGGATGAGAAACGGTTCAGTACCCAATGGGCACAGCACGCCCAAATACACGAGGCAAGTTCATAGACAGTGGAACACCTCGTGCGAGTCAGACGAGAGCAAAAATCGTCTGGGCGAAGAGTCGCTACTACGCGTGCCTGGAGACAGATATAGAGGCTGTCACAGGCTAAGGGTAGCCCACCCAAATTGTCAAGACATGCCGAAATCGGATGTGCTAGGCCTACAAGGCGCATAACGGTGGCACAACGTAATCACGCTCCCGGCGGAAATCGCACGGATATCCGTGATGGTTACAATGGAGCGAACGCAAAACAAACAAACATAACCTCTAGAAAGATCAAGGGTAGAAGAGACAGTGGAAGACAAAGAGAGAAGTTACTAGATGGACTAGTATTGTGGCACGGTAGAAGTTCAACAAACGAGTTTATTGACAATACAAGAGACGGAGAGTCGTGGAAAAACATGATCGCCTACGCCAGTCGGCATGTCACTTGATTAATTGATTGGTAGTAAGCATTGTCTTACTATGGCATATATTATCGTATTATATGTTCTTCGTATTAAAAGTCATATTAATTTACTATGGGGAATGGGGGGGGGGGGTAGTTGAACACCCCAAACATCTCTTTATCTAAGAGCATGTTTGGATCTGTTCTATTCATCTTATTTGCTAGTGTGTTGTTCTATCCATCTTATTTGCTAGTGTGTTGTTTTATTCATCTTATTTACTAGTGTGTTGTTCTATCCATCTTTTTTGCTAGTGTGTTGTTTTATTCATCTTATTTGCTAGTGTGTTGTTTTATTCATCTTATTTGCTAGTGTGTTGTTCTATTTATATTTTTCAGTGAAATGCACACAATTTCCAGTATTTTGTCCTTCCGGAAACCCTTGATTTGCACTTGCGCAGCTTTTGTGGTTGCCTGTATGATCTTGTTCGTGTTGTCTACAAAATCAGAGTTTGAGAATCGTCCTATTTATGATTCAAAAGCATCGACATTGAAACAAAAGTTGAGAAAGATTGACATGAACAACAGTGGAGCATCAGGTATGTAATGTACACGTCACACTACGAAAGTATCTGAGAAGTTCATGTGACATACGATATTGTAACCACAAAATAGGTCAGATGACACTCTCCCCCCCCCCCCCTGTGCCAACTCCTGAAATTTCTACATACCAACTATATTCAAAAAATAGACAATCAAATAAATCTCTTGGCCGTGACTGACAAACAGCGAAAAATCTTGCGGAGACCTATAGTGTCACACGAGTATTAATGGAGTCTCAGTTTCTTTTAATCATGTGACTAAGTCATTCAATTCTCCGACTACATCCTACTAACCATGCGACTAAGTCAATCGATTATCTGGACTACATCCTACTAATCACGTGACTAAGTCATTCAAATCTCCGGATTACATTCTACTAATCACGTGACTAAGTCAATCGATTATCCTGGCTACATATATTTAGTTGTATAATATTTAGAGTTTGTATGTTTTATACAACTAACAACTTCATCAATGTCCCTACCATATGTAATACAGTACATCTATGTCCCTACCATATGTAATACAGTACATCTATGCCCCTACCATATGTAATACAGTACATCTATGTCCATACTGTATGTGCTGCTGCTGCGAATGACCAACCACAAGTGCTAATAACGTGCCATCAAAACAAACAGATGATCAATGCGATTAGAAAAACAACGCCAACAGAAGATGAGTACCAAATTATAAACAGATCGAAAGATGTCATTCTACGTCTTGGTGCAGGACACAACAGACTGCGCAACCGCATGTAAAGAAAGCTCAAGGTTGGCAACATAGCTGTGTGTACATGTGGACAGACACCTCAGACAACAGAGCATATTCTTCAGGGATTCCAGGAATATGAAATGCGGAAGCAAAAACACCGCCCAGAGAAACAACAGTAGAAGAAAGAACTACCCAAGGACATTTGCGGTGACAATATAGATTATTAGCCATCTGTGAACTCATAGTCAAGTATATAACCCTAACTTAATTGTAAAAATGGGTGTGAAATGGCCATATGGTCATCATCACTTGTAATACACGAAAGACAATTCAATTTATGTTCAGATTAAGTTTAGTTCCATTCATGTTTCTGCAATCATTAAATCCATTGACCACATTCATTCTAAATTTATTTCGTTGTGTTCAATTCAAGCATTGCCACTCTGTCATATTTCCCAGATTACATAGAATTTTATGAGATTTTGTTCGGTAAAGATTCAAAACTGATAAAGGGACCAGCAGATCCCAACAACCCAGATACTATCACAGAATGGTGGCAGGCTGCAGCAATGATTGATTGGTAAGTTTTTTGTCTACAATCGTATATAATAGACGTGTATTCACTAGTCAACCAATATATCGATCTGTTTTATTCATTGTTCTATCAATCGTTATATGTACATATCACAGGCATGTTTGTTCCCCATGTCAACAGATCCGGTGGCATTGTATATGTAGAAGTTTTCTGAATAACTTATTTGAGCACTTTTATTGTTTCGTGTATAGTCGCAAATTACTCTGTATCATTGTGATATCTTGAGATTCTATCAAAGAAAATTAAATATATATTATATCTATATTTTTTAAAAAGCTAGATTTTTTTTCGGTCACGTTAAGAGACATGACGGTATGGAGAGAGTGATATTAGAGGGGATGATAGAAGGTAACAGAGGTAATAGCCAACCAAGAAACCGGTTCACAGAAGACGTACAGGAATGCCTGCACATGTCCCTAAAGGAGGTGGGACAACTTGCTCAAGATCGGGAAAATTTCAATAGATCCACATGGACGACTACGTTCTGGAAAGAATATGTCACATGATGATGATCTATCAGTCTGTTACCAATCTACTTGCCTACATACAAATCAATCAACCTATCTAATCTAATCATCAAATCTTATCATGTAATCTAAACATCTAATAATCTAATCAAATCATATATTCTAATCTAATCTGTTTATCTAATCTAATATAATCTAATCATCTAATGTAATCTAATCTAATTTAAACATTTAATATAATTAAAAGATCTAATATAATCATCTAATTTAATATAATCATCTATTTTAACATATAATCATGTAATATAATTTCATAATCTAACACAATCTAATAATCTAATCAAATATAATCCTCTCTAATCTAATCTATTTTGTCTAATTTAATTTAATCGATCTAATCTACTTTAATCTAGATAGTCTAATCTGATCATCTTATCTTATCTAATCTATCTAGCCTTATCTAATATATCTAATCTATCGAATTCAAAGTAGGCGTTATCGCCCCACCCAGTGGGCGCTGAAGCCGTCTAGGAGGGGGTGGGCGATAGTGGCTTCAGAAGAAATTGGGGGAGGGCGTTCACGCGGTAGAGAGTAGCGGTGGCACCTCGGTTAAATATTTCCATACATATATTTAATCTGTATTTAATCCATACAGATCTCCATACATATATTTAATCTGTATTTAATCCATACAGATCTCCATACATATATTTAATCTGTATTTAATCCATACAGATCTCCATACATATATTTAATCTGTATTTAATCCATACAGATCTCCATACATATATTTAATCTGTATTTAATCCATACAGATCTCCATACATATATTTAATCTGTATTTAATCCATACAGATCTCCATACATATATTTAATCTGTATTTAATCCATACAGATCTCCATACATATATTTAATCTGTATTTAATCCATACAGATCTCCATACATATATTTAATCTGTATTTAATCCATACAGATCTCCATACATATATTTAATCTGTATTTAATCCATACAGATCTCCATACATATATTTAATCTGTATTTAATCCATACAGATCTCCATAAACTTCCACTATTTGAAATGAACTAGGTAATCTATCTTCTGAATTAGTTATACCATCACACCTCGAATGTGTCTCGGAGGCGTTGACAGCTCCCATATAAGCCCCCAGCATCAAAAGTATATCTAAAACTAATCCAAGCCGCTGTGATAAATTAAAAAAAAAATTGAGGTGATTACAACCAAACGTATAATTGCTACTGTAATATTCTGTCTGTAAACGAGTTACAGTGAAATCCCATTATAACAACTTATTTTGGACCGACAAAATGTGTATGTAATAAAATAAATTAACAATATACAGTATAAACAATAAAAATATAACTGTGGATTTTGAAAAAATGTTGTTATATAGGGAAATTTGTTATAAAAGGATGCGCTATAGAGGGATTCCACTGCATAAATATGAACAACATATTGTTGTCCAGAAGAAATTGAACTTATGACTATTTCTCATTAATAAAAACAAATGTGAGGAGTAAAAGAAATCCGTTTTAAAGACAAAAGTCAATTGTTTTTGTAAAAATAGAAGTGAAATTAATCAGACATGTAGCAATTAAGTATGTGGTTAACATAAAAATATATATTAGCGATATATAGGAAAAATGTCTAAATGGCCGATATATCGGTGGGTGGTCGGAAAGAGTTAACTTCAATTTTTTAATATATTAAAAAAATTTATTACGATGGTATCGCAAACAAGTCAATGCATGCAAGTCGATTTGGACTGGATTTCAAATGTATAAATACCAATTGTTTAAGAATAATATACATTATCCATTGTTTGCTTTTTCAACATCATCAGTCGAAGGAGTGATACGTAAGTGAACTCATTAAAGTGTACATTATATCTTTTATTTCGTGAATATTCTTGCAAATTTTATTACTTCATTATGTATTAGAATCTAAGAAGAAATGTTGACAGTACAGTATTGAGTATTTGAAATATGTACAGTATTTGAAATATGTACAGTATTTAAAATAAGTACAGTATGTAAAATATGTACAGTATTTAAAATATGTACAGTATGTAAAATATGTACAGTATTTAAAAAGTACAGTATTGAGTATTGAGTATTTGTGCTTGATTTGTCAAATGTACAGTATTGAGTATTTGAAATATGTACAGTATTGAGTATTTGAAATATGTATTTATTCAATCTCCTACGAACTAATTATTACCTCTGTGCTTGATTTGTCAAAAGTACAGTATTGAGTATTTGAAATATGTACAGTATTTAAAATAAGTACAGTATTGAGTATTTGAAATATGTACAGTATTTAAAAAGTACAGTATTGAGTATTTGTGCTTGATTTGTCAAATGTACAGTATTGAGTATTTGAAATATGTATTTATTCAATCTCCTACGAACTAATTACTACCTTTGTGCTTGATTTGTCAAAAGTACAGTATTGAGTATTTGAAATATGTACAGTATTTAAAATAAGTACAGTATGTAAAATATGTACAGTATTGAGTATTGAGTATTTGTGCTTGATTTGTCAAATGTACAGTATTAAGTATTTGAAATATGTACAGTATTGAGTATTTGAAATATGTATTCTTCTTCTTCTTCTCGTTCGGAGTTTAACATGTCTACACAGCAAGTCCTGTTTTATTAATAAATGCTGCTGTATTTGAAAGCTCCTCAGTGATCCCATACATCTTTCTGTGGATATCCATCTCTGTGGGTCAGTGTTCTTCCCTTAACTGGTTTAGTGTATTGCAGTCTTGCAGGATATGCTCAGCGGTCTCTGCTGCCTGCCCACAAAGGCACGGTGGTGATGGGACCAATCTTAGTCTAGAAATATTTATTTATTCAATCTCCTACGAACTAATTACTACCTTTGTGCTTGATTTGTCACATGTATTTTCAAATGAAACAATGAAGCTTACTAGGCTACAAGACCATTTGATAAAATGAATTCTGACAAAAGGGATAAAGATTTGTCTTTTTTTAAAGTACTAGAACAACATTTCAAGTGTAAAATTACATCAAAATATTTTTCGTAGTCCACTAAACAAGATACTGATGGATTACAAGCTTCTTATAATATTTCATTAGTAATCGCTAACGCTGGAAAACTACACACGATTGGTGAGGACTTAATCTTTCCAGCAGTAAAACAAGCCATAACAACTGTACTTCATAAGCCAGCGTCAGATATCATCTGCAAAATTCTTTAAGGAATAATTCAGTGGAAAGAAGAATCGATGAAGTGGCTGAAGACGAGGAAAAGTAATTGTGCGATTATTTGTAGACATGCCAATTTTCCATTCAACTCGATGAATCAACTCTTCCAAATAATTAACACTACTCTTATCATACGTACGATTTATAAAATATGAAAAAGTTTGTCAAGAATTACTATTTGCTAAAAACGCGAAATTGGACTCAAGGGGATAATCTATATTTAATACAATGAATAAGTTTTTTCAAGAGAAAGACATTCCTTATTCGTAATAGTTTGACTGCCACTACTGATGGTGATCCAGCAATGACATTTCGCCACAAGATGTTCATGGCGTTTTAAAAAAAAGCAGTACCAAATCACTCGCTCTACATTGTGTACTTTATAATTGTGTACCGAAGTAATTAGAAACAATTCATTGAGTGACAGTTTTGTCAACTTTGTAATGGAAATGATGACGATTGCAATCGTTTCCTGCTTCACACATATGTTCATTGGCTTTCAAAAGATATTTGTCTGATTCGATTTGATAACTTGTTTGATTCAGTACTAGGATTCCTAGAGAACAAAGACGACTGATTGACAGCCAGATGGTTACATCCTAAAATGACATCGTTTATTTAACAGACCTGTGTAAAATATTTAATGAAGTCAATTTACAATTATAATGTGATGAATTTAATTAACTTATCTAGCATATATATATATAGGAGGAGCGCTGTAGTCTAGTAGATAGTGAGCTTGCTTGCTATCATCTGCTTACAGCGTGCCGGGTTCGAAACCACGTCCGGACATTAAAAAAAAAATCCGGGTTGTGATTTCTCACTTGACACGACCACTCCTACAGTCGACTCAGCTGTAAATGAGTACCTGACGCATGAGTTAGGGAAGGTAAAAACAGCAAGGAAGGGAACTGGCCACCCCACCTAATAGTTGCTGCGGCTTAGTACATGAAGAGTTATCTTCATCCCCGACGGCAGATGCCATGGGACCTACCTTTAGCATATATAATCTTTTCTAATCTGTATATTATATAGTCTATATAATCGTATCTAACATTATCTCGTACATCTTATCTATCTAATCTTATCTAATCTATATAATCCATCGATTGATGCAGCCCTCTGTCTTCTTATTCATCATCATCATCAGCTGCCATTCCGTGGTGTAGGCGGTCATGGCTCTCCACAGCTCTCTGTCCACAGTATTATGTATCAAAGTCGTTGTTGTTTCCTTGCCGTGCCAGGTTGTCAAACTGTCTAATATTTTCTCACGTTGTCGCCCTCTGTCTCTGTTGCCTTAAAATTTGCCTGTTGTGACTATGCTCTCTAAACCTGCCTGTCTTATGAAGTGGTCAAAAAAAGAAGATTGCCTTTTTCTTATATTGTTGATTAAAGTCCGTTTCACATTTGACTCTTTCAACACCTCTACATTAGTTTTTCTGGCAGTCCATGGTATTCTCAGCATTCTTCTGTAGAACCACATCTCTGTTGCCTCTAATTTCCCACCTGTTTGTTTATTGTCCAAGACTCGCACCCATATGTTAGTATAGTGGTTATATAGCACTGCAGAGCTCTCTCACCTCTAATGACAAGGTCATGTTACACGGTATATTTTTCATTTTTCTGAAAGTTGTTTATTCATACGTACCAATAATACAACAAAATACATGATCTTTCTTGAAGGTACATCAATTCCCCGATTCGACAACACTGCAACGACAAAGTCACCATGGGCAACTGGCACATCTGCCAGGACAAACCCTACACCATACAACCTCCATGCTTGGTTTACTCGTTCGGGTAAGTGATTCTAGCCAGGTCATGAGTCAGTCTAGGATGGTCCAGGATGAATGGCTCTAAACAAGTCGTCGGTTAGTGACTCTAAGACTGTCGTGAGTTAATAAGTTTAAGACGGTCGTTAGTTAATAAGTCTAAGACGGTCGTGAGTTAATAAGTCTAAGACAGTCTTGAGTTAATAAGTTTAAGACGGTCGTGAGTTAATAAGTCTAAGACGGTCGTGAGTTAATAAGTCTAAGACTATCGTGAGTTAATACGTCTAAAACGGTCGTGAGTTAATTAGTCTAAGACGGTCGTGAGTTAATTTCTCTTCTAAGACGGTCGTACGTTGGTTACTCTAAGGTTGTTGTGAGTTAGTGGAACTAAGAACATTATCATATTTCGACTCAGAACTCGACCAAGTAGATTACACAAACATATGTACTTCTTTTTCTTCTTTCCTTCCTGTTTTACCCTTTACGGGTGTCGAGGGAGATACAGTGTTCTTGTTCTTGCTTTTCTGGCAGCTTCAGATAATGTTATTTGGTGTTCGTGTAATGTCTCTTTCATGTTGTGGATCCAGCGTACTAGGTCTACCCTTGGCTTTTCTTTCTGCTTCTCCTCTCTTCATATATGCTTTATAAACTAATGAATCCCACGGTATTCTGTCCAGATGACTAAACCATTGTATCTGTTGGTTTTGTATGCATTGTAGAATTGATATGACACCCACTCTTTCTCTTATGACATCGTTTCTAATTCTGTGTCTTCTGGTCACCCCTATATCTTCTGGTTTGACATTGGTAGCACACAGACGATACTTTGGATAAGATGTTTTTTTGTTGACATTGGTAGCATTTTGTGTTGCAATAAAGGGGATAATTGAACCAGTATTTGATTCGCTTTGCTACAACGAATGCCTATTTCGGTGTCCATCTTTCCATCTGAAGAGAATGTTACGCCTAAGTATTTGAAGGCGTTGGCTTGTTTAATGACTTGATTTTCTACTGATATATTTAGATTGTGTGTATCCCTTCCTATTGCCATGGTTTCTGTTTTATCTATGCTTATCTTCATGTTGTTGTTCTTGCACTCGATGTCTATGGATGTTAGATGACGTCGAAGTTCATTCTTCATTTGCTATTATAGCTTGATCGTCGGCAAAGAGTAGCTCTTTGGTATTTTCATTTTGCTTCTTTGCTTTTTTCGTAATGCTATCGAAATATATGATGAACAGGAGTAGTGTGTACACACAATTGAAAATTGGTAATTCAGTTAAAGTGTACATGTGGTCAAACCAATTAAACTGAAGAGTGAGCGTATCCTTCAAGAATGTGCAAACTATGACACATTAAGGTGCACAAACTGGTCTTCTGATGTGTCACATATGTTAAACTCTGTGGTACAAAACGAGAAATAGAAAACATCGACCAATTTATACAAGAAATAACGCTTGCGGATAACGACATTACTAGCGACAATAAACGAGGGAGAAATTATTCTGAAAGGTTGTTAGTGACTCCAGGAAGAGTGTGATTCAGTGATTCTAAGAAGGTTGTGAGTTAGTGACTCTAAGAAGGTTGTTAGTTTGTGACTAAGAAGGTTGTTAGTTAGTGACTCTAAGAAGATTGTGAGTTAGTGACTCTAAGAATATTTTGAGTTTGTGACTCTAAGAAGGCTGTGAATTAGTGATTAGAAGAAGGTTGCGAGTCACTACGACTCTAGGAACGTTGTGGGTTATTTAATCTAAAAACGTCGCGTGTGACTCTTAGGAGTGCTGTAGGCTAGTGCGGCTAGTGGATTGTGAATTAGTTAGTTCCACCGAAGACGAATTTGTCGGGCCATTGGCGCAAATAAAACGGCGACAAAACATGTTGGAAATCAAATAGGACCATGGTCCTGCTACAAGAGATTTCCAGCGGGAATTTGAGAATTAACTCTGAAGACGAAGAAGAAGAAGTTACTTAAAGAAGATCTTCAGATAAAGACTCTTAGGATAGATCATGACGAACTCCAAACAGGTCCTGGGCGATTCGATGTATACAGATCATGACGAACTCTAAACAGGTCCTGGGCGATTCGATGTATACAGATCACTCTAAACAGGTCTTGGGTGAGTCGATGTATACAGATCACTCTAAACAGGTCTTGGGTGAGTCGATGTATACAGATCACTCTAAACAGGTCTTGGGTGAGTCGATGTATACAGACAAAGACGTACTCTAAACAGGCCCTGGGCGAGTCGATGTATACAGACAATGACTTCCAGCAATAAGTGGACAAGAGCATGAATGATCATGAGATATGAGAGCTGCAGCTTCTCCTGGTTCATGTTTTCATATCACAATATTGGACAACGAAACAATACTGTTGCTGTTGTTGATGTTGTTGTTGATGTTGCTGTTGATACTATTGTTACTTTTTCTGCTAATTCACACACTCGTTTACACTTGCGTAAATACAAGCTTATTTAATCTCCCTCACACTTCAAAATGTGTAAATATACATTTTATAAATTGGCTTTTCATCAAGCGATGAAAACTTTTAGTGGAAACAATGTCCTTTCCACTTTTACATTTTACATAAATTTATGACTTCCTCATTTTCAAGTTTGACTATGCTATTTACTTTGCCTTCCAAGTTCTATTCATTTTTAACTTCCTTATCAACAATTTATCTCCCTACTAGGATTGATTATTAATCGTCTGAAAGAGAGTAAAAAGAATAGCAGAACAGTGATTTTCCAAGCATGACATAAGAGGCGTCTAAGGAGGTTTGGGGACTTTAGTTGATTGATCCATTTCAAAGATGGTTTTAAACTGACGCAGAAGCGATGATGAAGTAGAATGTGTCAGCCGAAAGACTCGGATAAAGTATTAAACAACGCGTTCCAATCCCCGGACTATCCTGATTTACCGGGGCTTGAGAACGAACGCATATAAAGAAGCAGAAACAATACATTCCCATACCCGGACAATATATAACATTAGTGTATAATTTTATCACCAGAATAAATTGGGACTTCAATTTCGATGACGCAATGCTCAACCTTGGATGTGAAGTACATTCCTTTGATCCCAGGTCAGTTGTATTTAAGCCGAACATAACCATTTAGATATACACAAGGATATGTACTGTTTTGTTAAACGTTACGGAAAGAGTCGGTTGTTACTAAAAAAAAAAGTCGACGATGCTAGCAATAATTTACAATATTTATCAATTCCATCTCGAGATTAGTGCTTATTACTGTTCTCAGATAGCGGGTAGCGGCACTCATATTAACTGAAGCGACTGATTATTTGCCTGTATTTTATGTTGCTTGCCAATGAAAATCACGACAAAGTCGAATAAGCAAAGATAAATGACATTGCATGAGATAAGCACACAGAACTATTAGCAAGAAGGTCTTGAAATACACAATCGTACGATGCTGATATATTTTTCAGCTACATACGGGAAAAAATGGTTCAAGAACATACTTGCAACTCTTCTCGACAACCGACTCTTTTTTTAAATTGGTAGCATGACCGTACACCTCTCTAGATGGCCGTGGTTGAACTTATCTTATGAATATCCTCTTACTTACTCTTTTTGTTGCATGAGCTCGAATCACTTGAATCATGAGCTCGAATCACTTGAATCATGAGCTCGAATCACTTGAATCATGAGCTCGAATCACTTGAATCATGAGCTCGAATCACTTGAATCATGAGCTCGAATCACTTGAATCATGAGCTCGAATCACTTGAATCATGAGCTCGAATCACTTGAATCATGAGCTCGAATCACTTGAATCATGAGCTCGAATCACTTGAATCATGAGCTCGAATCACTTGAATCATGAGCTCGAATCACTTGAATCATGAGCTCGAATCACTTGAATCATGAGCTCGAATCACTTGAATCATGAGCTCGAATCACTTGAATCATGAGCTCGAATCACTTGAATCATGAGCTCGAATCACTTGAATCATGAGCTTGAATCACTTGAATCATGAGCTCGAATCACTTGAATTACTTATAGTCACTTGAATCAATTATAGTCACTTGAATTATAGTCACTTGAATTAGTTATATTCACTTGAATTAGTTTATAGTCACTTGAATTATAGTCACTTGAATTAGTTATAGTCACTTGAATTAGTTATAGTCACTTGAATTATAGTCACTTGAATTAGTTATAGTCACGTGAATTAGTTATAGTCACTTGAATTATAGTCACTTGAATTAGTTATAGTCACTTGAATTAGTTATAGTCACTTGAATTATAGCTACTTGAATTAGTTATAGTCACTTGAATTAGTTATAGTCACTTGATTTATTTATAGTCACTTGAATTAGTTATAGTCACTTGAATTATAGCCACTTGAATTAGTTATAGTCACTTGAATTAATTATAGTCACTTGAATTATAGCTACTTGAATTAGTTATAGTCACTTGAATTAGTTATAGTCACTTGAATTATTTATAGTCACGTGAATTAGTTATAGTAACTTGAATTAGTTATAGTCACTTGAATTAGTTATAGTCACTTGAATTAGTTATAGTCACTTGAATTATAGCTACTTGAATTAGTTATAGTCACTTGAATTAGTTATAGTCACTTGATTTATTTATAGTCACTTGAATTAGTTATAGTCACTTGAATTATAGCCACTTGAATTAGTTATAGTCACTTGAATTAATTATAGTCACTTGAATTATAGCTACTTGAATTAGTTATAGTCACTTGAATTAGTTATAGTCACTTGAATTATTTATAGTCACGTGAATTAGTTATAGTAACTTGAATTAGTTATAGTCACTTGAATTAGTTATAGTCACTTGAATTAGTTATAGTCACTTGAATTAGTTATAGTCACTTTATTTAGTTGAATATGTGAAGTTGATCTCAGTGCCATATTGGTTAAACCATATGCCTTTGTGTTCGTGAGATCACAGAAAATAAAGCGTCTTTTGTACGGGTGTCTTTTTCCTGATTATGGTGTTATTGATTGAAGCTAATGAGTTCATTGTCATGAATGATACAAATAAGTTACATAGGAGCGAGACCGTTGGCGGGTTAGAAGACCTTCCTACATAATTAATTAGGACCCCCATTCGTTACATCTTTTAAATTATTGTTTGGTTTCAATTGATCACGTTTTATATACCTTGGCTATATTTGGCATGTGATTACAAGTATGCAAAACCTAAATCCCAACAATAATATAAAATACATAATGAATAGGTTCCTAGTTAAT
Source organism: Meghimatium bilineatum (assembly GCA_034231615.1). NCBI lineage: Eukaryota > Metazoa > Mollusca > Gastropoda > Stylommatophora > Philomycidae > Meghimatium > Meghimatium bilineatum. The sequence goes on from CM067322.1 coordinate 22,721,328, forward strand.
TATAATGGAAGGTCTTTATTATAGACGGTCATTATAGAGGCAACAGAGCTATTCTGTTGAAACTACATTTGGAGGAACCCGAGTACAATTACGTCAATTCTCTAACCATTTTGAGAACAATTTAAAGTTAATTATATTAAAGGTGACAATATTAAGGATATATTATTGTCTATCGTCTGTCCCCAGATGAATGATGATTGATCGTATTCACGCTTGCCGTTAAGCGTAAGGGTGGGAGCTTAAGCTGTTGTTCCAAGGCCAGATGTGTCACTGTGGTTGCATTTAGTCCATGTCTGTTCACTGTTATCTTGATGTTTTCTATCAACCGTTTTCTTGGTCTACCTTTGGTTTTACGCCCGGATATTCTTGTATTATATGCTCTTATTGGTAATTGGTAAGGTAACCGAACCATTTTACTTGCTGTCTTTTAATATGTTCGATACATGATATTATACCAACTCTTTTCCTAATTTCTTCATTTATTATTTTACCTAGTTTGGTAACCATTGCAGCTTTTCTCAGACATTTTATTTCACATGTAACGATTTTCCTCTGCTGCGAGGCTGTTAAAGACAAGACCTTGTTTGACATTGGTAGCACAGTGTTGGTATAAAAATTGTAGATATTATCTATTTTTAATTTCCATCCTGATCTTTGGGTGAAGAAGTAATGGTGAAAGTTGGCAGGTCACTGTGTTTGCTCTCTGGCACCTTGTTTCTATTTCTCTGTCTAGTCTTCCATTTTCAGAAAACAATGCTGCCTAGATATTTAAATTCTTTTCCCTGTTTCACTTTGGTGTTTTCTATTATTACATCCATTGGTGTTGCAGACTTGCTCATTTTCATTACTTCTATTGTTGTACGTTAATTTTTATGTTGTACTTCTGACATGCTAATAGCAATGCACTGATTTGCTTTTCCAAATTTTCTTTAAGGATATAGACAAGAGTGAATGTTACAACGATTCAGACATTCATAAATAAGTAATGTTGAGAAGATGTTTAAAACTTCCACAATGAATGTGTAGAAGATGTTAAAAACTTCAACAATGAATGTGTAGAAGATGTTAAAAACTTCCACAATGAATGTTGAGATGATGTTTAAAACTTCCACAATGAATGTTGATTTGATGTTTAAAACTTCCACAATGAATGTTGAGAAGATGTTTAAAACTTCCACAATGAATGTTGAGAAGATGTTTAAAACTTCTACAATGAATGTTGAGAAGATGTTAAAATCTTCTACAATGAATGTTGAGAAGATGTTTAAAACTTCCACAATGAATGTTGAGAAGATGTTTAAAACTTCCACAATGAATGTTGAGAAGATGTTTAAAACTTCCTCAATGAATGTTGAGAAGATGTTTAAAACTTCCACAATGAATGTTGAGAAGATGTTTAAAACTTCCACAATGAATGTTGAGAAGATGTTTAAAACTTCCACAATGAATGTTGAGAAGATGTTTAAAACTTCCACAATGAATGTTGAGAAGATGTTTAAAACTTCCTCAATGAATGTTGAGAAGATGTTTAAAACTTCCTCAATGAATGTTGAGAAGATGTTTAAAACTTCCACAATGAATGTTGAGAAGATGTTTAAAACTTCCTCAATGAATGTTGAGAAGATGTTTAAAACTTCCACAATGAATGTTGAGAAGATGTTTAAAACTTCCACAATGAATGTTGAGATGTTTTAGGTATCAGGACAGAGCAATTGGTAATACGGTATCTTGATTCTTTATTAGAAACTAGCATCACAACACGCGGAACTCTTCCATAAGTTTGTTTGTTTGTTTGTTTTTCGTTCGCTCCATTGTAACAATCACGGATATCCGTGCGATTTCCGCCGGGAGCGTGATTACGTTGTGCCACCGTTATGCGCCTTGTAGGCCTAGCACATCCGATTTCGGCATGCCTTGACAATTCGGGTGGGCTACCCTTAGCCTGTGACAGCCTCTATATCTGTCTCCAGGCACGCGTAGTGGAGACTCTTCGCCCAGACGATTTTTTGCTCTCGTCTGACTCGAACGAAGTGTTCCACTGTCTATGAACTTGCCTCGTGTAATTGGACGAGCTGTGCCTGTGCCCATTGGGTACTGAACCGTTTCTCATCCGTGAGCCTGGTTCCTTAAGGGGAAGAACTCAACAGATGAGTTGGACTCTGGCTCTTTTCGCCCTCTTAGCCGAGGTGTCATTCACCGACATCGTGTACCCCTTGTCCAAGTTCGAGTCTCACACCACGCGTTTGAGAGCAAGGCGTTCTCGAGCTGAGCGTCCTTGTCCCAATAGCGCCTTAGCCCATCAGGTACTGAACCCTTTCTCTCTTCAAGTGTATTTCCGGTGTAGGAAAACCTGACAGTAGAGTTGGGCCAGGGCTAAATCGTTGTCCCTTTTGTGCCTGAGTGCATCGAGTACGGAACCTTTCTCTTCGCGAGCATATTTCCGTTTTAGGAAGGCTCGACATTAGAGTTGGGTTAGGTCTTCTTGCTTTACCAAACGCCAATGAATGGGTCTTGGTCTCTGCCAGTAAGGAACACAGGTAACTAGAAGCTCGTCTCGAGCTGACGGAGCTTGTAGTTCCCCTTTCCTAGGGACTTTTCACTTTCTATTTGCAGTTCGCGCTGCCCTCTAGCGCTGTTCTGCCATTTCATTGTTTCATTGTACTCGGTATGAAATCTATTTGTCTCTCGCCATGCATCTACCTTTACGTGCATTTTACATTGGCCGCCCCTCCAATGTTCGGACTGGACTGACTAGCTTCACTGTATGTCGACAGTGTCGCTATATGTGGTGATGCTGGTGGTGTCGGAGATATTGTCTGTCTCTTGTGCAGTCAAATATCTTTCCATCTGCTACCTCCACATTCTCGGACACGATCCCCAAATGATTTGGCCAGAATCAGCTCGAGCTGCTGTATTTCTGTTTCCAGGGTGCACCGCGTGGAGGTACATTTGGGATCTTGGTTATCTGCTAACCCTGGGTCCGCCTAGAGCAATGCGTTCCCTTTGCACCCCCTTCCATAAGTGTTCCGCTCTCCGTTCCAACAGCCATCCAAGTGTATGTAAACACAGAGTCCCGGTAAGGTGTTGATTGCGTGATTTCGAGTATTTCCAAAAAGAGTACTTTTCCTTCTTTCACATATAGATGCTCACATTTCTGACATTCTTTGTATGTGTACGTTCTCAACCTCTCTAAAATCATCTTCATTTTGCAATGAATTTATGCCTGCCTTAATAAAATATGCTTTATCTCTTCTCAGCATTGTGCCATCTGTCGCCGAATTGCCTGCCAATAAGTCGGCTCTCTCGTTTCCCCTGACTCTCGACAACTAAATTATTCAATAAATCAAACCACTCCTTTCTCAGCATGCATTGTTCTGTCGTGCTCTGCATGCTTTAAGAGTGTGTGAGTATAACCGAGTGGGTTGATTTATCAGTTATCAACCAATTTAGTGCTGATGTAACTCCCTCTATCTCCATCCTCATGCTCGAAGTGACAGTGAAGTATGCATATGATTTTTCAATCATCCTCACGCCATTTCTGTAGACAACACAACCCCAAGCTATTTTATTTGTAATTCTGTTGACCGAACCATCCGTGTATATGATGAGATGGTGTTTCAAACATTATCACGGTGAATGTCTTCCGCGATCTCTGTCAGATATGCGTCTATTCCAGTATGGATCATTGACGGGACGGATCAACTGAATCTTTACTGGTCCCCAATAGTTTGACCTGAAGAGGTGACAAAAGGAATTAATGTTGAGATGATGTTAAACATTTTTTTACTAAATGTATGTTGAGATGTTTTAGACAACATACAATCAATGTTGCGATGTTATATACATCATACTAGGAATGTTGAATGTTTTATACATCATACACTGAATGTTGAGAATTTCTAGACATCGTGTAATGAATCTAGAGAAGATGCTTAAAATTCTAACACTGGATGTATGTTGACATGTTTCAAACATCGACATACAATGTATGCTGAGATGTTCCAAACATTCATACTCAGCGTGAATACCAAGATATTCCACACACTTACACATAGAGTGAATGCTGAGATAGTCCACACATTCATACACAGAGTAAATGCTGTGATGGTCCAAACATTCACAGCGAGGAAATGCTGTGATGGTCCAAACATTAACACACAGAGTGAATGTTGTGATGGTCCAAACAGTAACACACATAGTGAATATTGTGATGGTCCAAACATTAACACACAGAGTAAATGCTGAGATGGTCCAAACATTAACACACAGAGTAAATGCTGAGATGGTCCAAACATTAACACACAGAGTAAATGCTGAGATGACCCAAACATTAACACACATAGTAAATGCTGAGATGGCCCAAACATTAACACACATAGTGAATGTTGTGATGTTTCAATTATTAACACACATAGTGAATTCTAAGATGTGTAACGTTCAATTGCTACCTGTCTTAACTACCTGTAACACATACAAATCTCGCTCTCGCTAGCATGAATGAAACTGACCATCAGAGATACAACGGGTCAATGTTTCACAACCTTGGTTTAGGGTACTCAAACACAGACACATATGTGCCTAGACAAGATGGCTATGTTCGTGGGAAGCAGATGTGGAAGATGAGAACAGTCAAATCTATCATGACGGAACTTGGTCACGAGAATGTAAGTACGCATAACCAGATGGTACTCGAAACGTTAAATGTGGCCTTCATTATATTCACATTTGTACATCTTGAGTTTGTTATATTTAACTCTAACTGCTGAGTTTGTTATATTTTACATATACAACTTTAATTTCTGAATTTGTTCTTTTTCTTTTAAAAATCATCTATTGACTTTGTTCTATCAACTTTATGTAACATTTTTTCCCCACACAAATGTAGATATCGTCTGTGTTCTGTGCAACTTTATACAGCGTCTCTGTTCGTTAGAACTTTACTGTCTTTGTTCTAATCAATTGTATCTCTCGTCATTGCTCTATAATTTTTCACCTATAATCTGTGTCTTATTAAACTTTAAATGTCTTACATTTAAATTTCTTACGGTTTTACATGTCGTATTTGTTCTAGACAGTTTTATATATCGATTTTGTTCTAGTCATCTTTTTTAAAGACACACAGCTGCAAGGAAGACCACTGCCTTTGTTTTAAAGTCAGGATAATTTAAATGTGTTATTCTTTCTCCCAATCAGTCAGATTGAGTATCTGTACGACCGTTGAAGATAATTCTCAGTCCCTTTGAAGCTATTTATCAGTACCGTGTAGTTTTTTCTAAATCCCCTGAAGTTATTTCTCAGTCTCTTGTAGGTATTTCTCAATCTCTTGAAGCACTTTCTCAATCCCCTGAAGTTATTACTCAGCCCATTAAAGTTGTTACTCAGTTCCTTGAGGTTATTATTCAGCCCTTTAAAGTTATTATTCATTCCCATTGAAGTTATTTCTCAGTCCCTTAGACTATTTTTCAATCTCTTGAAGTACTTTCTCAATCCACGGAAGTTATTACTCAGTCTCTTGAAGTTATTACTCAGTCTCTTGAAGTCATTAGTCACTTGAAGTTTTTTTCTCAGTCCCTTGGAGTTATTCTCTGTCCATTAAAGTTATTTCTCAATCTCCTGAAACACTTCTCAGTCACTTGAAGTTATTTCTCTGTTCATTGAAGTTATTTCTCAATCTCCTGAAACACTTCTCAGTCACTTGAAGTTATTTCTCTGTTCATTGAAGTAATCTCTCTGTCACTTGAATTTATTTCACAATCTCTTGAATTTGTTACTCGTATCTTGAAGTTATTACGCAGTCCCTTGAAGTTTTAATCAGCTCCTGTAAGTTATTGCACGGTCCCTTTGAAACTATATATCAGTCCCTTGAAGTTATTTGGGAATAACTTTCTCAAAATAGAAATCTCAACATGGCGATCTATGGTTAAAAAAAAGGCATATCATTTTGTGAAAACAGGGAAAATACAGCGGTTCAACAGTGAAGAGTTACTAGAAAGTAACGGTTAGACCACAAACCATCTACACTGGTCATCCCAGTGACCGAACTGTCCAAGGAAATTTACGGTCAGAAATGGCGTATTAGTCATTTACGAAACTCATAATCAAGGGTATAACACTAACTGAAGTTCAGACTTGAATGTAACAAATATTCATCATCACTTTATATGAAGGAACAACTGGCGGTTTGACTTAAGAATGTTCGTCTTATCACAGTTTAGCGTCACGTTTTAACGTACGGCTCATACAGAGTATTGTAATAGAGTGGGGTGTGACATGCCGGAACAATAGAACAATAGGTCGGCTGCTTAGTCAAAATCCAGAAAGAATGTCTGACAGAACCAAATGAACGAGTAAAGTATAGTAACAATATTGTCTCAAACCTGCCTTCAGGGCACACTCAACCATATTTAAGAGCGGTAGTCTCCACGAATCTAGCAAAGCAGACGATATAGGTCAGTAAACAAGTCGGCCGATGTAGGACAGATCTGGCAATAGACATTGTTGGTCTCCGCCAGTGGAGAGACTCATTCGGTCAGGTATTTAACAAAAGAGTTGCAGACGAAATGTCTGGGATGTACGAACCCGACGGCAAATTGACCGGGGAGAATTGTTTTCATATACGTAACTTGCTGTCTTCAATTAAATGACAAAGCGGGCGGAACTTTAACACGGATGTGACAATGCGAGGGAAACATTTTGATTGGTCAGAAGTTTTTATCAAATACTCTGGAACTCTGCATTTTCAGGAAAGCAGGAGACCAGACTAAGACCGGACTAGGAGTTTGGACTACGTTCTGGGTTCAGGCTGGGTCCGGAGTTAGGAAGTTATAGTTAGAAGTTATAGTTAGTTATAGTTACAAAGTGCTAGTTATGATGTTTTAGTTAGTAGAGCTTGAAAAGCTTCCAGTTGAGAGACGGAAAAAGTCTCTAAGAAAACATATCAACTAAGAGATGTTTAATATTTCTTAATATCAATCAATCAATCAATAAACCCATAACCCTTCAGGGTCGTAGGGGTACCACATTGGATGCTTGAGCACACAGAGTCCTCCAGCGAATTCTATCGTCAGCGATGCGGATGAGTGTGGAAATATCTAGCCCTGTCCATTCCTTGATGTTGTCTGTCCATGTCTTTATTTGTCCTCCTCTGCTTCTTCCACCCTCGACAGTTCCCTGCAGTATTGTTTTTGACAAGGAATCGTGCCTGCATACATGTCCGAACCATGCTAGTTTTATTTCTTAATATGCTATACATTGAATTATTGATGCTGCAAACCTGAATGTTGTAAACTAGGACGTTTTGATGAAGCAATAAAATTGGTAGCATATCCTATCCAGGACGTAGCTATCAACCCAGTATTTGTTGGCTGTGGTGATTTTCTAGGCAATATAAATACGTTCAGTAGGTTGCCATTGCTTTCTGAACGGTCCGGATGCACATTTGCCTGTGGTGAGGATCGAACTCGGTACCTTTATATAAGTGGAATATGTACCACTTCGCCACAGAGCCGGACAAAGAAACAGAAGCAATAAACAGGCTATATATGTTAGAACCCTGGTTGTCTCTAGATAGTTGCTATTATCTTCAACAAATCATTGTCAAACTAATGTTCAGATTATACACCTTGTGATCTAAAGTTCGGTTTATAAAGCTTGTAATGCGTAGTATATACGACTTGTGATATAAAGTTCAGTTTATACAGCGTGTGATCTACAGTTCAGTTTACACAGCTTGTGATCTATAGTTCGGCTTTGATTCTCATTTTATTTTTCTTGTTTCAAACGTTCCATTCTTGACAGAATTTAATTCTGAAAATGGAAAGCGTTGTGTCATGATTTACAGCTTGGGTGCGATATCTGTGCCATTTTATCCTAAGACATCGGATCAGTATGCCCTTTGGATCACTTTATTGGAGGACATTCAACTCTAACACCAAACTTACTTGGTGGCTTCCTACGACAAGCATAAAGGATCACGGTTTTCTATTCTTTGTCTACTTTTCTTGTCCTTGCTACAAAGAGACGAGTTCCCTTTTATCCAAATAGAATTAAAACCTCTATTAGTGAAAACCATGCTTTTAACTACCGTTGGCAGTTCTTCTTCCTTATAGGAAGATGTATAAACATAACAAATATGGCAAGTCAAAGTTCAGATTAACTTGTCACGAAGATATGGCAGTGATTGAGATCAAAGAATAATTTTACCGCATCTAAGGGAGACAACAGATTAATTATTATCATTCTTATTTAAGACTTACTTCCCTTGTATTGTTGTTGTCTACATCTCTATATAAACAGGAAATTCATACGAAAACGTGAGAAAACTAAGTGGAACCACATGGGGAGCCAGTGGAAATATACTCAGCAAAGTTTACCAGCAAGGCATAAGACCACACCTGGAATATGGTTCAGCTGTGTGGTGTCCTGCATCAAACACCACATTACAAGATCTAGATAAAGTGCAAAACCGGGCACTTAGAATAATGTTGGGAGCAATGAAATCAACACCCATAGCAGAGATGCAGAAAATGGGAAGAATGCAAACACTTGGTGAACGTAGAGACACAAAAGTACTAATTCAAGCAGAAAAGTTCCAGTGTATGCCAAGTCATCCAATGAAGGAAAGATTCCAAAATCTAGCAATGGGACGACTGAAAAGGAGCAGCTTTATCCATCAAGCTAAACGACTCCGTAGACAACTTACAGACCTACTTGAAGTTGACAGCCCCTTAAGGTCTGTACCAGAACAAACCCCGTGGAGTGATAGCCATGGAATGCGAATATACATTCAGACCCATGTGAAAGGAATACTAATCGAAGACGAACAGAACAGTGTGCAGCGAAGGACAGTCACCCTCAGTTTCCTGGATGAGGAATATCCACAAGATATATGGGTCAGAGTGTACACAGATGGATCAGCACAGAATGCTGTGAGGAATGGAAGTGTAGGTGTATATATAGAATATCCACACAAGCCTAGAGATACAATCAGAATACTGACGGGAAAATTCTGCAATAATTATGATGCAGAAATCCAGGCAATTAGTGTGGCAGCTAAAAAACTGCTGAACTCCAACTCTGGCCTACAGCCTGTGGTATTCTTGACAGATGCAAGGTCAGTGCTTCAAGCTCTCCAGTCTGGAAAACTAACAGACTTGAAAAAATTACTTAGTGAATTGTCTTACCAGTATAGGGTAACCATGCAGTGGATACCCTCTCACTGTGGAATACCAGGAAATGAAAAATCAGACCAACTGGCTAAGGAAGGTGCTGCCGAAGACCAACCAGATATACCAATCACCTACCATCAGAAAAAACAGATGATCAAGTCAATAAGAAAGCCACAAACGCCAACACAAGATGACTATCACATTATGAACAGATCAGAACAAGTTATAATTCTACGCCTCAGAACAGGACACAACCGACTCCGCAGTCACATGCATACAAAGTTCAAGATTGGCAACACGGCCATGTGTACATGTGGACAGGCAGCACAGAGTGCCAAACATATACTTCAAGAGTGTTCTGAGCATGAAACGATGAGGCAGACATATTGGCCAGAGGAAACAACACTGGAATCAAAACTCTATGGGACACTGTATGAACTACAAAAGACAGTGTGTTTTTATTAAGGAGACAGAATTACAGATATAGACATGTTTCAAATGAACGAAAGAAGAAGAAGAAGAATACGAAAACGTGCAAAGCAGGAGGAAGAAATGTATTTTCTCGGAGGTTGTTGTTGCAGGATTATCTCAACTATGACCTCTTTCACTTTTGATAAGCTTTGATATACCAAAACTGGACTCACAGCCGCTGTTGAAACACATCATAAGCTTTGATATACCAAAACTGGACTCACAGCCGCTGTTGAAACACATCATAAGCTTTGATATACCAAAACTGGACTCACAGCCGCTGTTGAAACACACCATAAGCTTTGATATAACCACAATGGACTCACAGCCGCTATTGAAACACACCATATGAGGCTCAAATTAGGTGATTTACGATTTGATTTCACTTTTCTGTGGGGCATTCACCAACAGATCTGTATGGATATCGCGTCATAGATTTCTGCTATTGTGAAGAGAACTAGAGTAAATTACTATAATTTGCTTCCCTGTTGGGTCATGGTAACACATGGACATCAAATATATAACAATCAAATATAAGGTAATACTGCAGTGAAACTAAGGCAATATAAAGTAATATTTGAGAAAGATCTAACGGTTCGAAACGTTGAAGATGTGTTGTGTATTGTAGCTCGTTTTCTTATTTACACCTCGTAACCCCTTAGTTTTTGTGATTGTCCGGCTGTTGTGTTCAAGTGAAACATCAAAAACTTGTGTTCTATGTAAGTACTATCAAATATGTTGCGACACTATAACTCCTTAATATCTAATGTCGGTTCACATGGAACAAAATAACACCTACTTATAAAATGCATAGTTGGGAAATGACAAATGACGTAATACTTTCCCATGGATTTAATTGTGTTCTGTGTACATACGGTGGGATTATTAAAGTGAATCAATTGTCTATTGTCTGTTCCCATGTGATTGATGGTTGATCGCATTCACACTTGCCGTTAAGCGTAGGGGTGGGAGCTTAAGCTGTCTTTCCACGGCCAGATGTGTCGCCGTGATTGCATTTAGTCCATGTTTGTTCAAGGCTATCTTGATGTTTTCTATCCACCATTTTCTTGGTCTACCTTTGGCTTTACGCCAATATTCTTTTGTTATATTCTTTTATTGGTATTTTCACAAGGTGACCGAACCATTTTACTTGCTGTCTCTCGATATGTTCGATACATGATATTATACCAACTCTTTTTCTAATTTCTTCATTTCTTATTTTATTTAGTTTGGTAACCATTACAGCGTTTCTCAGACACATCATTTCACATGTAACGATTTTCCCCTGCTGCGAGGCTGTTAAAGGCCATGTTTGACATATGTTGCAGAGTGTTGGTATAAAAATTGTAGATATTATCTATTTTTAAATTTCCATCTTGATCTTTGAATCAATGCTATAACAATAATAAAAATAATAATAACAATAACAACACAGTCGAGTATTTATCTTTCGTTGTACAGTTTCTCGTAGTTAGACGCTGTTCACAATTAAGGAATAACATTCGAATTAGCAGATGTGTTTATAATGTGCAGCAGAAAAGTCACACGAAATAATGTCACAATAATATTGTTGTCATGTGACGTATTCTCTCCAGAACGTAGTATTCCTTATGATTCATCTGAAATTCCCGCGATCTCTGACAATTGTCACACCTCCTCTAGTTACATGTGCATGCAAGTCAGAAAACCTTCTGAAAACATATTCAGATTATAAGTTTTTTTTTTTCTCCCAACATGACATGGTCGCGCATTCTACGTACTCGTAAACCTGTACACGTCAGATTGTGACGTAAACCTATACACGTCAGATTGTGACGTAAACGCATACACGTCAGATTGTGACTTAAACCCATACACGTCAGATTGTGACGTAAACCTATACATGTCAGATTGTGACGTAAACCCATACACGTCAGATTGTGACGTAAACCCATACACGTCAGATCGTGACGTAAACCCATACACGTCAGATTGTGACGTAAACCTATACGCGTCAGATTGTGACGTAAACAAATACCCGTCAGATTGTGACGTAAACCTATACACGTCAGATTGTGACGTATGCTACAGGTCAGTGTTAATTGCACTATTAATTGAAGTATTCTAATGCACTAAATTTCCAAAGTTAACGTTGACTTATTATTTATCACCATTTGTTCGTGATTGTCTTTCATTAAATTGCAGCTGTACTTACAGTTATATCATCTATTCCCCGCAGCGTGTGATTGATGTATTTAAAATGGATGTCGAAGCATACGAGTGGGCAGTGCTGGACAACATGATGGAGACCGATGTTCTCAAATATATCAGGCAGTTAATGCTAGAGTTCCATTTATTCCCACAATTCCCTCTTAAAGAAGACTATGTTCATATTTACACGGTATGTTACATTATTGTATTACTGTAACAGTTGGGTATTCATCTGGTATTATTGTATTACTATAACAGTTGGGTATTCATCTGGTATTATTTGGAGGTTGCTTGGCGTTCTGAAAAACCTGATTCATTTTATTAGTGAAGCGATTTGTGGAAACTATTTTAATTTATGGACTGGGGGGGGGGGAGGTTAGTCAGAGAGATGTAGTAAGAAGTGTTGCAGCAAAATACAAAACACAATAACGGCATCAACAGAAAAATACGACGGTTCGACTAAAAAAAGTATTAATCAGAACAAAAAACAAGCAACAAGAAATTATTACAAACAGAGAATCATGATGTAAGAGTGGAGCATTACAGAGAATTATGATGTAAGAGTGGAGCATTACAGAGAATTATGATGTAAGAGTGGAGCATTACAGAGAATTATGATGTGAGAGTGGAGCATTACAGAGAATCATGATGTAAGAGAGGAGCATTACAAACAGAGAATCATGATGTAAGAGAGGAGTATTACAAACAGAGAATCGTGATGTAAGAGAGGAGTATTAAAAGATGGTAAGGAGGATAAGATGAGAGAAAGAAAAAAGGGGTAAAAAAGATGAGTACGACTAAAACAGAATATATATATATCTATATAGGGAGAGAGAGAGAGAGAGAGAGTAAAAAGGAAAGCAACAGAGCGAGCATAATTAAAGAAGAAAAATCTAAGTAATACTTTAAAAAAATAACTACTTATCTGAAGTCCGTTGTAGTCGAATAGAAAGATTGAAGTAAATGTCGTTAAAAATAATAGTGGAGTGGCAACTGTGCCCTTCACATTACTATCTACTGTACCATCTGTTATACACTACGCTGTACCATCTGTTATACACTCCGCTGTACCATCTTTTATACACTCCGCTGTACCATCCGTTATACACTCCCCTGTACCATCTGTTGTATACTCCGATGTACCATGTGTTGTATCCTCCGCTGTACCATCTGTTGTATACTCCGCTGTACCATCTATTATACACTCCGCTGTACCATCTGTTGTATACTCCGCTGTACCATCTGTTGTATACTCCGCTGTACCATCTATTATACACTCCGCTGTACCATCTGTTGTATACTCCGCTGTACCATCTGTTGTATCCTCCGCTGATCCCATGTTATTTTCTTTCCTCAACATAACTAGGTCGCCACAAGACTTAGAGATATGGGATTCATGGAATTCTCTGTGGGTCCTCATCCGAAATCACTGAATCCAGATAGTTTCAACAACCAAGGAGATTCTGAGTTCATCAACACAATGTTTGCAAGGAAACCAGACTGGACATAGTTATAGTCGAAATCAATATTTTACTCGCTTGATATTGCTCTGCTGTTTTGGAAGGAAGTCTGTGTATGTGTGGTTTGTATGTGTGGATGCATGTCACATAAAATAACTCCGTAGCTTCACGCGATAATCCCCAAGAATCTTCGAAATTTAACCTTGCAAGCAAGATGTTGCGAGCCTAATTCGAACCCGCGACTTCTTGAGCGTAAAGATGATATTATAATATGTGTCTATAAGCAGTCCCAGTACAGTATAAGTAGACGCCACCACATAGCCGAGTTAAATCCCTTGTCTATGTTTGCAAATTTAGTTTTCATCATTTAATAATTTAAATTTTAAATTTATTTTAAGGTTTCGGTTAGGGTTAGGATAATTGTATTTTACATAACTAACTCTAACCCGAACCCAAAATAAATAAATATTTCAATTATTAAATGATGAACATTAAATTTACAAACATAGACAAGGGAAATAATTAAACATGTGGTGGTGTCTACTAGTAATGTACCGCAGTTCCATCTAACTTGCAATGCTGTTTCAGCAGCTCGATGCTGATATTAATTGATGTAAGATGTATTTTTAATACATCCATTTAGTTACGTTGTCAGTTTGCGCACAAGAACATCACCTGCAATATTAACAAATATTGAGATTTAAAATTATCAGAACAGATCATGCGCTTATCTACAACGAAGGTTGGCTGAAATAGAATATATGTCTGTAGGTTGAGCTGCAGTAAAACTGTGAACTAATCAGCTGAAAGCAACTTCTTCTTCTTCTTCTTTCTGTCCTCATGTACCTTTCGGTGTTGAGGGGAGAGTGAGTGTACGGTCTTTTGCCCTTCTATTTGCCTCCTCTGCTGTTATATTTCCGAGTGTCTCTAATACACTATCTATCCACCTTTTACGAGGGCGTCCAATAGGTCTCCTGTTTTCGTATAGTTTGTTAAGTGTTTTTTGGATAATACTTTGCTCTTTCTGTCTGGTTATGTGGCCGTACCATTTAACTTGTTGTTTCTGTATGTATTCTATTGTTGGTTTGATCCCTAATTGTTTCCTTAGTGCTTCTTTTTTTGTGTGGAAACAATTAGGGATTAGGGACCCTATTTTAGGGACTTAGTGCATCATCCTGATTTTGTCTCTCAAGCTAACTCCAATTATACGTCTCACACATTTAATTTCAGTGGTGTTAATCTTATGTATTGTTCTAGAATCTAATGTCCAAGTTTGACACTGGTAACACAATTTTAGTAAGAAAATGGTGTTGAAAAGCGCTTTCTTTGTTTCTAGTGTAATATCTTTGTTTCTTAGTAAAGGTGTTAATTGACCAATGATCAGACAGGCCTTGTTACATCTTGCGTTTATTTCTGCTTCTTGTTTGTTGTCATATCTCAATGTGCTACCCAGATATTTGAATTCATCTACTTGTTTTAGTTGTTTATTATTTATCTGTATGTTGATGTTCTCCTTTTCTCTTGCAATATTCATTACTTCTGTTTTGTCTATGTTGATTTTCCTTCCAAATTGCTTGCCTGCTGTGTCTATTGTGTTTAGGTGGTCTTGCAGGTTTTTAATGCTGTTGTGTAATAAAACCTGGTCATCTGCAAAAAGCAGTTCATTTGCTTCATTAGAATTTGCTGTTTTGTTTATATGGTCCATGTATGTAATAAAAAGTAGTGGGGATAATACACATCCCTGCTTTACTCCTGTGCTAATCACAAAGTCCTCTGTGTAGCCTGCAGCTGTTCTTATAGTGCAACTGCTGTTGTTATAGAGACTTCTACAAACGTTAATTAAATGTTGGCATACTCCATAAATGTTTAATGTTTCCCATAGTTAAAAGAAGAAAGCAACATATTCGGTAAAAAAGACGGTAAAATTTACTAAATTAATTTGTCCATCTTTTGATATTTCTATCTCACTTTCGCAGTTTTGGTAGACTTTTTAAAATAAATTTCTGGTATACAAATGTCACACCTGTGATGGGTGAGAACAAAATTATCCTCTTGTATCTTGTTCTGTCTCCTGCTCGATATCTTTCAGCTTCCTGTCTTTTATGATCTTTAACAACGTGTTATTTTATGTTCAGTAATTTATGATCTTCAACAACGTGTTATTTTATGTTCAGTCATTTATGATTTTCGACAACGTGTCATTTCATGTTCAGTCATTTATGATTTTCGACAACGTGTCATTTCATGTTCATTCATTTATGATTTTCGACAACGTGTCATTTCATGTTCATTCATTTATGATTTTCGACAACGTGTCATTTCATGTTCAGTCATTTATGATTTTCGACAACGTGTCATTTCATGTTCATTCATTTATGATCTTCAACAACGTGTCATTTCATGTTCAGTAATTATTCTCAGTTACAAATGTTAAATAAAGAGGAAATCTGTATTCATCCGGAGTGTCCTCCCTTCCTGTAAATAATTATTTGAACCGTTCGATATACTTTGTAAACTCCAAATTTTTGCCGAAGAAGATTAAGCGAAGGTACTAGCAATATGATCTAAAACATACTTGACGAGAAACTTCGCTTGTTAAGGAGACATAGGAAGAAATTCATGGAAAGAAAAGAAAATGCATAAGGAGGTTCTGACAAAACTTCGAATGAAAAAGAATTATTAATGGAAATAAATAAATAGTAAACAAATAAAATTGTTGGACATATTAAAAGATGTGTATCAAGTAAGGTCTTCACCCTGTTGAAGATCTTACTTGAGGGTAGCGATGAGGGGAGGGGACGAATAAGAGGAAGACAAAGATACAAGTGGGAGAGAAACATCACGAGATGGACACGATACGACCTAGCAGAGTCACCACCAAGGCAAGAAACGTGGGTGTTCGTAGTCAGCTACCTCCAGCCTTCGTTGCGAAGACAGCACTTGATGTTGATGACACCTGTTATGTAGAAAGTCAAGCAACTGTAAGTGAGATAACCCATCGCTGTAATACCTGTAATCACCACCGTCGATGTCATTATGGTAGGAAAGTGGTTTTATATTCATAAAAACAATCCCTTGGTAAGAGAGAGGTTTTATATTCATGAAAACGATCTCTTGGTAAGAGAGAGGTTTTATATTCATGAAAACAATCCCTTGGTAAGAGAGGTTTTATATTCATGAAAACAATCCCTTGGTAAGAGAGGTTTTATATTCATGAAAACAATCCCTTGGTAAGAGAGGTTTTATATTCATAAAACCTATCCCTTGGTAAGAGAGGTTTTATATTCATGAAAACAATCCCTTGGTAAGAGAGATTTTATATTCATAAAACCTATCCCTTGGTAAGAGAGGTTTTATATTCATAAAAACAATCCCTTGGTAAGAGAGAGGTTTTATATTCATAAAAACAATCCCTTGGTAAGAGAGATTTTATATTCATAAAACCTATCCCTTGGTAAGAGAGGTTTTATATTCATGAAAACAATCCCTTGGTAAGAGAGATTTTATATTCATAAAACCTATCCCTTGGTAAGAGAGGTTTTATATTCATAGAAACAATCCCTTGGTAAGAGAGAGGTTTTATATTCATGAAAACAATTCCTTGATAAGAGAGAGATTTTATATTCATGAAAACAATCCCTTCCCCCCCCCCCCAGCATTTTTGAGAATCCAATTAGGGAATTACCACTCAGTATATGTGTGTGTGTGAGGAAGGAGTGTGAGTGGAAGGAGTGTGAGGAAGGAGTGTGAGAGGAAGGAGTGTAAGGAAGGAGTGTGAGGAAGGAGTGTAAGGAAGGAGTGTGAGGAAGGAGTTTTAATTTTGTATTTATTCTTTCTTAGTACAAGTCATGCTCCAGTATCGTTAAAAAGTGAGGGGGGCGGGTTTGGGTTTAAAACCTTGTTGATAATGCCTTGTTGATAATGCCTTGTTGATAATGCCTTGTTGATAATCAAGACTTTTAGGACCGAGAAACTAGTCAGCGTACCAGAATAGTGTTTGAGCTGAGGCAGTTTGTGATAAGGAATTTCAGACGAAACGGCGTGCTTGGATTGAAGTAGGACATGATTGAAGCTGAAAAACTTCGCGACACAACAGTGATAAATGTTTTATTTTAGGGTACTGGATTAACCCACACTACACAATCGCGTAGTATTGTGTTTAGTGGCGATTCCTTTGTGGGTGTTAACGATATGTTTGCACGTTTTCTTACAATAGTTTGTAATTAGCGACTGTCTTTTGAATCAGAGGTCAACATTTGTTGACGAAATCAAATCGAAATATTTCATAGATTGTTGAACCACGTTCATCCATGTCTTACCAAAAGACGAGGACCAGGTCGAACGAGACAATGTAAATAGTCAGAGAATGGTAGAAATGGGAGGAATTAGAGGCGGCGTGGAAAGTGCTCCCTCTCCGGAAATATCAGAAGAACGCGCAATCAGAACTGACTGGTACACTGACCGCATACACTTTTAGATGGCTGGTACGGCAAGCAGATCATATATGGGAATGTCCCAAGTGTTGTGACGATTGTACCTAATCAAGAATCAGCCATATCCATAGAAACAAGCAGTGGGTAGTGTTTGAGGCAGCCGGGAAGGGGGGGGTCGTCAAACATCCTTCCCTTAGGTAAAGATAATAAATTAACACTTTGGATAATAATATAATAATAATAAGACAAATAACATATCAGGGGCTTAGGGGTGAAACACTAGATACATCAGCACAAACAGCTCTCCAAACATTTCTATCCTCAGCCACTCGGACGAGTGTAGAAAAATTACGTTCAGACCATTCCTTGATGTTATCGATCCAGGATTTTTTTTTGTCCTCCTCTGCTCCTTCCACCCTTGATAATGAAATGTATACAGAGATCGCCAAAGCAGGCGGCCCTTTCGGCAGCTTGTACGCAAATGTTTGGAGTAGAAATTAACCTACAGGCTGAGCTGATGGTTTACAGAACGGTGGTACTTCCTGTGCTGTTATATGCTAGTGAATCATGGACTTGTATAGACGTTATGTGAGGGGATTCGATCACTTTCACACTATTGTCTTGGAAGAGTTGTGGACATCAGATGACAGGACAAGATTACGGATACAATTGTCCTTGACATAGCTGGTATCCTCTCCATTGACACTGTCCTGATGCAGACACAGATTCGTTAGGCAGGACATTTGATGCGTGTGCAAGACCACCGCCTGCCGGGGATACTTCTCTATGGTGGGCTATGGGGAGGAGTACACGATCTCATGGTGGCCTGGAGAGGTGCTACGGGGATTCGTTGGGGACATCACAGTGGGCCTTTGAGGTGTACCAAGATACGTGGGAAGAACTTGCGCAGGGTGGATTTGCATGACGCTCAGCAGTCAAGAGAACGCATCATCTTGTGGGGAGAGAAGAGATGCAGCAACTCGGCGGCGGAGAGTAGCTGGAGGATCACAGAGGGACCAGAATCCGTCTACGATGGTCATTCCATGCCCGAACTGTCCAGGGACACTTGCGGCTCGAGTGGGGCCCATTGGCCATCTGTGAACTGTAGGGCATGAACGTGGTTCAAACTGAATTTTCAAAGGTGGATGTAAAAAAATAGTCATCATCATTTATGATGGACGAACACACATCTACGTTCCACTATCAGTCACATACCAGAATGCACATTAGTTTTCAGTGCGATTGTTCCTCCATGTGAATTTTTATGCAATGTTTTTGTCTCTTGCAAAATTTTCCAGAACGCTTTGTTACAGCTGCAGTTTAATATATAGTTTCTAATGTCTTGTACCTTAACTTAGTTCCACATTTTATATTGTCTAATGTCTTGTACCTTAACTTAGTTCCACATGTTATAATGTCTAATGTCTTGTACCGTAACTTAGTTCCACATTTTATATTGTCTAATGTCTTGTACCTTAACTTAATTCCACATGTTATAATGTCTAATGTCTTGTACCTTAACTTAGTTCCACATTTTGTTATGTTTAATGTCTTGTACATTAACTTAGTTCCACATTTTATATTGTCTAATGTCTTGTACCTTAACTTAGTTCCACATGTTATATTGTCTAATGTCTTGTACCTTAACTTAGTTCCACATTTTATAATGTCTAATGTCTTGTACCTTAACTTAGTTCCACATTTTATAATGTCTAATGTCTTGTACCTTAACTTAGTTCCGAATAGTATAATAACGCCGTTTATATTTTAGGCCCGGTGTAAGCTGTGATTAAAGAGATTTATGAGACATATCAATTGTCCCAGTGTGAACAAAATAACAAAACATATTTACAGCAATGTGGACATTTGATGCACGCCTGACTTTGCCAAGAAGTGAATATTAAATGCAAGCCTGGCTTTGCTAAAGAAGTGGACATTAGATAGAAGCCTGATCGTGCTACAGAAGTGGACATTAAATACAAGCCTGATCTTGCTACAGAAGTGAATATTAAATGCAAGCCTGGCTTTGCTAAAGAAGTGGACATTAGATACAAGTCTGACCGTGATACATAAGTGGGCATTAGATACAAACCTGACCTTGCTACAGAAGTGGACATTAGATAAAGCCTGGTCTTGGTAATGAAGTAGACTTTAGATGTAAGCCTGACCTTGCTAAGAAGTGAATAATAGTAACATAATATGTAAGCAGTCAGTAAATACATAAACACGAGCTAAAATCTATTTTTTACGACCTAAAATTTATTTGTCGAATAATCAATAAAAACACAAACGCCGCCGAACACGGGTGTGTCGGGCCATTGCCGCAAATAAAACGGCGACACAACGCAATTCCATTCTCTGGACTATATCCTGCTGGAAATCTAGTAAGACCATTGTCTTGCTGCAAGAGAGATCCAATGGGAGTTTGAGAATGAAAGCTGAAGAAGACGAAACACAAACGATACTTCCTTGTTGTCTTTATGTGACAAAGTTTATTACGTAGAAACGTCGGATTTTAGTATGTTGGTATATGAAAAAATACAATAATTACTGTTTCCATATTTAGAAATTGATCAAAGGATTTTAAGATTAACTTCATTTGAGACAATTTTTACTCCATCCATTGCGTCAATTAGACATGTGATATACATTTTAAAGTCTTACCTATTATCGATACTTGGTTATAAGTTTACTGGTGAAGGGGAGACTTGCATCCCTCATTTTAGTAGCAAGGTATAGAGAAAAGATATATGAAACAGTTGACTGATATTAAACACGACGGTTTACTGCACGTCTCCTTTTAATGAGTGTAGTAAGAGGATTTTAGCTGTGATATTTCTTTTGCTCTGGCAGTTTTCCACATGTACATGGCTGGTTTCAACTTCCAGCTCTGAGAAGCAAAAATGGAACCCAGATGTCAATTTAAATTCTAACAATCAAAGTTGTCATACAGGCACACCAGCTCGTTCAAGCAAGTGTTTCTCGGAAGATATAACATTATTGAAATAACGCTGACAACATAAATCAACAATCTAGATACATAGAGAGAATACTTCCTCTAGTAAATGCACACAAGAATGTGTAAAACGTTTAAGAGCTTGTTTGAATGATATTTTGATTGATTGATAAGATTACTTAGTTTACTTTTCAATGATTCGCCTCGAGGTGTAAAAATATCTTTACTGCAGTTTTTTAAAACATCAAATATTAATACCACAAAATACGTGTACATACAACACAGGGCCGTAATTACGTTTAAGTATGGGGGGGGGGGTTACCTAAAAAATGTCATTCTCCGTTTTCGTGTGTCAATTATTTGCCTCTTTTTGATGAGTAATGTGATGACTTTTTTTGCAAAAATATTTATAGACAAGGTGTTTTACCTACATATTTTGCAAAGAATTGCTACGAACGTGTTTTACCCACATTTTGGCTATATTCCTAGTACGAAAAGTCATATTTTTATTTGCTAAAGGTGGGAGGTATGGGGTTAAACCTCTTATCTACGGGCTTGGTCCAGTATGTGGTTAGATGTACTACAACTGCTGCCGTCAAATGGCTCTCTGAGACCTATGTCATCAAAGCAGTTATTGTGTCAGACTTAATATCCATGCTGCAAAAGATTCAACATAGTTGACATCAAATATGTATATCCAACCTCTGGGGTATCACATGACTCTACTGCCCAAGACATCAATATCCAACCTCCCGAGTATCAAATGGCTCTACTGTCAAAGACATTAATATCCAACCTCTGGGGTATCACATAACTCTACTGTCCAAGACATCGATATCCAACCTCCAGGGGTATCACATGTCTCTACTGTCCAAGACATCAATATCCAACCTCCAGGGGTATCACATGGCTCTACTGTCCAAGACATCAATATCCAACCTCTGGGGTATCACATAACTCTACTGTCCAAGACATCAATATCCAACCTCCAGGGGTATCACATGTCTCTACTGTCCAAGACATCAATATCCAATCTCCGGGGTATCACATGGCTCTACTGCCCACGACACGTCGGTGTTCGCGGTAAAAGAGAACATAAAGACTTTCATAAAGGCCCCAATATACATGGTGATGCCAGTGGATAAAGGATAATTTGCTGAAGCTGTTGATAAACACCTGCTGGATGCGGATACCACGATTGATGGGGCATTGCGGATTGCATTTGTGGAATTTGGTAATAAAAGTAGACCTGGTAGAACTGAACGCAAACGTTGCAGAATGAGTTCATTCAACCAGCAAGCTACTAGAACCGTCAGCATGCATATCCCCCTTCGTATGTTAAGGGAGACGAGCACCAATGGGTGTGCCTAGAGTGTAATTATGTCGTTTCATAACAATAACATGATCATGTTAGTCAATACATCAAAACGAATCTCATGTATTTTACTACATTCAGATCATAAGTCAGTGTGCGTCTATGGATATGTCCATAGCAGCACAGGCAGCGGTAAGTACGTCAAGTAATCTTGACCGTGGTTAGCTTTGAGGTTGGTGACCTGCGTGTAGTACTGATATCAATTCTTTCGTACTACTTGCCTACTAGAGATATGAATACAGACGTCCATCATTCAGTGGAAGTTGTAAAAACACAGAACGCATTAGTTGTCAATGTTGAAATCGGATGTCCCGGGTCATTTACTCAAATTAAACAGAGAAACATTTCCATTCTCTAGACTACATCGTACTGACATTTACTAGAAATAGTGCCCTGCTACAATATAGATCCAGTGAGAGTTTGATAACGAGAGAAAACAAATCAGTCATGTTGTCTTGACGATGTATAAGTCTTTTTCAGACCCCCTACTCTCCATAATATTTTAGTAAATGACACGCTTCTCTACTCCCTAGTTGTAAATGAATAGTCAAGTCATCAATATCCAACCTCCAGATTGAAAATGAGCCGGTAGTATGGCTGTATTTTTTCATCCCCAGCATCACGGTACGGCGGAAACAGTAAGCACAACACCGGTCTCCTTTACTTTCCCATATTTATTCTAGCGTCATGTTACGGAGTCTGGCTCGATTTGGCAACAATTTGCAGTAAGAAAATAAACCTAAGTTAGGTATCTAACAGTAAACCCCAGTATTAGAAAACCAGAGTACTAAAAACTGAGTAACCATGCGTCGATGTCAACATAGTTGATACTTGGTTAATTTTTATTTAGGGGGGGGGGGGGGGGGGGCTGTCCATAAATTACAAAGACAATTGTTTTGTCAAATTATTTTACCCCCCTGCTCCTGTATTGGCAGCTGTCATAATTTAGCGAAACCCGTGTCCCCGTGTTTAATTATGTAAAAAAAAACAGCAACCCCCCCCCACACAAATTTAAATAAGAAAAAAGTACGAAAAATCATGATTTTCCCCCAGATTTGTAGAAAAACAAGACTTCAGATATAGGTAAATATATACAAATAGATAGAGAGAGATAAATATAACTATATATATTTATACAACGATAGAAGAAGACGAAGAAAAAGTTTAGAAAAAAAAAAATTTAAATTTAAATAATTTAATTTGTCTACTATGGTAAGATTACTCAAGATTACCAAATAATACCAAGTATTGCTGAAGTAAACTTTTGTCAGCCACCTTCTCCCTTGTCGACAATTGTCAAGCTTTTAACCCCCCCCCCCCCCCCCCACCACCACCACAATTGTTAACGTAACTCATAGACAATCCCATATATATATATTGTTTGATAAAGACAAGTCAATATAAACATGAATACATTTATGATGTTTTTAATAATTAATAAACTATATATTACTATACGTGTTCATATTTTGTTTTTGAAAGATTTGACGATCCCTCCTCATAAACAATCTATTAATACGCCCATGAACCCGGAAACTGAAAATGTGTAAGAGAATTAGCTGAAACACAGGTCGTTGATTGTTTCGCTAGTATCAATTTCTTTTGTTACTTCTCATTTCGTTGTTGTTTCAGCGGACATTATATTACACGGATTTATATATTTCATATATTTCTTACAATTGTTTGCTGTCGGGTAAGATTTTGTTCCCTTTTTATTTCATATATAACCAATGTGTTAGTTTTTTTTATCTCACTTTATAGGCGATGTTGAACATGATATTGTGCATCTTATTTATTTATTTTTTATTTCGGTGGATCGCATGGTCGTGTGGTTAGAGTCCGATCGAGCTCCCGGGTTCAGTTCACGGACGGAAGAATCGTGCTGACTACCTTATAAAGAATGTGGAAAAAATATTGTAGGTTTTTCTAATTAAAATTAAATCATAATATCTAATTAGGAATTTCTGAATGTATCGTCAGTGACCCACTAGACCAACCACTGACCCAGTAGAAAAACCTCTGGCCCACTAGACCAACTATTGACCAACCACTGACCCACTAGACCAACCACTGACCCACTAGACCAACTATTGACCCACTAGACCAACTATTGACCCACTAGACCAACCACTGACCCACTAGACCAACCACTAACCCACTAGACTGACCCCAGCCACTGACCCATAGACCAACTACTGATCCACTAGACCAACAACTGACTCACTAGACCAACTATTGACCCACTAGACCAACCACTGACCCCAACCACTGACCCACTAGACCAACCACTGATCCACTAGACCAACAACTGACCCACTAGACCAACTATTGACCCACTAGACCAACCACTGACCCACTAGACCAACCACTGATCCACTAGACCAATCAATCACTGATCGACTCGACCAACATCAATGCAAATTATGAGCAATTCATCTGTAACACAGGCCCTTAAATTCCTTCTGCCTGCCATGCAGATGGAATGAGATAACGAGGATCACATAAGTAAGGTAAACATGATTAAGTAATATGAAATACTTATAAAACAGAATAAACGAGATAATAGCTAATATATATCAAGTGACATAGTCTTTCCAGAACGTTGTCTTCATCGTGGATACTCTGATCGCCTTTCTGTCCCGGACAAGCAGGACTGCATTGGCCACAGACATGCAAGCGCATATATTCTTCGATGTCGCTGGTCTTCTTCTTCTATCGTCGTGCACTCTGCCCTCTAGAATCAGCCCTTCGATATTATTATGTCGCTTTATATCCAAAATAATGTAGCTTCCTTCTGATGATGGTATTTAGAAGCCATCGTTAATTTAGTTTCAGTAATTTCAAAATTTAAATTCTCTTTTTTGTCTCTGTCTATGATATTCGTAGGAATCTTTCTGTAGCACTTCATTTCAAATGAATTTATTCTTTTTTATATTGTTTTGTTTAAAGTCCAAGTTTCGCATCCACTGGGAAAACACACGATCTTAAAAGGGTTAATGTCGTGTCGTTATTACTACTTTTCCTTAGCTTTCTCATTCGTGTTAATAGGAGTGTCTCAATTGCGAGTCTTCTTCTAATTTCGACTGAACAACTCCGGAACTGTTTACTACCAAATATTTGAATTTGTTTATGCATTCTTGTTCTATATTGTCTATGTTGATTAGTGGTTTCATCTTTGTTTTGTCTGTTGTCATAATTTTTTAATAATAATAGTTAATAGTAACATAGTATCCAACATAGTGAAAAATTAGACATTTTACCAACAATGCATTTGTCATATAAATATTGCATACGATTAAAAGTAGGCAGATCATATTATGTGTATATATATAATATATATATATATATATATATATATATATATATATATATATATATATATATATATATATATATATATATATATATATATATATATATATATATATATATATGAAGATTTCCGGTAGTGAAGTCCGTTGATGGAGGGTGTTTCTCTAATCAAGTCTGGGTCATTCCGTCGATCGTTGAATTAATCAACTAACATCGTAAAGTCCAGACCGATTTGTGTAACAGAAGTGCAAGGGGTAGACCAAAAGAAACACACAGAAGAACAATACTTAGAGAAAGTAAAACAACCAATATTCATACTATTCAAGAACTGCACAGAATAGCTTTGAACAGACAGAATTGGAGAGATCTGACCTTTGCCCTATGCGCTAACTTCAGCGCAAAAGGAAAATTAATGAATGAATATACATGAAGTGATTTTTATCTAAGTAAAAATTGTGGTATACGCTTTTTTTGCGAAACTTTGCCCCAGGGCCGTGCCGTATACAGAGAGGCAGCAGCAACAGACAACACCAATCAAAATACATTTTCGTTGGCGGGACTTCGTAGAAAAAACATTTAAGGGAGCGGCATTTCGAAGATGGAAGACTTGCATCATACTGAGAAAATCTACCCTCGATCCTGCATTTCCTATATTTTAATAGTAACATCCTCCTTCTCCCCCTCTGATATAACACATAAACACAAATGATTACTTTGAAAATATTTATAAAAATGTTGATAAATTAAGCGTACCTTAAATAAGTTTGATATTTAATAGAAAAACACTATTTTTTCCCTTAGCTCATCTGTGTAGACCAGTGTTTCCCAACGTGTGGCCCATGCCCCACAGGGGGGGGGGAGGCAATTTTACTGTACGGGGGGGGGGGGAATTCAAACGAGCTGTAAGTAAGCTTCATTTAGGAAATAATTAAATTTTTGAATATAAAAAAATATGTATATGTTACATAAGGGGCATCAGAATTTTTAAAAAGCCTTAGGTGGGGCACAGTAAAAAAAAACAAGGTTGGGAAACACTGATGTAGACACAAAGTTCTGAATTTTATTATATGGAATCTAGATTTTGCATAAGGTTTAATAGAATTCTCAGCACAACTAATTGGGCATTAAAATGCTACTGTTACTTTAGCATTCACAAAACATACGTGCTCTAGAGAAGGCAAGAAACCCTCCTCCTAAGTAATCATGTGAGCTGATCCACACAACGCCACTTACCTTGGCTAATGCCTCTGATAATTGTCCACTTTTTGTATACTTTATTCGCCCGCCAATGAAAAGCACTAGAATAGTTGACTCGGTAAGGATAGATGACGTTTTGGATTGACGCAAAAAATTATTCTGGAAAAAGACATCAGTAAATGGCTACGCCAAAACTAGACACGGGTGTTGTTTGAAAATGTGTAGAAATGTATTAGTCAGCCTGAGATCGTTACAGCTGATTTATCATTTGTGCGTTAAAATGAACACTACAAGACTTGTGGGCTAAATTTGTATTCAGACTTCTAAAATTATGCATTTGACTTTTATCGTGATTTGTTTTGGCTGTCGACACGAAAAACGACACAAAATCACGAATGAAAATAACGAGAAAAGTCAAATGCTTCACTTTAGATGGCTCTTCCTCTTCGCGTTCGCAGTTTGACATGTCTACAAATCAAGTTCGGGTTTCTTAATAAACGCTGATGTATTTGAAAGCTCATCGGTGCTCCCACACAACTTTTTGTGAATATGCATTTCTGTGGGCCAGTGTTCTTCTCTTAACTGGTTTAGTGTATTACAGTCTTGCAGGATATGTTCATCGGTGTACTGCCTGTCAGCATGAACACGGATGTGATGTAACCAGTCTTAATCTATTTAAGTGGCTGTTTAATCTGTTGTGTCCTGTTCTGAGGTGGAAGATATTAATCTGCTCAACTCTATCTAGACAGTGATAGTTGTCTTTTGGTTTGGTGGTCAACTTTCTTGATAGCTTAGATGAGAGTCCTCTTTTCTTGGTAAGTGATTTTTTGATCTTTGTGTTCCAGTGTTGCTCCATTCTTTGTTATCCTATCTGCCTCTTCATTTCCTGGTATGTCACAGTTGATGGTATCCACTGTAGTACAACGCTTATTTGGATGATCATTTCTCGTATGGCTTCCTTCAGGTCTGGGAGTTTGCCGCTGTCAATGTCTTGCAGGACTGACATTGTATCAGTAAGGAACACCACCTACTTACATTGTCGGTCATAGTTGGTGGTAGAGCTGCAAAGAATCAGAATGGAACTTACATGTAAGCTATGGAACTTCAGCGTAAGATGGAATTTACATAGCAACAACCTCCAGCGTAAGATGAGGTTTACATGGCAACAACCTCCAGCGTAAGATGTGGTTTACATGGCAATAACCTCCAGCGTAAGATGAGGTTTACATGGCAACAACCTCCAGCGTAAGATGGAATTTACATGGCAACAACCTCCAGCGTAAGATGAGGTTTATATGGCAACAACCTCCAGCGTAAGATGGAATTTACATAGCAACAACCTCCAGCGTAAGATGAGGTTTACATGGCAACAACCTCCAGCGTAAGATGGAATTTACTTGGCAACAACCTCCAGCGTAAGATGAGGTTTACATGGCAACAACCTCCAGCGTAAGATGGAATTTACATGGCAACAACTTCCATCATAAGAATAAGTTTAAACGGCACCAACCTCCAACATGAGAATGAACATTAAGATTATTACAGCGGCAATAAAATGGATTCCCGAACAAAAACATTGAGAGCTGTAATAAACATTGCTTATTCCATACAAAATCATTGAGAGCTGTAATAAACATTGCTTATTCCATACAAAAACATTGAGAGCTGTAATAAACATTGCTTATTCCATACAAAAACATTGAGAGCTGTAATAAACATTGCTTATTCCATACAAAAACATTGAGAGCTGTAATAAACATTGCTTATTCCATACAAAAACATTGAGAGCTGTAGTAAACATTGCTTATTCCATACAAAAACATTGAGAGCTGTAATAAACATTGCTTATTCCATACAAAAACATTGAGAGCTGTAATAAACATTGCTTATTCCATACAAAAACATTGAGAGCTGTAATAAACATTGCTTATTCCATACAAAATCATTGAGAGCTGTAATAAACATTGCTTATTCCATACAAAAACATTGAGAGCTGTAATAAACATTGCTTATTCCATACAAAAACATTGAGAGCTGTAATAAACATTGCTTATTCCATACAAAAACATTGAGAGCTGTAATAAACATTGCTTATTCCATACAAAAACATTGAGAGCTGTAATAAACATTGCTTATTCCATACAAAAACATTGAGAGCTGTAATAAACATTGCTTATTCCATTCAAAAACATTGAGAGCTGTAATAAACATTGCTTATTCCATACAAAAACATTGAGAGCTGTAATAAACATTGCTTATTCCATACAAAAACATTGAGAGCTGTAATAAACATTGCTTATTCCATACAAAATCATTGAGAGCTGTAATAAACATTGCTTATTCCATACAAAAACATTGAGAGCTGTAATAAACATTGCTTATTCCATACAAAAACATTGCTTATTCCATACAAAAACATTGAGAGCTGTAATAAACATTGCTTATTCCATACGTAAAAAGATCGAGAAATGATGGCTCAAACATTAATGGTTGGTGTACATTGCATATTCTGATCTACAGAGAAGTATGTGGGATTATTTTCTTAGATATGCGGGAGTCTGTGGAAATGAGAGAGTCGACACCTTAGCGTCGAAAGTACCGATACTTGAAGAATTAGTTATGAACAAAAATGACATATTAAGTTCATTATATGAATATTTTCTAAATGAGGATACCAGACTGGAAGGTTATATGATAATGTGTAAGGAATTTGCAATATCCACCGGGAGAGCAGAACATGACAATTGTGGTAGCATCTCATGTGTGCATGTAACCAGCGAGTTACAGGAACCATCAGTATACATACTCTTAAAATGTTCTGGAGAGATCGAGCTCCTTTGGGTTTGTCAGAGTGTATCAATGTCGATTCAGAAAACTAAATTAAACGAAACTACGGCACTTTAATTTATTTTATTTAACTCACTTCACTTTATTTTATTTCACTTTACTGTGCATGATTTTACTTTTCATCACTTTGGTTTACTTTACTTTACTTTACTTTACTTTACTTTACTTTACTTTACTTTACTTTACTTTACTTTACTTTACTTTACTTTACTTTACTTTACTTTACTTTACTGTGTATTATTCTACTTTATTTTACTTCACTTTGATTTACTTTACTTACTCAACTTTATTATGCTTAAGCAATATTTTTAATTTATGTTATAATTTAATTTAATTTAACTTAACTTAACTTAACTTCTTAACTTAACTTAACTTAACTTAACTTAATTTAATTTAATTTAATTTAATTTAATTTAATTTAATTTAATTTAATTTAATTTAATTTAATTTAATTTAATTTAATTTAATTTAATTTAATTATATTAATTTAATTTAATTTAATTTAATTTAATTTAATTTAATTTAATTTAATTTAGTCGGAAGTCGGATATAACATTAATTCAAATAAATCTGCACCACAATTTAATTTTTGCCATCTTGATTACATCCTGCTGGAAATCTATTGGACTGTCCTGTTACAAAGAACTAGACCTATATTTAGTAGAAGTTTGAGAATGAACGAGAGAAAAAACAAAAAGTAAATCCCAACTTTACTTTACTTTTTACTTTAGTTTACTTGGCTTTACTATTTTAAGTTGTTGTTGATACAGAGTGTTTGTAAAATCTCAATACACTTTGTAT